>WHYT01015978.1:453355-498099 GCA_009806455.1 Tetrax tetrax
AAAGCTTCACTAGAAGCAAACACAGGTCTACTTGCCAAAGAAAAGCCAGTACAAGGGAAAAAACTAAAACACAAGGCAAAAGTAATGGATCCCATAGGGAAAAGACTCAAGGGCTGCTGAGAAAATGCTAAGGCAATCACAAAAATGAAAAGGTTCAGCTGGTTCTGCATACAACCTAAGTGTTTTACTAACAATTGAATTTCTTCTTTAAAGTGCTTGGGTTATTTTCACACGCCAGCAGCAGGACTGTACATGTAGACACTCACCTAAAGGGGGGAAGAAAAAAAAAAGCTACCCTCAAACCATCTTCTTTTTTTTTTTTTTCCAAATTTAGATTCAATGTGGTTTCAGTAAGGCTCTAAATGCTGAATCATCATACAAGGTTGATTTGGGGTTTTATTTAGTTTGGTTTTTTAGTTTTAATTCAACATATGCAGGTCTGGCAAAGGACTGTTTTATGGATTAAATCACAAGGATAGTCTACAACCCAAGAAAGAAGCTTAGACATCTGAGAGAAAGAGCAGATGGGTGAGTCTAGCTTTGCTTCTGAAGTACCGGGTTGATAGGGTGTAAAGAAGAGAGCTCCAATTACTACTCCTCCTTGCTCAAGTCATTCTTCTGCTGACAGTTAAAAGGTTAAAAAGTGGAGAACGTCATGGTGCCTCTTCAACAAAACAGATGTTTTGCAGGAGGAATATGAAGGGTCTTTCCAGGTCTTTTAGATTGCTGGAGTAATGAGCTATAGTATTTTCGGGCATATCGCATTGTAAACATGAGTAATTACAATTACAATGCACTTAAAAGCAATGTAGCTTGCAGAGGAACAGTTGCTTCCACTCAAAAAGTCAGCAAGGTTAGTTGTTTTTTACGCATGCACAAACCACAAACCGGAGTACAGTCATCCTAATTTTTCCATCTGTTTCTTATTTGTCATAGAAAAACAGATAACTTCAGAACTTCTGATAGTATTCAGAAATGTTCTAAAAACCACCAGCTACACTAACTTAAATGTACTTTACAGAAAATGAGACTAGACTTTGACAGGGTCATTGATCATTTGAACCAACTTTCAGATCAACGTCAAAAACAGTAAAAGCAAGCATCAATAACTAGAACTGTAGAAACCCAGCATTCCCATCACTGTGACCCCAGACGAGGACCAAGCACACAGGTAAAGCCATGTTCCACACTGTTCAGCCAACTCAACTATATATTTTTTTAATTTTCTCCATAAGTTTTTATGTAGTTGTGTTTTTTCTCAACATGTTGTCAAGGAAACCCTACATTCTTGTAGCTTAGTATCCAACTCTTTATTGCTATAGACACAAAACAATTTAGGATTTTGTACTGATTGATATACTTTCCTTCCCACTATGAAGGGATGCTCTTAATACCATAAGCTGGATAGAGTTGAAAGAAGATTTTTTTTGAAGATTAAGTTCTTCCAAAATGCCTATGGGAAATTTGCCAGTTAACTCGTCTATTTATTAAGTTTATTAACTTATTTTACATATCAATATTCTATTATGCTGTACACTATCCACTGAAAAATAGCCCTGTAATCTTTCTAGTGTCCTCTTATTTACCTCTGTCACAATTCCTCTCTTATTTTATTGTCTTTGAACAATGTTGAGTTCCTCTGACAAAGGTATTTTTGGATTGTGTGAGAGCTGCCAGCTAAAATTCCAGTGATAATAATTAGGTTAAAGTTGCACATTCCTTATATCCCTTTCTGTGTCATAATTTTACCTAATATTTACACAGTTTTTCACTGGGAAAAGAGGTACTCTGTATATATACATACATGAAATTTAAGATGCGCTCCAAGGAACAACTGCTCTTCCACACCTAGGTGTGAAATCGGAGTGTCCACTGCCCACGGTTAGCTTTCCACAGAGCACACTACTCCCATCCCACTGCGAAGCACTGGGTCGCTCTCGGGGTTGGCACCTATTGTTTCTGTCTCGTGCCTGTTGTCTGAAAAGTCCATTTCAGCATGCTATAGACAACACTCATCTGCTCCATGCATGCCACAAAAGCGTTCCAGTTCTCATCACAGGCTTTAACATGCCATTTTAAGTCTTACCCTCATGAAGATCATCAGTGAAATGTACAGAATGCCTCACGCTACTGGATAACTTCCAGATAAAGATGGGAAGTGGTCGTGTGAAAAGAGTACTTGTAGTTTCCTGGCAGAGTGAAGTATGTTATTGCACTGGACTTGTATTTCAGTTGTATGTCATGGTAAAAGGTATTTCTGTCATTCTCTCCTTTGGGTTTCATGGAGCTATGCTTTCATCTGTTGTCAAGGAAACACCAGTTTTTTCCCCCTTGCTCATTAATGTCTGCATTTTTGTTTCCATAGCTACAAAGGAACCTTAGTGTTTTAAAATAGCAGTAATTGGATTACCATGACTTTTTGTAATTTATTGACATCAATAATGGCTCTGATTTTCACAAGCAGACACCAAAACTGTATATGCAGTTTTTCAGCTATTAACATTTGTTATCTCCTTGTCCTGAAATTCTGGGCACGTGCTAAGAAAAGTCTTCAGCATCCAAACACTCACTGCACCCGGATTCAGACTCCATACGTGGTACTCTAACTTAAGTCATCGAGTTCCTGAAAGGAACGGGCAATCTGTTGTTATATCTAAATGTAGTTTTCTGTCCATGCTAATAAGTTGTATGCAAAACTGTGGAGATTTAGCCTGTTTGTTCTTCTGTTACAAGTTACTAAAGATTCCTTGAATAACCACAGTGAAATGTGGCAGTTAACTTTTAATTGGTTTCCCTGACCATGTTCTGCTTCTAAAGTACCAGGTGATAGGGTGGTAATGAAGAGAGCTCCAGTTACTGAACGAGCATCTATTTGGCACAAGCTGAATTTCCAAGCACCTGTCCCAAAATGCTTTTTGTTACCCTGCCATCTTCTAACACTTCTGACTTATTTGTTACAATTTGCTCGCCTATTTGAAGTGTCTACAAACCACTGTAAGTGCATACTCTGTACCCTTACCCTTCCTTTCCGGTATCTCTGGTTCCTCCTGTCCTCAGCTTCAGCATGGCTTGTCCCGTATCCCCTCAGGACGAGGCATCCCCCGTTGTGGCTGCCTGGCCAGGCAGAGGGCCAAACAGAAAGCAACTGAATTTAACATCTAGACTTCCCACCAGTGCTGTTACCACTCTGGGTTTATGCACTGTGTCTGCTGAGTTCTACCCAGTGTAACTTGGTTAAACTTAACCAACAGTTTGAAAAGTGATGGGAGGAGGACAGATAGAATGACTAGATACCACCTCTGTCTGGAGAAAAACAACCTAAAGAGAGTCACTAACCCGAAAAGTTTACAGTCTAGGTGTAAGAAAAATGTGACAAGAAGTGGCTAGAGACAGGTAAGTATAAACAAGGAAGTCCCTTGAATCTAAAATAATCGTTCCTACTTTTCGTAATGGATTTCTGTGCATCCTTGAGGCTAAAACCTTCTATTACCATAGAAACAGTACCCTGTGTCATTGTGGACCTTACTGTAGATGCGTGCTGTTATGGAAACAGTCATCTGAACAGCTGTCCTCATGTTATATATTTCAATTATTGTGTTTGTAAAGATCCATTACTAAACTATCATTTTAGCATCCATTTTAATAAAAACTACGTCTCTGAAGTATTTAGCAATTTAATAAACACCTCAAGGCTGCTCCAAATTAAAAATACAGCATTAGAACAAAATGTATATTCAAATTACAGTGGCCTTTCAATAATTACCTACCTTTCGAAATCTCTAGCATCTGCAAAGGTTTGGGGAAAAAGACGGTCTGTCCACCTCAACAATCCTTAGTAAAACTACTTTAAGAAAGCAAATTTTTAAGCCATGTGTTCTGTGCATGGACTCCTTTGCACACACGTCCTATGCGTGTGCATGCATGGAAAAGAAAGAAAAAGCATGAGAAGGTACAGTGAGAAAATGTGGCTTAGTTGACTTGACTGGGAACTATGAATTCTTAAATTTGAATCCAAGATGAACCGTTCTTTTGTCTTGGAAAAGCCACCTAAGGCAGATCTTGAAAAAGATAGATGCGAGTTGGAAGCTCAACTCCCACTAATTTTTTCCTGGGAATTGAGTCCTTAGCTGATCCTAAAGCTTTGAGAAAATCTCCTCAACATTTCCGTATTTGTAACATCTGAGATACTACTCTTTATTTATTTCACTAGAGTTCTATGGGCATAAGTATTTCTTTATTTTCTTGAATAAAGCCATGAAGAACCTGTGACACAATTATAAGTTTGTATTTGAGTTAGTGGTCATTCATCACTTAGCTTGTCAGATGTAAATAGTTTCCTGGTGAATTATATTGAATATACTATTTAGTTAATGCAATTTAAGACTGCAAATGCACACTTTTTATCTTTTATCTCTTTCTCTTTCATTTCTAATCAAAATCATCTGTACCAAGATGGTTATATCCTACATCTCTCTTTATTCCTACACAAAATCCTAGTTATTACAGCTTGTAATGGGAACATTTCCTAACGCTGAAAATCTGAAAAGATATTAACTACAGATAGCATTTTAACATGTTTCAGGAAAACATCCAAACATAATGAATTCATTGGTAAAATTCAGGTACCTCCACTGAGCTTCAGGGAAGGAGGAAAACAAAAACTACTCAGCAACATGTCAGTTTTGAAACCCAGCTGTGATATAATGATGCCTCAGCAATAGTCTCATCGTCATTTAAATGGAGTCATGTTTTTGTGATGTCCTCCTAATTTAGCCGTGAGTTTGACTCCTTAGACACTTTTTCTTTCCTAAACCAAACTACTGAACACTGAGTTCCTGATTTCAGCTTAAAGAACGTTAAAAAGCAGTCCATCAAATCTCCACCCCCGACAAAGGTTTTCAGACTAGAACTCGCGCTGCTCTGGGCACGGACGTGAGCGCAGTCACAGACACGAGGAGCTGTCGGGGCTGGTGCCGCTCGTAGGCCAACGCTAAACTGGCAGGAAAACTCTCCGCTGGTGGGACACTTGTTGCCATTCCACTTTCGGGGTATGTAACGGGCCAATTCACGCGTCAACACAGAAAATGATTTTTTTTTTCCTTCAAAATATTTACAGCCTCTCTAATATTAGTAAATGAATGTGCCAAACCTTGGAAAATGTTTAAATATATTTAAGTCAAGTGAAAAGGAATGTCAGTTATTTCCAGGACAAGCAATGGCTAGGTACTTTCACATTTTTCCCTTGGAAAATCAATACAGCAAAAATAAAATACTGGGAAAAAATATATTTTTCTTAACATTTTCATTAACTGCTTAGATTCTGCAAGCTTTGTCATTTGCAATATGTATTGTAATTTATTTTGTTCTTATATTTACAACTGCCAAAGAGAAGAGTTGGTTATCCAGATTGTTACCTGTGAAAGACTTCATCTTCACAGTGCTGGTATTCCCGGCTGGCGTAGTAAGTCTCCATGAACTGTCAGAGCTCTCAGTGCTTTCTCATATTATTTCTAAAAAGACAGAATAAATTGATGTACTCAGCTTAACTAACAAAGCTGGCAGGTATAATCCCATTTTGTTCATCTTCCAAAAATTGTGTTTTAGTGAGGCTGTCAGTTGTTGTTCTGTCCATTTATAGCCGTGTTTTTCAGCAAACAGATTATCTGATATTTATATTTTAGTATTGCATTTTTTGGAATGCATGCCTGTGCTGACTAGATTCTCTAAGAAGCAACAACAAAATATAGTCATTAAAAACCAGAAGCCCTACCATACTCCCAATATAGGCCTTAAAAAAGCCTGCAAGTAGATGACGTAGGAATTACTTTTTGAAGAAAGTCTTTTCTAAGTGAGTACAGAAGAAACTCAACATTTGAGGTTAGCGTAAGTCCTAGTTCTGCAGACATTTCTTTCATGTTTTTGATCCTCACAATTAAAAAAACAGATTCATAGTTATTGAACTAAAAAGAATATCGCTTTTCTAAAGAAGGGTCTTTTTTACAGGTAGTTGTAATTAAATTTGTTTAAATCCATGCAGATCCCTTATATGAGTGGTCAGATGGTTTTTAAAGTACTCTCCTAATTTTATCAGGAAGGATTAAGATACATATGACACACTGAAATACACATTTATAAAGGAACAAACACTGGTTTTGGTGCAACCAAATGAAATAAGTTTTAATTACTTCTGATACTGGGTTGTCTCCAAGTTCTGTGTTTAATGAAGTTTTATGGAGGTTTTTTATTAACATCACAGTTTGACTTCGAACTCGCCTTGCCTACTGCTTTCATTGCTAATGTATCTGGCAGCAGCGGTGCCTGTGCAGTCCATATGCTCAGGGCAGTGCTCAGCTGTTCAGACAGTATTTGTTTTTTCTGTTCCTATGATACTCATACCACTGTACTTTCGGGAGCCCCTTACTTAGAAGATACATAGTGTACATATCTCCATTAAAAAGAATCCTGTAGCTCCTGTGCTCTTCATCTTACCTTTTTATAGACCTTGATTTCTAATAATTACTGGTTTATAGTATTTTAAGTATTTCAGAGAGCTGCTGTATGCTCGGAATTTGTCACCAGTAGAAAATGTGTATGAAAACCATTCCCATTTCTGAGCACAAAAACCATACATTGAGGCTAACCAAGAAGGTCCAACTACAATTTTAGTCATGAACCTGCTGGAAAACCAATGCATGTCCTATTGATTTAGTGCAGTAGAACTGATATAAATATTATTTACTTACTTACTAGAAGCGTGGCCAGCAGGTCGAGAGGTGATTCTGCCCCTCTATTCTGCTCTCATGAGACCCCACCTGGAGTACTGCATCCAGCTCTGGAGCTCCCAACATCAGAAGGACATGGAGTGGGTCCAAAGGGGGCCACAAAAATGATCAGCGGGTTGGAGCACCTCTCCTGTGAGGACAGGCTGAGAGAGTTGGCGCTGTTCAGCCTGGAGAAGAGAAGGCTCCGGGGTAGACCTTATAGCGGCCTTCCAGTGCCCAAAGGGGGCCTACAAGAGAGCTGGGGAGGGACTTCTGACAAGGACATGTAGTGACAGGACAAGGGGTAATGGCTTTACACTGGAAGAGGGCAGGTTTGGATTAGACATAAGGACGAAATTCTTTACTGTGAGGGTGGTGAGGCAGTGGGACAGGGTTCCCAGAGAAGCTGTGGATGCCCCATCCCTGAAGGTGTTCAAGGCCAGGTTGGATGGGGCTGCCCAGGGCAGTGGGGTTGGAACTGGATGATCTTTAAGGTCCCTTCCAACCCAAATCATTCTATGATTCTGTGATGATACTTGTGCAGCAATTTGAAGTAGTTCTTAAATGACTCAAGTTTAGAGAAAAAAATAAATTGAGGCAGCGAGTAAGAAGGTGCTTTAATGTACACTATGCAAGAATTAGGTATGAAAAATTACATTTAAAATGGTTGTTCTGTGAGAAGATAGTCATTGTTAAATCTACTTTTTGCAAATATTTATTCCTTTAAAAAATATTTTTAACTTCAGTTTGTGGCTGTTACGTTTTGGACACCACACGCATATAACTGCGGCAGTATATATATATATCCTGAAGAAGTGAATGGCATTAATCCAGGTTGGCTTAATCATGTTGTGTTATGTTTGATGCTTTCTCAGTGCTTTTAATTTAACCTTTTTTTTTTTCATTTATACATGCTGTTTATGGCTTTAATTATTGGTTTTGCTGAAACACTGAGTTGCAGACACCTTAGTACACAGCTTAGTTTCAGCATCACATTGGGTGTGGGTAGTACAATGATGAAAAAGCTTTTGTCTCCCAAAGTGCTCTCTAACTAATCATCACTAATGAAGCTGCACAAATTAATAACAATAATGGGGGTGGGGGGAAGGCTGAGAAGAGGTTGAGTTTCCATGCCTTAATTCCATATCTAAGAACTGTCATGTGCAGGGAACACTTTCCATCCGTGGTGCGGAGTAAGGTGTAACAGTACGGGGAAAAACAAGTGTAGGATGCTGCAGGTGCACCACACGCACAGGTAGGAGTTAAGGCTGTGGTGACGTTAATTTGGTGTCCTTCACAATGTGCAACACTTCAGGTACTGTTCTGTACATGTATTTTTAACAGCTCGTATATACTTGTAATATTTACTAAATTCTTAGATCCTCTTTAAGTTGTTGCATAAGTTTTACTCAAATTTTCTTATTCTGTGTGTACTAGACTTGTACAAGCCTGTTAAATGTGTTTGCCTTTGGATCAGAACAGTTCTAGAGAACGCAGTGGAGTTCTTTTGCAGGACTCCAAGATTGTAAGTTTTCCTACATATTCCTTTCATTTTCCTTGACTGCCATCTCACAGTTAAGTATATAAAACCATCCATAACCTGTAGTGTCAGGTAGTGCTTACAGTACAGTGCAGATCCGGGCATTTTATCTAGCTGCACTCTGCCACTTAATTTTGATCACACCACCTTTGATTTTGATTTTTCCTAAATGGAAATCTATTGTTTTTACATTAATGAAGATTTTTATGGAATCTACTTATTAGTTTAATATATTTATTAGACAGTACCATGAAAGAAAATACTTTTGTCCCAACTGTACATGAAAAGTACTCTTATTACTTTATTTGCATACTTGCATTATATTTCCATCTTAAACTCTCTTGTTTTATTAATATTTTTTACATTTGTTTCTCTTTTATAATCTATCCCTTAAATTTGTTTTTCTTTTATAATTTATAAACTAATGAAAAACACTCAGAAGACTACCTGGAAAAGATAAGCATTTTCAATAAGCCACAAGCAGGAAGCTCCCACTGTCCTGATAAGCTATCAGAACTTCTAAACTGGCAGAGCGCCTCATCCCCAGAAGGAGAAGGGCCATTTTCTGCTGCAGATTTTGACTTTCAGGCTAGCTGTTTCTCTATGGATTGTCAGTTCTGTCCAAACACCAGCATGTCTTCTCAGCTTGGAGTTGAGAATTTCTCTTGTTAAGCCCAGCTGAGAGGGTTGGGACTGAGCCTTAAGTTGCTGCTGCTATTAAAGATCCAAGGACAGTATTCCCAGAGATGAGGTCTTGCGCTCTTGATTGCTGAGACTGGATCCTCCCTCTTCCAAAGAGGTAGCAGATACAATCCCAGCACTAAGGACAGCAAAAACAAACTTAAATCCAGGATCTGCCTGTTCTCCGGCTCACAAAACTTTGACCATAAATGATTTAGTGGCTTGCCTTCCTCATAGTTCTGTGGTCAGCTGCTGAAAGATGTAAGTTAGAGGTGTCTCAAGACTGCTTGATTTTTTAATTGATCTGATAATTATCTCTGTAATAGCTATGATGTCATCACTGCTGACTAAGTAGCCACTTTCAGTAGTTTGTGCATGAAGAATTCTCTATTTTTATTTCCAGATTGCGGTTTCTTTAAACCGTATCAAAAGATAGCTGATCAAGTACAAGATTTCTGAAACAAAGTGCTTTATATACATTTTGGACACAGGAGCGAGGTGTGAAGACCATGAGTGAATATATAACTCTGTGATTTAACATGTAATATGTTATCACCACTACCTGTCATCGCTGGTTCTCCAAGGTTTTACATTACAAAGTTGCACACCACAAATGTTTAATAGTGTGGTGTGTTTTTATAAGAAATGTTGTTGTCTTTAGAACTAAACAAGGATCAGATGTAGGGGAGAAGCATGATTATTCCCAAACAACACAAAATTATCAGCAATTTCAAATTGTTTTAATTGTGCTTTTGTGGTTTTGTCTTTAATTGTGCTGTTACTGTGCTTGCTCATGAGTTGTGGGTGATAACACGTGATTATCATCTGCCTACTTGATCACATGCACATTTGTGGTGCTTGCAAGAAAAACATTATCTGGCTGGTAACTGTCATATTATGCAGAGTTTAAGAGATTGTTTCCCAGACAACAGAATAGTCATATTGCATCCATGAACTGTACACTGTCATGCATGTGCACTTAAGTCAAACACCCGGTGGCAGCTGCTGCTTCCACTAATGACAGACAAGATGGAGCTGTTGTTTGTATAGCCATAATCAAACTCCCTGAATTATGGAAGTGAAGGAAATTGCATAATTAAAAAAAAAAAAAAGTAAAAATTCATGGTTCTAATGAGTCATACAGCACATACCTTGTAACAAATTTTGAGTCAGTTTTTAAATTGAAAGCAAATCATTCCCTAGCCAAAAGCCATTTAAGGACCATGTGCTACCTGTTTAAGAACTCTACTACAAAACAGAAATACAAGTGTATCATCTGTATAATATGGCATATCATTTCACTATGACAATTTGAGTGTGTTAAAACAAAACACCACAGATAGCAGGTGGCAGACCTTACCTTAGTGGTAACCAGTGTGCCAGTGACGAAGCAGTGAGGTGGCCAGCTGGGTGTGATTGCACATACATATATTTTTTACTTTTTCTTATGTTGTCAGGTGGGGGAGATGGCTGATAAGAAAAATAATTATTTGCATTCAAATTATATAAACAATATGAGAGCCTAGTTAGTGCAGACAGTGTTAGACAGCGTGTTTCACGACTGCGGCAGATGTGTCACATGCTTGACAAGGAAGATATTTGGCCAATTTTGCGTATGAGGCAACTACTCTGAAGTTGTGCAGTTTTAAGCCTCTTAGGACTTTTTATGGGAGAAGAATAAAAGGGATCTGAATATCAAATGTTTGTTCCAGGGCTAGTGCTAGATCATTCTGTTAAATGCACATTTTTAATATACTCTAACTTATAAATGTTCTGAAGCAAAGATAATGTCTGGGGTTTAATTTTCTTTGGGTTTTTTTTTTTTAGGCAGGGGAAGAGTGTTGGTGGGATTTGAGTTTTTTTCAAGGTATGGGTGTTATTTGGGGAAAGGAGAGACATTAAATGCTAGGTAACAAAAACTCAATCTCTCCTTGATGGTCTTAGCTTCAATTAGCTAAAAATGAGTGTGCTTTAGCAGCAGTGTAGCAGTGTCATCAATTAGCAGTTCATATACCATGCTAGTATTTTACAGTCAGTTGGCCACAGGTTTCTGAAGATCTTATCACAAATTCTTCATTTTTTACTTGTTAAGAATGACTTCAAGCGTGAGTGGAATAGTAAATAAATTTGCTTACTGAACTGTGACATTCGGTCAGAATATCCTGTAAATTTAAAAACCAGCTCTCTGGGGTGTGTTGTTCCCTCTGTGGGTAGTATGGGAGATTCAGGGTAGAATCTGATAGAAGATTTATCATCTTCTATTCATCTCTTTCATATATAGTTTCTGACTGCAACTCTGCCTTTCAGAGCTTCTCCAAGAAAAGTCAATTCCGTGGTCAAGAAGAAGAGGCTATTCTCTCTTCAACCAAAGACTGCTTTAAATCTCTTTGAAATATGCATCACCTTTTGTTAAGAGCTTACTGAATTACATCCTGTGAATGCTATCCTACTCCGCTGTTTCCATAGTTGAAGTACCAGTCGTTCTTATCCGACATTTAATGTGCATGTCTACAGCTGTAAACTATAGCAGAAGCTTCCACCCTGGATTTTTCTCAGGTTTTTTTTTTTGTTTTGAAGTCTCAGTCTGCCTGTACCTGCGACATTGTATGTGCTTTATTTAAATCAGGTCACTGAGAGTTATCTAGTAGAATTGCATATGTGGTGACAAGTATCTGCAAAGGAAAGAAAAGCTATTTCATCATAGATATGGACTTCTGGAAATGGAAGTCTGAAAGTTCATGAGTATGTGCAGCATCGTGCATAGAGTGGAACACATAGACAACACACGTAATCCAACACCTTCCATTATGGTGAGTGGTGTTTATTTTAGCTTAAGACAGTCCTTTGATGTGGGAATCTGGTGCTTATGAACAGGGAAATAAAGCTACAATGTTTCTTTAAAAACAATTATCAAACAATGCATTCAAGCTGACTGCTTCAGGAATAGTGTTAAAAAAGTATCCCCTTGGTAGCACCAGCTCTGTTTTGACTGGATAGAGAACACTCAGATATCTGTTCAAATGAAAAAGCAAAATGGTTTTGCCTGCTTTTTAGCAATGGATGAGGTCAGCCTCATGCTAAACAAAGTTGAATATTATTTTAGCTTTATGATTGCAAAGAACAAAAAGATCGTACAACAGAGAGAAAATAGCTGCATTTTTCAGCTGTGGTTGCAAACCTAATCAATAAGATGCTCTGAATGCTTTGAATCGTGGATAATGTGAGACCATTGACGCCACTCATTCACTGCAATAATACCAACTTTCTGCCTCATCAGATTTTCGGAAGACTTTTGAAGTACCGCTATGTTACCAGTTACTCAGAAGTTCCCTCTTCCTAGTAGCTACGTACTTACCATACACACTTTTAAAGTTACATTTTTTAAAATTACTTCTTAAAATCTTTCCATCTGTTGATTTTTAGGAATTTATTATATATTTGTCATAGCAGGTTCTTGACACCTAAATCTGCATGAATAAATATTTGTGTGTTCGTGAAATGTAATTTTTACCCCTTCTGGGTTTCTTGATGCAAACTTACTGGCATAGACAGCAAAGTCCTGTGATTTGTGTGTGCAGCTCTTTGTGTAGACTGTGAGCAGAGCAAATGTGTTAGTGTTTAAAAAGCGAGCAAAGAAAGTACGTGTGACTTACTGCTAAACCCAGCCTTTTCGGTAGGGCGGGTACCGATCCAAAATGCAGCCAGTCATTGTAGATGATAAAAAGCTGACAGAGATCTGCAGGCTTGTGAGAGAAGGATGTGCTGTGGTTCCGTTCATTTGCTGTCACCCTTACAGAGGGATTTATTGACTCTCAGCAAAAGCACGTTCCTTATAATTGTCCAGTGTTGAAGTAATTTATGCAACTGGTAGATAATGTTGATGAGTTAGTAATTTGACTGCTTTATTAAGTGGAAACACCAGTGTAGAGACCTCCTTCTCACCAACAAATCTCAGAGGGCTTTCAAAAGATTATGTGTTATTTTAGAGCTTAGAAATGATTTTGGGAGCCAGACTGTTTTAAATGTGTCTGAGAAGGAAACAAGCATAATTTTGAAACAGGAAATAGGTTTGCAATAGTATTGTTAAGAAATTACATCCCTTTTTTTTAGCTCCCTGTATCACCATGTTAGAGAACAGCAGCACTTTTTGACTACAGCCTTTGTCCAACAGTTGTGCATGCAAACATATATATGAAAGATTTAAGTGGTAGAAAAATAGTATATATTAAGAAACTCCAGGAAGAACTCTTTTAGTGCAGCCAATATTGAAAAACAAATTCTGAATCTGCATATAAATCTGTGGAAAAGAGTACCTTATCGATTTTAGTCATAAGAAGAAAGTGTATCTCCACTTTTTTTATGATACAGGAAATAGAATAGGGCAGCTGAGAATGAATAATTGTCATTATACACTCTGCCTTTTGTGTCATCTTTTTTCCCTGAAAGACAAGCAAAGCTGTCTGTGACAAACTTCTGTGTTGTGGTTTGCACTCACTGCGTTTCGTTTCTGCAATAAGACATGTACATGAGCAATATTACATAAAGTACAAGTAAAGTACAAGTCTGGGTTAGATATTGCCCCGTGAGCAAGTGACTTCTCTGTTCTATATTTCCATTCTGTAGGTTTACATGTGATTTAAATTCCTGGCATAAAAAAAAAAAAGTGGTTTAGAAACTTTCTGGCCAGGCAACCAGATGTTCTGAATCTTCAGAGTCTCACCCGATTCCTGCTGCCTATATTTCACTTGTCCTTGTGATGAAGGCAGACGTTGAAGGGGAGCATACAAAGATGCTAGAAGATTTTTATTTATATACATGTTAACTGAAAAATTCTGGGGTTTTTCAGTCCTTTTGGGAAGGCCCTGGCAGAAGCAATGGATTTTTGGATGCATCTGGTTATTACTCATTCTAGGTTACCTATGTCAGAGATCAGATTGCCAATTATGGTCTCTTCTATTCTTTCCCTACCAGAACAGGAGTACAGATCACTTGCACGTTGGAGGGGTGGCACTTTCCTGTGGTGTAAAATACTGTGGTGCCAGGCCATTTGGGCGATACTTTCAGAACTGATTCACACTGGTCTAAGACGATGCTGTTGTCAAAAGGACTATTTGTGGCCATATTTCTTCTCTTCTCCCTTTTCCACTGCTGAAGTCATGCAGCTGAACAGCCAGTAGTATCAGTAAACTGGTCCAGCAGTAAGTCAGGTCTTTTTTGTAGGTTTAAGTTTCTGTCAAATTAACTAGGCTTAACTAGAGGACATAAAAGGGACCTTTTTTTTTTTTTTTTATTGAGGGATGTGTCATTGCTTTTATTGAGTTTTCATTAATATTTTTTAAGTACTGAAAAAAGGGGCCTGAATGTATCTTTCCAATTTGTTTCCAGCAAGGAATTTTTGTCTACATCAATTGAATTTTAACATGGATGCGGGAGAACAATTTGTTTCTGTAGAAAAATATGTTCTAGATTTAGGAGTGGGCAGCCCTTTAAGAGTGTTTGCTGCTGGGACGCAGGATCAGAGTAAGGAGCTTGTCCTCTTCAACATGGCAGTGCTTGGAGATGTGGATGCTTGGAGGTGAGTTTGCTTGTGGGACTGTAACTACCACTCCTTCCCCTTCGATGGAAAAACAAGCAACAGGTCTTCACGTGGAGAACCTCATGGAAATCTAGCCCCCTCTTGTGGTTTTTCCACACAGGAGGCATGAATCGATTCAAACTTATTTCCGAATAAAGATGTATACACCTGAAACTTTTCTCCGAAAGTGGATATGGTTACTGCTATTTCCTTTCTTCTTAGGCAGCTGTTAGGACTCAACATCAGCAGTGGAACTGCTAATGCCATGCAGAGGAGAAAAAATTGTAAGGAATGCTGGTTATTTCAATAAAACCACATTTTCAATATTGAAACAGAAATATTTTTATACCATCCATATTTCTCTGAAGAGACAAAGAGATGCACTGAAGCATCTGAATGCTAATCCATGACAGAGTTTGAGCTCTGTCCTGACCTACTAAATGTATCATCATGTAAACTCATCTGCAACTAACACTATGTTTTCAGGATGTGATACATTTTGTCATGGTGGCATTATCCCTTTGGTGTCTCCTTTTGATACTAATCAGAAATCTGGAAGAATCAAAATTATTTGAACAAAACTCCTATTAAAGTATGAGCAAAAACTAGAGGAGCTGGTGCTATCCTACACTGAGATACTGCTGTCCTTTTTTTTTTTCTGAAAAGAAGGGTATTTGCTTACTGAAAGTGCAATTTGAGGTAACCTTTGCATACAGAGATGTTAAACAGCTGATTCTGGAAGCACTGAAAAAAAAAGAGATTTGCTATCCCACAAAGCCTTTTAAAGAAGTACATACAGGGAAGTACAGCCAAGCGCTAACAGCCTCATATTCTGAACTGGCTGCTGAGAGCGCAAGAGTGTCTGTAAATGGGGTAGTCATTAGGAATTGTATAATGTCTGGAATAGAGAACACTGATAATGTCCATTTTCTGCCAGCACAACTGCCAGACTGACAAAGAAAGTGGGAACTTGTTTTTCCAACTCAAGAAAAGAGCAAGACCTTCAAATGGTTTTCATTAGTGTTGCATGCAAATACCAATATTTCAAACACATCAAAACTTTTAATTTCAGATCAAGGAACTGGTGCAATATTATGGTACTGTTAGCTATACTTCAGAATGTGACAGAGGAAAAAACCACTACCTAATTCATTTTTCTAAGTGTATGAAATAGTAAACTTGCCTCAGCTGTAATTGGAAAACTGTGAAGTGTTGTGATACACGAGGCAGGGTAAGCAACCAGAGCTCGGACCCTGCCTACTGAAGGAAGAGCAGCAGTGAAATACGGAACTTTCCCCACTTACTCTTCACTCTGTCACTCATCTGCAATCCTACCACAATAAGATTTGGTTGTGTGATCCATTATGAATGCTGCTTCTGACCTGAACTCATTTCATTCAGAAGCATAGCTGGGGTCACTGCCATCATCACCAAACCCTTTTCACTTCAGAATGTAGGGACGTTTTTACTGCAGGGTGGTCCCGTTGATCTCTGGGATTAGGGCTTTGAACTAGGATGGCGTTTGCTTTTCTAAGTGTGACACAATACCCGCATTTTTCTTACAGAAAGCTAAAACCACATTTTTCTAAGCCTGAGTGGGTTTGACAGTCCGGGTTTTTGGTAACTGTTAGGGAATGCATGAATGATCTGTGCCTGATGCTGGAGATGAAGTGACTTTTGTTTGCTGAGCTACTTATAATGCCTTGATCGGCAAATAAATTCATTGGGACCCTAGAGTGCTTTCATACATAATTCGGAGAGCAATTTCAAGTCTGTCTTAGTCATGCCAAGGAGACTGCTCTGCCAAAATCTATAGAAGCATACAACCATGGGGCCCGTTTCATGCATTAGTTGCGTTTAGCAGAGTGATACATATGAACTAAGTAATCTCACCATGGGTTTCCGCAATTTTTTATATTACTTTGTAGATGTCCATTATGGTCCTTAATGATCATCTCGGGGACTGGACAGAGTTAAGTGAAATAATGTCTTCTTTGATTTCAATTATTAGACAGACACTGTCAACAAATAGGGGGAAAGATACTGAATTTTATAGTATTAAGTTCTTGGTCATAAAAATTGATATAATAGTCTTGAGATGCAACATCACTGACAAAATGAATCCTAATGTTTAGGATGTGCAACTTTTTCCTCTGCAGTTACAAATGAGCATTTTATTTTCCTGAAGTCCAGCTTTATTATTTATAATTTTATTATTCCTTTTAAAAGCCAAGTTTATAAGTAGTACAGCCCTTGATATCACACAAATACAGAAACTTACTTGAACAAAACTCCTGTTAAAACAACTGAAGTTTATATGAGCAAGAACTGTTGAGGTCTAGCTCCTAATCTGCACCATACGTTGGCATGCTTTGTTCTCAGAGATGTCATTTTGCTTTGCTTCTAGTAGTTAACATTTATTTTTACAGAGAAAAAAAAATGATGGGAGGCTATAGATAGCCTAATGGATGGGAGATGGGTATCTGCTGAATTGCCAGTGTCTATTTAAGGGTCACCATCTTCCACAACTATGTAGTGCATTCTGAGACCTCTCAAAATGCTTAGCATTTTTAACATCCTTTGCAAAATTCTCCAGTTGCAAAAATCACTCAGTGGGTATTAGGACTACAATGGATTTAGAACTGACTTGCAATCTTCCAGAAGTAACTTTGTACACTATGATAGATTACCAGCATGTTAACAATGTTTAGAAATAGTCCCATGAGGTGGAAGAATCGGGAAAAAATATGATTAAGATCAGTCTCTCCAGCAAAAATTTATTCTCTTAATAGCTCTCACTTAACTATTTGCTACTGACTGAATCTGGTAGTTTGTCATTAAATAGCAGCTTCTCTGTATAACAGCTTCTGTATTTGATGTTCAGTGCGAACAGCAAGAATGCACGGGAATATTCGCTGAACCTGAGTCTTTCCACAGCACGGCTAGCATTTCTGGCACTGCAGAAAGGTGCTAGAGATTCCACTCTGTGAAGTGACCTGTTTGTGGGAAATTCCCCTCTGAACCTCTCCCAGTGAGGCCATTACTGCGCAGTGATGAGTACAAAACAGCCACTCACTCACTGAGAGTTATGTCCCTTAAATGCTGTCCTAGTTATCTCCCTATTTGAAAAAAAAAATACAATTGCTACATAACTCAAGGCACTTTCAACATTGTCATCTTCAGAATTTCAGAAGAAAATACTTGATGAGGTGCCACAAAATGCATGTGGTTTTGTTTGTTGCTGTAACTGACTTCTTGCTGCTTTATTAATCTTGTAAATCACTTGTGTTTTATTCCAAGGATGAGTAAGAGAAACGGTTCCAGACAGTTAGTTGAAACCCTTCCATTCTGGAACAGTCTGCCTGTTACAGAAGGTGCTTCTTAACGCGGAAAGCAGCGAGGAGGCTGTTTTGTAACTGTTGGTTATAAAATAACTTCCAGGCAGCGTCCTTACGAAACAAGTTGGCTGGGGACACAGCGGGCCTGGGTGGGGCGCTGGTGCGACCGCTCACGCACCCGTTAAGTAACGGTTGTGCGCGTGCTGTCCCTCCCTCCGGCACACGCCAGCGAGCCGCGGGATCCCGGCGCCCTCTCCTGACCGGCCACCGGTTGGCGTTTACCCCGGCAGCGGCGGAGCGGCGGGTACCTGCGGGCCGCGGCGGTACGAGCGGGGGCTCCCGCGGGCCTGCGCCGGGGGCGCAGCGCGTTTTCATTACAGCCGCAACCCATTAGGCCTTACGCGTAACCAGGAACGGTTTCAAAGGTCACCAAAACTCAGCCCTCAGCGGACGGAGCGCGGCTCAGCTCCGCTGCTCCCCCGCACCTCGGAACCCCGCAAACGGCCGCGGCCCTCACGCCGCCCCGCACCGGCGCGGTGGGCGGGGCAGGAACCGCGCCGCGCGCAGGCGCAGTGAGCGCCGCCGGGCAGGCGCGTGACGCTCCGCGGCGCGGCGGCCCGCAGCCCTCTGCGTGACTTTCAGGCGGCACGTGGCCCCTGACGTCAAGGCGGTGCCGGGCGGCGATTGGAAGGCGGCGGTGACGGTGTGCGGCTCGCTCGTGGCTGCGCAGGCGCAGCGGCTGCCGGCGGCAGTGCCTGGCCCCGCGGGTGCCGGAGCGGCGGGGTTCGAGGAGAGCGCGGCGGCGGCGGCCTCAGCCCCGCGCCCCCAGCCCCGCCGCGCCCCGCGCCCGCCGCCATGAAGATCTGGACCTCGGAGCACGTTTTCGAGTAAGTGCAGTGCGAGGGGGGCGGGCGGGGGCGTGAGGGGAGAGGCAGGGCTGGCGTCGGGCCGGGCGGCCGCTCCTCCGGCGGGCCGAGGGGGCTGGGCCGGGCCGGGCCGGGCCGCGCCGCCTGTCCCCGGGCCGGCTGGGCGCCGCCGCAGTCCTGCTCCGGCCGCCGCGGCCCGTTCGCCTCCGCTGACCTTTCCCCGGGGTGTCCTTGCCGCCGCGGGGTCACGGAGCCGCTCGGCTGGCGGGTGCGGCCCGGGCGGGCTGGGTGCGGGTGACCGCCGGCAGCCGGGGCGGCTTCTGGGGAGCCCGCGGAAGCCGCTGACAAAGCGAGCCGGGAGCGGTACCCGCCCGTGCGGTGCGGGCCCGGCTGCGGCGCCCGCCGGGTTGAGGGTGGGTCACCTTCGTGCTGCCCTCGCCTTCCAGGTGTAGGACTGAGGCGCTTCATGTTGTTGGGGCTCAGGTGTTCCAAAACACCTATATTGAAAAATAATCCGAAGGAAATATTTGTTAGGGAAGGAACTGCTTAATAAACCACTCGGGTATTATTGAAAGCTGATGAAATTGCAGTCTTCCTGCATGATGTCACAAGGAAAACGTTCTTATCAAATTATTAGTCAGAAGTAATTGAACTCAGGAGTCCTGAGTAATCAGGTGTGTTGTGTGCTTAACTTACATGTACCACTGTCCAATCCATGAAACGGATGTTTTCCTCTAGGGAAGGATATTTGTAGGGTTGAGAACTGGAAACTGAAATACTTTAAAAATATAAATTATCTAGTGTGTTGTGCTCAGTTTTAATAGAAATCCTCTTAAAAAACTAAGGTGTATAACTGCTGTATCTTTATTCTGTTTTGGCAGTCACCCCTGGGAAACGGTAACAACGGCTGCCATGCAGAAATATCCAAATCCCATGAACCCCAGCGTGGTTGGAGTCGATGTCCTGGACAGACACGTAGACCCTAGTGGGAAGCTGCACAGCCACAGACTCCTCAGCACAGAGTGGGGAATACCCTCCATTGTGAAATCCGTACGTATTGCATCGCAGAGCTTGAAAAGGATGCTGGAGGGAAGGGAAGCTTGTGAATCCGGTGCTGTAACAGGCGTGTATCATTTCATAATTGTAATTATTTAAAAAGATAAGCATTTATGTCTGAGAGAAGCTCAACAGCAGTACACATAGTGACTTCTTGATAGTCAAAAATTGCCTAGATCTTAGATTGCTTCCCTCTTGAAAATGAGATCTACCTCAACGAATAGTTTTATTTTAAGCTAAACTCTAATTCTGTTGTCTCTGTGTCTGTTCAATACACTAACCAGTCCTTATGCATTTAAAGGCACTAACAAATTGCAGTCGGTTAGCATAATTAATTCCCTTTGTGTTTGCGTGTCTTCTAGCTCATTGGCACGAGCAGAACAAAAACATATGTTCAGGAGCACTCTGTTGTTGACCCAGTGAAAAAAACAATGGAGCTTAAATCCAGTAATGTAAGTAGCTGTGTTTGTGCAAGTGAAATAGATTACACCTTACAATAATACCCTGTAAATTTGAAAAGGAAAATAATCTGAAAATTACTCAAAAATTGCATTAGAACAATACAAGTTAAAAGTTTAAGTAATGTATTTATGGATGACTGGTTCAGTTTTTCAGAAAGGAACTACTGGTTTTTTGGAACTTGCCAGGACCAAAGCATTTGAACATACTGATGAGCAGGACAGGAGTAGTTTTAGGGGCCAGGGGCACATTAAGAAAAAATATTTGAAAGCCCTCTGGTGTACACTGGCACCATTTCCTAATCATGTAACATTTTGCTCTTTGTACTACTCCATCTGTCAGGTCACGCTGTTGAAATGTTTGTATAAATGTGGTAGTGGATATTGGTAAATGATCCAAAAACTTAAGGAAAGAGAACTAGATCAGCAAATGCTGAACTTGTAGAACAAGATCGAGAAGACTCCAACCCCAATACTTGCAGGAAAAGTATAATGTTTAAATCAGATATAAGTATTAGTTTGACTCTGCAGTTCTATTTACTATATTCCTTTAATATTTTTATCAAGGGGTAATCTTGTCTTGTATTCTACAGATTTCATTTACAAACCTCGTGTCAGTAGATGAGAGGCTTGTCTATAAACCACACCCTCACGAACCAGACAAGTAAGTACCTCTGTGTTCTGAGATTGCCCTGAAGTAATACAAACTTTGGCTTTGAAAATTCCCGTGGTTTCCCTTGAACAGCAGCTGAGGTTTACGTCACCTCTGTTACAGTAACTTGTCCTAAAAAGAATTGAATGGACTGTCATTTTCAGTAGTGACATTGCTTCTGCAGAGCACTACTGGCAAACTTCGCGTCGTGCTATGATGGCGTCCAATTCAGATCAGCTTTTCAGGGAGTTGTCCTGTGTTCTACCTGTAACTGAGCTTGTATACATCTTCACTTGTCAGCTCCTTATTTCTGGTCTCTTAATCAGCCTGAGCACAAAACCTGCACTAGAAGGGACACTTATCTGCCTTTAGTCTGTTATTTCGGAGGTTTGGAGTTTGGTGTTTGGGTTTTTTTTTAAGGCAAGTCTAGAGCTTACTGAGTCTAGGCTGCTGGAACTAGTGATAATTCTCAAGGATCTTTCTAGGGATTCTAACGTAAGAGACAGTCAGAAATGTTAAATCCCTGTTGTTGTCCTAACCCTGTTTTCCTAGTATACCTTCACTCCAAATCTGCAGTTTCCAGTCTTAACTTCCTGCTGCTAACGACAGAAATAGTTGAGTGCCACAAAGGGACACTTGGACTTAGTGGGGACTCTTGGTCTTTATTTTATGAGTAGAAGCACAAGGCAGTTAAGCACTGTGTAAGTGGGTTGTGCTTATGGGGCAAGAAGTTCTGTTACACACTGAAGCTGATGAAGGAATGTACTTTTTGGGGAGGAGCGAGTTTCTTTCAGCAATGCATTCTTTTTTTTAAACTACTTGGAACAATTAAGCTTCCTACTCTCTGTTTCAGAACCGTTTTGACACAAGAAGCAATAATATCTGTGAAAGGTGTCAGTCTCAGCAGTTACCTAGAAGGGCTAATGGCAAACACAATTTCTTCCAATGCTAATAAAGTAAGTACGACCCGTGTGTAAAATGTGTGACCACTGGCTAAATGACAAAGGGAATAAAATCTCTGTGTTACGTTTTGGCTTTGTCAGCAGTCGTAGGAAGGGTCTGCATAGTTCTACTGCCTTTACTGTAAAGACTGAACGCTCAGCTTGCTGAACTTCCTCTTTTTTTTCCTTTTGTGAATTGAGATAATAAATTATTATTGGCAAAGCTCTCTGAGTCTTCACTAGACAAAACATTTCCGCTCCCTTAACAGTCTGGCACTTTCACTCTTTTGCTGCCCTCTCGATGCCATCTGTTTGGTTTTGCTATTGAAAAAGGATACATCCAGACAGATCTGGAGTAGTTATGTGGGAGTAATTAAGTGGTGCTTTAGCTGAGAATCTGTCCTCTGGGAATCCAAAGATGTCTTGAGGTCAGCCTCAAGAATGATAAAACAATCTGGATAAAAAGCCTGTTGTGGCTCACAACGTGAGCACTGCTGACATATGGATTTGTAAGGCAGTACGTGTTCCTGCAGTACTCTGGTTATTGGAGTAAAAAATACCAGAGGCATGCATTTCTGTGCTTTTTCTTCCTTTTTCAACTATTGCTTTTTTAGTAATCTTCAGCCAGACAGGATTTAACCTATTTACTTACTAAGATTTATACACTGATAAACTTTTCTTTAACTGTAGGGCCGTGAAGCATTGGAATGGGTAATTAATAGACTGAATGCTGAAATTGAAGAGTTCACAGCTTCAGCAAGAGGAACCATGAGGAATTCAATGGCAGCAGCAGCATTTGTAGAGAAATGATAGTAAATATAACTTTATCACTAATGAAGTTTAACAATCTGAAGCTTCTCTCCAAACCTAAATACATGTATCCTTTGTTATTTAAAGGCATACCTGTCTATTGGGCATGTTTCAAATTTAATTTGGAGAAAAGCTGAATTCTTACTAATGAGGCTGATGCAAAGCCTAGTTAATATATTGGTTCAGCTGGACCGAATTTCGGTTACAGATGAAAAAATAATTTTCAACTATAGTTCTTGTATTTACATGAACGCTAACTTATAATGTTTTCAGATATGAAATAGCCTCATTAGCAATGAGGCTGCATATGGTGGAGGAGACTGGCATGTTAGGTTAACATCTGTGGAATTTTTATTTTTGTGTGACGTATGGACTACCTCTTTTGGGACCAAGCCCAAAATTAAGCAGAATGGTTTGTTCCAGCATTGTTCTGTTTGTTAATTTTTGATAGTTGTGTGATACAACCGGGTTTAATAGAAAGTTTATTACTTGACGCTTGAAACACAAAAGAATGTACAAAATATATTTTGATAAGCTTTTAAACTTGTTTGACTGTTTGAGCTAACATGGTACTCAAATTGTTTTTCAGTCAATATAGGTAAAACATACAAAGTGTCTCTTATCCACTGAGATCTAAATTCTATTTCTAAATGCAACATTGATGAACTGGGCATGCAGTAACTTAAAATTTTATCTTAAACTTCTATCATAAGTATCTCTATTTCCAAAAGCTCGGGAAAAAAAGGGGTACGGTAAGCGTCGAGCCTTAAAATCTTGCAAGTTGCTAGGGTGTCTAAGAATAGTAGGTGTTCTTCAGAATTGCAAAGAACCACTTAAAGGACTAAAAAAAACCTTTGTGAAGTTGGTTAATGAGATACCTAAACATAAAAGGAAGTAATATTAAAGAATGTGAACGATATACTCATTAACTTGATGATGCTCCAGAACTAACTTGTTACATCACTGAATATCGTGTCGTCCTTTAATTCAAAGTGTTCTAAGTACCAGAAGTTCCTTTACCTTTTGGACTAATTTACTCATGATACAAGGCTCTATAAATGAAAATGCTGAGAATAAAAAGTTTTCTGCAGTTTGCGTTTGCTTCTTGGTACTGGCAGTGGATTCTTGGTACTGTCACTAGCTGCGGGAACGGAAAGGTCAGACCTTGACATCCTCCCTTACACGTGTGCCAGTGTGCTGGTGCTGGCTGTCCCCTGAGGCTCCTTCAGTGGGAAGGAAAAATGGAAAGACAGCCCTGAATTATTTGTGCCAGAGGCTTCTCCTGGCATTTTGATTCTAAGCTTACAAGTCATTTCAAGACTCTTAGCCTCCAAGAACTGTAATGTCACCTGTCCAAGCACATTTTATGTTGCATGCCACTTCTGTTATATCAGAATTGCCTATTGAATGGTGTCTGCCATACAGAGAACCAGAGCTTATTTTAAATGGTAAACACAGGGGAACACATTCTTCTGTAAGATTTGTGTTGGGGGAAAAAACTAGATGCGTATATACAACTTTTATAATTATTCTAAATATTTTTCTAAAAATAAATTATTAGAGACTCTCTTACAAAATTGAAGTCATTGAGATTTGCCATGGGTTTACAAGAGATTATTACAACTGAAATAGTGTTTCAGTTTTAAAAGTGTATGTGAAACTTCTGCAAAACTGTAACAATTTCTGATAAAAATGCCATGCTTGAAACTCATTTTAAATGTTTGTTTAGCCATTAGCATCACTTGGTATTTTAAAGTCAATTTTTTTCTTTTCCTAGTTTTTCTGCACTAAGGACTGCATAGTATGAACTCACAGTTTGCCCTTGCACTGAACAAAACTTACTTTTAATTTTTGCAAGCATTCAACAACTTCCTGAAAGATCATTATTTTCTTTCTTCTATTTTATTTATATGCCTGGATTCTCATTCTGTCAGAGAGTATGGCTTTCTGTATGTGGCGATTTTAAAATAAAATTTTATCTGAGTTCTGGCTACTTCCTGAAGCTTTCTGATCTGTTTGGTTTTTGTAACTACTAGGTGAATAACCTGAAATGAGCAAAAAAACACTCAGGAGTTGGTATTTTTTTTTTTTTTTTTTTTTTTTTTTAAATGCATATCCTAAAAATGCACATTTACAGCTGCTGTGATCTTTTTTGTTTCTTAATAACTCTGCAAATCTGACATGTCAACCAGATTTCACAGTTTGCCAGATCCAGTGGAAAGATTTTAAGGCTACTTGGACTGAGACTTGTAATGCTACAATTTACCTGCTAAGGAACGTGTCTCTGCACGTGGAATCTAATGCTCGCTGTCGGTAAGAGCTCAGTGGCCTGGAGAATATTTAAAATGGCACTGTTAAGTCTTTTATTCTCACTGCTCGCCTTCTGAAGTTTCCAGTGATAAATCATTATGTTTCCTTGCTGTTCATTGTCTTAATTATTTTTGATGACTCTCTCATGTTCCTGTGACCCTTAAGTACTCCAGCGTTGCCACTAAGGACTTCTGCCAGGAGCAGGGACATGGTACAAGTCTCTAAAGCATCCTTCTAAAGCAAATTGGATCTGGAAATGCTATTACAGGTAATTTAAAACCAGAAGTTTAAATTGCAGTAGCTGGAAGTTTAAGGTCTCGGGAAGCTTAATGCCCTCTTCTGTTGAGACTGAACGGTTGCATCATCTGCTGCTTCTCCTAGGAACACAGTGCTCTGGAATTCTCAAATACTTGTATGGACATTGCCTATGGAAAGATTGTTTTGAATGAAGCTGTATCTTAATTTTGAATGAAATGTATCTAAAAGTTGAAACAAGGAATGCAAAAATTACTTTTCCTCGGGTGTCAACCTAGTAAAGATTTTTTTTTTTCTGTAAATTACACTCACCTTGCCCTTCACTTCTTAGTTTAAACAGGCTCAGGATGGTCAAAGCAGCAGTATAATGGATTAACTTGTTTTACATTGTCTGTAAGTATTGTGAGAACAGATCTATAGGGTTTTAATTTTTTTCAGTGGTGTGTAGTTGTCTAGCTCTCATGTACCCATCTGCACTATAAACCTGTTAAAGACTTGTGTTTATGTACCTTGCTAATTGCCTGCTCCTCTTGTGTTCTGCAAGGTACTGCTTTTGACAATCTGAAATGATGAAAGCTGCTACCGTGAAAGAAAGCAAAAATCCTAAATTTACTGTGACACTGGAAGAACTTGTGTCTATATGGACACCGAAATAATACCACTTTCTTCAGTCAGCAGTAGAAACGAAGTACTTTTGAAAAGGCTTAATTTACCTGAAGTATTTCTTCTTGCTGACAAATGAGTGTCTGCACCTGTTTGGTGATACAGCAGTTAACTATAAATGTAAACCAGTTGTTTATTTTGAAAAAAAAAAAAAAAAATTGAAAAAAAACCCAAAACTGTAACCACCATTTCCCACAACATTGCTGATCTGTCTCTTGTGGTCTGTACTGGCAGTTAAACCGTAGTCTGGTGTGTTTTCAGTGTGTTATATGCGGTGAACTAAGCACCCGTTGTCTAGGAACTGCCGCCTTTCAAAGCCCCCGGCATGGACACGGGGTCCGAAGGTGAGATCAGGGCCCTGTTGGGGTTCCCGTTTACAGAAGAACTGAAGAGTGCCAATAGTGAGAGCGCGTGTGAAAGCACTGAGTCAGTTTAGAAGCCTTCCATTTCTCAAGGTGAAGGTTGTTCTTTCACCTGCACAGGACCTATTCATTTCTTTCTCACATAATTTGATAGCTTTGTGTTATATATTGTCATAAAATTAAACTATTCTAAAGGTGAGGTTACTTGTTACAACTAAGCTGAACTAATTGCTTACCGTCAATGAAAGGAAACAGTCCTGTGTCTGTCTGCCTGCTGCCTTGTTCCTGGCTGTGCTCTCCTACTTCCCTCGCACTGAAGATCGTGGTCTTCACACCCTTTGTTGAGCCAGAAAACCGTGAATGTGAGAAGCGATATAATCTTTATGCAGCCAGCAGCAAGATGAGGCACACTGAAAAAGGAGACAGGGAGGATCTCATCTACAGGAGCTATTTGGTGGGCTGAAATTGTATTGCCCCTGCGATGTGCAATACAATAATTTCATATTGCATCTACTAGAAAGAGTATTTGATGCTGTAAACAATATTATTATAACAGTAAAAATTACAGTTTTGTAAAACAGTAACATTGTTAAGTTAAAGTCTCTTCTCAGAAATATATCACAAGTTCAGCACAAGATGGTTTTTATACATTTTCTTTTATGTTCAAACCAGAAAGGTTTGCAATGCTTTAATCAAAAAGTTTAAAAACACTGAACTAAAAAAAGCCAGTATTAGCTAGATAATATATAGTATCCAGCTGAACATATCAGCTAGAATATAATAAAATGAACAACATATGTAGTAAATATTTTCCTAATCACGTACATGATACTTTTTACAGCAAGTTAAACAAAACAATTGCCCCTGCTGTGAAATTCTAGAGCCTGTTCAGCTTTGTGGGCAGCCTGGTAAGAAATCTGTTTTATAATACAGCAAGTAGCATCATTTGGGTGAGTTCTTAATGATTTTTTTGGGGACTATGTAGATATTTACCTGTGAGATAACTGCTTTGGTTTATCTGGATTCCAACTCATTTACATATAGCAGCTGCAGCAAAATCTAGTGAAGTACATTGTGAAATTGGGAGTAAGGAAGTGTGTATCAGAACCCATACTTGGAATTTATTTATATTTTATAGACACATTATATTCTGAATTGCCTAGCTGAAGTACTAGAAGCATGTAACCTTCTTAGTCTGATGCTCTGTAAAGTTTTATTTTCCCTATTTATAACTGCCAGTTTTGAGGGACATTCAGCAAGCTATGCATTTTCCCTGATGTGCTTGTAAAAGACTATATAGAACAAACAGAACAGGGTGCTACTGCACAGATGTTATTTCCTATCTGGAAAGAGAGATGCAATAATGGATCTTTATTTACCTAGGATCCTATGTCTCCCTATTCTTTCAAAGAAGCATAAGCACCGAAGAGACTTAAAAATGTCTGCACACAGGCTTCAGCCATTGATGTCACCTAGGTGTTTTTAAAGTTTTCATTCAGTATTATCATCCACTGTGGACAGAATGTTTTACATTATCATGCTATTTTGTCGTAACAACATTTAAAACGTAACATAGCTAACAAAAGTTATTAAACACATTAAAATAGGAAGTAATGCATAAGATTCTTAAAACCTGAGTGTACCTGAATTCTGCTGTGCAGATCCTCCAGACTATTTATGCCAGATTTGGTAGAATGGACAGCTGAGAACTTGGATGACATAGCAAAATTATTTTACTTTGAATCCAGGTGTCCAAAACTTAAAAACGAATGTCTTCATCAGCTTCATCAACTAACCTTCAAAACGTTGTCCTACAAGAGGAAACAGCACAGAACTGCAACTTTATCTTCAGGTTAGAGCTGATTTCAGAGTAGGTTTTCTGCTGGTGCTCTGTGCGGAGTGCTGTACTTACACAAGAGGAGATTTAATAGGACATGACCCTATTGTCATCAGCATAGCATGACTTCCCAGTGCTGTGGAACAGATTAGGGTCACCAGCAGAGAGGACAGCAGAGCTTTACCAGCGCAGCCCAGTATGGCTTACACAGGCAGAGAAAGGAGATAAGTCCACAGCTATCAAAGGTAGGAAGCATTATTACTGATCTGTACATTTTATACAAGTGACCATTATTCCATGTTCTTTAACAGTGTTATTTCAGGAAAATAGGAAAATGTGCAATAACTTTGCCAACTTAAATTAAGGCAGAAGGAACACGGTGCAGAGATGACGGAATTCAGTCTGTTGGAAATCGTGTTGATACTGGCTTTCTATTGTATTGGAATTTGTGTTTTGGTATAATTATTTGTTCTTCTCTGTAAAATGCACTTGAGAAACTTTTAAGATTAAAGTCAGTCACAAAATGATAGTGTTAGATAGCAAGGTTTTTTTTTTTTAAGAGGTTAGTTATTGTTTTTATTAAGAATATAGGGCAGCAAGCAAACTTGTAATTTCATCACAAATTATGCATGTTAACAAGTCACTTGCTTTGCATTTTGATCTATAAACATTGTACTCTTGATATAGCATTACAACCATGTTGATGAGCTCTAAAATTACAGCGGTGTTATGAATACATATTAAGTGTATTCAAGAACTATTTTGGGTCTCATCATCGGTCCCTAAGAAGCTTTTTTTTTTTTTTTGCCTGGTAATTTTTGTCTTGTGCTAAATCCCCACAATTTTAATATTTGCATAGTAAGACATCATTCCTGTCGACTTGAGTCGATGTTCAGCAGGCACCTGCTTCAGTTAAGAGGTGACCTCGGTGGGAGTTCTGCCTCTGGTGATTACGTTAAATCCATTACACGCGCATCTGGACGTCGGTTGTGTAATAACACGGGCAAAGCCTGGGTGTATTCACCTGAGAAGCTGCAGCCTCCTGTTGGTGTGTATCTTTCACTTTCTTGGTCCACAAAATACTTTTGTGATGTCTCTCTGAAAAACTTTGTGTGCATTCCTGTGCCTACGGCTGGAAAGACAACAGCAGGTTTCAACTCCTCGCTGCTTTGCAGCACAGTCTTGAGAGAAGGCAGCTGTAGGTCAGCCTCTTGATCCACTCATACTATAATTAGATGCACCTTTATGAACTGAAATATAAGCTGTTCCGTTCCCTTTTTAATTTAATGTCTGCCTTCTATCAGAACTTCTCTTTAGGATACTTTTATTAAACCATTTAAACTAACCACAAATCAAAAATTACTGTTACTACGGTACAGGGTTTACCTTCAGAGGTACAAAATAAAAATAATAAAATAAAACCTCTTTTTATCTGAAAAACAAGTAGAACTGGTGTTGCTGAAATGTGTATTTTTTAGTCACAAAATCAGTTTAGCATACTGCTGTCCTCCAAAAACAAATCCTGCACGCGCTGCAGAGAAAAATACATTTTCTTTGCCATTTTTAGTTAGCATCATCAGGAAGATCCACATTTTTTAGTTAGATGTTATGAATTGAAAGGAAATAACCTCTCGTACCTTTATAGTCTGAGGCCTAGTTTGACTTGTGGACATGTACAACCATGTAATTTTTAAAAAAATCTCTCTCAGTATCTGCAGAAAAAAAAAAAAGGAGTACATAAATACATACATACATAGTCTCTACAGTGTCTGCAAAAGAAGAACAAAACCATTTGAATTTCCATACTATTATTTTATTCCAGGACAGGGAGATGGCATTTGAGAGGTGGGTATTCTTTGTCAGGCTGTCATAGATGCTAAAATCTGGTTGAACACGGAGAGACGCGCCAGGACAGAACGTCTGCTCCTGTGCGTGTAGTCTGTGCTTGCACTTCTGTACTGCTCCTCTGTGAAGGAGCAACGTGCTGTGAGCTCTTGCTACTCGAGTTTTTCTGCACCAAAAGAGAAACTGCTAAGAGACATAAAGACTAAAACTGTATGCTTAGTTATTTTCAAAAGTAATACTATTTGAGTTCATTATGTCTTTTTGTTTTGGTGTGTTATTAGAGATCTTTAGTTTAAAATACTTGATTTAACACCAGTTATGTTGTGAATTTACTTGGCTTTTCAGTGTCACTTCTTCAATCTACCTGGACCTACTTGGTCTCACTTTTTTGGCCTCCCTGGACCCCTCCAGTGACAAGACTTCAGCATCCTTGGAACTCTTTAAAATCCCCTTTTCAGATTCTTTGGATTTATCCACTCTGAGCTCTTCATCCTCTGTGGACTTCTCCAGTCTCACTTCTTCATCTTCTCTGGACCTTTCAAGTCTTACATCTTCAGCCTCTTCGGACTTCTCCAGTACCTCCTCTTCAATCTCCTTAGAGCTCTCCAGTCTCACCTCTTCAGATTCCTGGGAGCACTCCAGTTTCACCTCTTCAGTTTCACTGGACCTATCAAGTCTCACTTCATCAGGCTCTCAGGATTTCTCTGGCGACAGTTCTTCCATCTCCTTAGATCTCTCAAGTCTCACCTCTGTATCTGCCTCAGATTTCTCCAGTCCTACTTCTTCACCCTCTCTAGACCTCTCCAGCCTCACATCTTCATCCTCCTCAGATGTGTCCAGTCACACCTCCTCAGCTTCCTTGGACTTTTCCTGTAAAATCCCTCCATCCTCACTAGGTGTCTCAGAGCACACCTCCTCAACCTCTTCAGAATCACTAGATCTCACTGATTTTAACTATTTCATGTTTCAGGGCTCCTCTGAATTGTCCTCATCGACCGCTCAGGATGTTCCCAATCTCATCTCTACACCCTTTCTGGATGTCTCCAATCTCACCTTTCAGGATGCTTCTTCCCTCACTTCCTCAGTTTCTCTGGACATTTCTAACCTCACATCTTTAGTCCCCCCAGACCTCTCCACTCTCACATTTCTGGATGTTGCTAATCGCACTGCTTCAGCTTCCCTTGATCTGTGCATATAACCCTCTTAACATATCCTTTTTTTCCTCTGCAACCTCTCTAAACCTTTACAAACTTTCCTCCTTTATATGCTCTTTCCTAAGTTCTGTCTCAGAAAGTTCTCATCTGAGGAAAGTTTAGGGTTTTACAAGTATATCCTAGCACCTAAAGAGACCTGGGCATGCAAATAGGTTGTACAAATCTGTAACGGTGCCTTGTTTACAGCTGCATAAACATCTATATATATACTCTGGAATTTCTGTAGAGCACAATTTCTGTCACTAATCTAATTTCCGTTCTGTCTCAGCGTGGTACCTCTCCCAAAGGTTTAATTTCTAAAATTCATGATGAATTTTTATCTACCAAGATCAATAAATATTGTAGTAGTAAAATAGTAAATGTGCAAATAATTGCATTTGAGTTTGATATCTCCATTACAGATTTAAATCTGAGTGCACTGCACAGAATTGCAGGCAGAGGCATTTCACGTGGAGTTACAGTGAGAGAAGAAGTGGTGGGAAAAGAAAACTGGGGACAAAAGCGCAGGTAGGGAGAGGAACCAGAGGTCTGAGGCAGGAATAGATGGACATGCAGCTGGAAGAAAGATGTCCAACTCTGCTAGCATAATTTTTTTCTGCCAAGCCGTACTTGCGGCCTAGGCTGCCCTTGAGGCTTAAAAAAATCTTATTGATAATCATTTGACCTTTCAAATCATCAGCCGTTACCATTAAAATAGCATTTGTATATAAAAGCCCCTTGATCAATACACGTAAGTAGGGCAGTTACTTGTGTTGCATCAAATACGTTGCGTAGGTAGCAGAGAGGGGCTTCCTTAAATCTTTGGTGCTTTCTTCTGTCTTTTAAAAAATAATTGTTATAGTTGGATTCTAGAAGACAAGTATGTTTTGTTTCAATATAATCTCACTGGCACCCTTTCTGTGTTAAAACCGCTGTCATAAAAAAAAAATATTTTTTAATTGCTCTAATTTTTACAAGTTGGAAAGCTTTGCCCCAATATGTCATGTCTGTCTCAACATTAGGATTAAGATGGCTCACACACACACACACACAAAAAACCAGGAAATAAATGCATGAACCTTCATGAATCTTCTGCCTCACTTATACCAGTTCTTTAAAATTAGGTAGGAAAGATTGTAAAACATGGATTTTAGAAATGAACACCAAATTCAATAGGAGCAAAGCAGTTTAGCAGTTATTAAAAAAAAAAAATAAAAATCACAAATCATTGGTCCAGATGGAAGGAACGAGTGCAATGTAGCGTGCTCAAGTGTCCACTTTCAAAAATCCCATCACAACTGGCACTAACTAGAGTGCTCTTCTGTAATCTCAGTAAAGAGAGTAAGGAGGCAAATGAAGGACAGGAAATACTTTTCCCGTTCCCACTTTCTTCCTGGTAGTGTTCCTACTAATTACCAGCAATCTTTTCCTACTGCCGCACGCTGTCCTGGAGGCAGACTCTGACACGTCTGGTGAACAACTGCTCTTCCTGTTCCAGTGGATCTGTTCTGGCATCACGACGTGTGGATTGTGAACTGCAATGGCTCTGGACTAAGTGAGACCTCTAATAAAGCTGAAAGTTATGCTGTGCTTTTAAAATGTACTGTAGGTGAAAACATCACCAGGTAGTGATGTGAAATCACTGTGTGATGTCCAGGGATTTGCACTTCAGCGGGGACCAAAATTGGCAGGAAGATACAAAGCCTCCATGCAAAGAGGATCAAGGTCACCAGCGTTTCCTCAAGACCGGTACGGCTTCTGGAAGATTCTTATCTGTTTTGTGATGGTTTGGCTCCGGACAGAAGGAATAGAGAGAAGAGGTATACATACTGAAGTGCAAGGACTTAATAAAAACTCAATTCATAATCTCCTTAAATCCTTAGTCCTAATTATTTAAATGAACATTAGGTTAGGACCAAATTGATTCCTTATCAAACATTATTTGAATCTTTTCATAACTTTTGCTTATTATATATAGAAAATTGTCTATTTTTCCATCAAGCGTTGACAGATGATGATAGCTTCTCATCTGCTGTGCTGTCTTTTGTAGATTTGTTTAGAGCAAATGATTGAATATAATTTCAGGTGTATGCATAAACAGTCTTACATCCGAAAGAATCCCATGCTGAGGCATCATTATCTAACTGGATAAAACTCTTATCTACGCTAAATACTCTAAATACAGCACAGCTTGGCCACACACGGATTAAAACTCCAAATTGAAAGAGTTTGCATTTATAAAATATGATCTTTAGCTCCACATGCTGATAAAACACTTTCTTCTTTATAGTCTTATATAGAAAAAGCAAAGTACTGATGGCATAGAAGGGTAATCATGAGTAATTTACCTGAAAAAAACCGTGCTTTTAACCACTCGCTTGGATTCTTAGATTACAAGAGGACTATTGAGTTAGTGTGTACGTAAGGTAAGTGGTATGTAACTGGCCATCAGCCTCACAGAAGACTCAGGCTTTAAATTCTGATCTGTAGGTAACTGACGTGTAGCGTTTGTGTTTCCGGCAAATTGCCGGCTCTGCATCACGGCAGACAACACACACCCCACCCCCCGCCCTTTCGGGCCCGGCTGCCCGCCCCGGCTGCGGGCTCCCCACGGCGGGCAGGCCCCGGCCGCGCCCCGCACAGGGACAAACGCCCCGCGCGCGGCCCGGCAGGAAACGGCGGGCGCCGCGTGCCTCAGCCAAGCCCTCTGATTGGCCGCTGCCAGAGGAAGGCGCTTGTGACTGGAGGGGCGATTGGGTAGTTGCCATTGGTCAGCCTCCCCGAGGTAACTCGGGTTTCTATTGGCGGAGGCATCACTCCTGCTTGTCGATTGGCTAGGAGGCAGCGCGGTGGTCCTTCCCGTTCCGGCGGGCGCTGACCTTGCCCGCCAGCGGAGCGGCCCGCCGCGCGTCTGGGCAGCCGCGGCCATGGTGTCCTACTGGCGGCAGGCCGGCCTCAGGTACCCGCGGGACGGGGCCGGGGCCGGGGGAGGAGCAGCTCTCGGGGCGCGGTTCGTTCTCACCTGCGTTTTCTCGCCCCTCTGTAGCTACATCCGCTATTCCCAGATCTGCGCGCAGGTGGTGAGAGCGGCGATGAAGCCTCAGTACAAAGCCGAGGCGGAGAGGGCAGCGAAGGCCACCGTGAAGACTGTGAAGCTCAAGAAGGAATGAAATGTAAGTGAGCAGCCTGGGCCGGGGTGCCTTGTTGTAGGGTTTTGTACGGGTGCTGGGTTCCCAGCGTGGGTCGGGTTCGTGGCAGCCCGCGGCTGCCTGGCTCCTTTCGTGCCCCGGGTGGAAAACGAGCTCCGCTCGCAGTGCCTGACCCTGGAAGGGATTGCTGACCGGCGTCGGGCGTCCCTGTGTCCTGGCGATGTGTGGGGTGGGAAACTGCGTACTCTCCCTGGGTCACTGAAATGAGATGTTCTCTCCATCAGGCCCTGCTTTGAACGATTTGGGGTTTGGTCAAAGTCATTGTGGACTTACGTAAAACAGCTGAGTTTCTGCAGGGCTGTTCCTAGCTCTCCTGTCTCTTCCTTCACTAAGCCCGGAGGCAGCACCCCTGAGCCACTCTTTCTCCTAATGAGCCGACTCATTTGTGTCAGGGTTAGCTGCTGTCTGTGAGAGACAGATGCTGCTTGTACCTTTGTTTGTGACATTGCATACATCACGAGCAGCTGATTTTTTTTTTTTTTCTGTTCTAAGTAGAGCAGCTTCTATTCCTGATCTGAGATTAAATATTTTAATCTCTTCTTTGAAGTGTACCTTGTACGTGTTCTTGAATCGAATAACTTCTTATATTTTAAATCTCTCATAGGAACTGATCTGTGGTGAATACTCTTTAACAGCAAACTGCAAAGCTGTAGGCAAGCTCCAGACTCCACAACATACTGTCATCACATTAACTGTAAAACTTGCCTCTGTATGTAAATCAGCGTGCTAATAAATGTAATTTCTGTTAAATGAACGAATGTGTGGAAAGTGTTGTTCCTCTTGAAACAAAGTGCTCTGTTTTGCAGGGACATTTATCTTTCACTTATGGTAAAATAGAAGACTTCTTATCACAGTCTGCCATTCAGTAGCAGCATATGGTTATTTTTAAGGCAAATCTCATGGATTTCAGGCTGGTATTTCAGGTACATCAATGAGTAAGAGATGTAATTGTTTAAAACTTCTGCCTACTTCATTTCAATTATGAGTGATTACTTTGGGGAAAAGTTTTCTTCGCTAAAACCTATGTCAACAGACAACATAGACACATCTTTTCGATAATCAAAAACACCTCTCTGCTGGAAGCAGTATGCTGTTGGCTTTAATTTTCTGTCATCATAGTGTTCATCTTCGGCTTGGGCTTCAAACAAAACTAGCTCAGAGAAGATGAGTTTGCTGAGGCTCAGGGTTAAGAGTAAACTGGACGTGGGGTGGATGTGCTGTACGGGATCTGATCTCCAAAGCTGGCTGGAACACCGAGCGGCGAACTGGGCAGTGGGAGACCTGGCGTCCTGTACGAGGTGGGGAAGGAGGCACGGAAATCCCTGGACCGATGGCTCAGCTATTGGTTTTCCTTGTTATGGCTTTGCCGCTTTACTAGGAGGGAGAGGGATGTGCATTCGCTGGGAAGCAGTGGGAATGGAGGGTGACACTCCCGTGCTCGTGGCCGGGATGGGAGGGCAGCCTTGCTTTCAGCTGTATGGGGCTGGGGGAAGAGTTTGCGTGTCCCTGCTGCTGGGTGTCTGGAGACCACTGTCCCACCGCACAGGAAGGAATACAGCCTGCTGACAGAACTGGCTTCAGGATTGTGTTCACCTAGACACTTCTGCTCTCGACTCAAAACATAAGGCATTGCTTTCTTCAGAGTATAATAAACTTTCTCTTCTAAGAGCCTAACAAAAAAAAGCTCAATTTCTTCATGTAAGTTAAAGTTGGTCCTTACAAGAGTAAACTATGATTTTTGTCTATCAAATGTTTCAAGTATTAAAGTATTTTATAGAATGGTATACTTTTTATTTTCAATAATATTATAAATACAATGTTAAGTAAATTACAGGAAACTCTTTTTCCTGAAGTGAAGATACGTTTTTGATTCAGTGACCACCGTGGAACTTGTGTCTAACTGCCTGTAAACCATTCCACCTGTTTTGCTGTACTGATGGATAGGAAGAAAATTTACAAGAGTTAGTACATGGAGGGGAGAAAAAACATCACACCAAAACTTTTACACAGTGTTCACGACTTTTTAAGCTAATATAACTCAGTCTATAGTTTGAAACAGAAGCAAACACCACAATGATAATCAGTACAAGCTCTGCAGTAGTACAGGCCAGCAATGGGACGGAACGCCTGAAGTACTTCAAATAAAAGTAAGAATGTGCATTTCCAGTCTTTTGCCTCATGTTGTTTCCCCTCCCTCTGCAACTTAAGGAACTGAGCTTGTTCGCAGATGGAGCGGTAATAAAATCCAGAACTGCTTTTATAGGCCTTACAGATGTGCATGTACTTCTAAAAAGGTAACAAGTTCACCAGCAAAACACGAACTGTATTGAGCTGAGAATAAATACAGCTGATGAGCTGATAGCATCCTTTGCTGTTGCGTTTGATCCTGATCTATACATACACACACGTTGTATATTACATTTTGTGTCTGGTGATAATACTCTGAAAGTAAATACATTTACAGGAAAGGCTGCTACGAGACAACTTGTCTTCATAGTGGCTCTTTTTTTAGGAAAGATTCAGGGTCAACAGTTGTTTAGGAGAGTAAAGCATTGTATTGTAATATTGGATATATTTTGGCCAGATGCAGAGAAAAAATTCTTAGGAAAGCTGTTAGTTTCAGTCTGCAGATGATGGCTACTACATCTTCTCTAGTGAGAGTCAATAGGCTTATTTGGAGACTGTTTCGATACTGCCTTTGTTTCTACAGTGCCTCCTTTTCTGGGCTAGCTTCCACTTCTACCTCTTCATATTCCTCAACATCTGCAGTGGCATCCTGGTACTGCTGGTACTCAGAAACAAGGTCATTGGTGTTACCTTCTGCTTCAGAAAACTCCATCTCATCCATACCTTCCCCGGTGTACCAATGGAGAAATGCTTTTCTTCGGAACATAGCTGAGAACTGTTCAGAAACCCTGATGAAGAGCTCCTGAATAGCTGTGTTATTGCCAATAAAGGTAGCTGCCATCTTCAGTCCTCGCGGTGGTATGTCACACACAGCCACTTTGACATTATTAGGGATCCATTCCACAAAGTAGGAACTATTTTTGGTCTGGATAGCCAGCAACTGCTCATCCACTTCTCTGGTAGACATTCGGCCTCTGAAGATGCATGCCACAGTCAAGTAACGCCCACGACGAGGGTCGCAGGCTGCCATCATGTTGCGTGCATCAAACATCTGCTGAGTGAGCTCTGGCACCGAGAGGGCTCTGTACTGTTGACTACCTCGAGCTGTCAGCGGAGCAAAGCCTGGCATAAAGAAATGCAGGCGAGGAAAGGGCACCATGTTAACAGCCAGCTTCCTCAGATCGGCATTCAGCTGACCAGGAAAACGGAGCGAGGTTGTGACACCGCTCATCGTTAGGGACACTAAGTGGTTGAGGTCACCATAGGTGGGATTGGTGAGCTTTAACGTTCTGAAACATATGTCGTACAGAGCTTCATTGTCAATGCAGAAGGTTTCATCGGTGTTCTCTATGAGCTGATGGATGGAGAGGATGGCATTATATGGCTCTACCACCGTGTCGGATACTTTGGGTGAAGGCACAACACTGAAAGTGTTCATAATCCTGTCGGGATATTCTTCTCTGATTTTGTTGATGAGGAGCGTGCCCATACCTGAGCCTGTACCACCACCGAGCGAGTGGATGAGCTGGAATCCCTGAAGGCAGTCACAGCTCTCACACTCATTCCTCACCACATCCATGACGTTTTCAATCAGTTCAGCGCCTTCTGTGTAATGGCCCTTAGCCCAGTTGTTTCCAGCACCTGAATTACCTGTAAAGAGAATTACAGAAAGAAGAGCCACAAAGTTCACAAGAGAATTTTTAAAGGCTACAGAGATGGGAGCTAAAAGGCCACTTTGGGACAGCTGACTACAGTTACTTTGCTGACAGCATGCTCTACATACCATGAATAAAATTGTCAGGTCGAAAGAGTGGGCCTATTTTGCTTGACCGTACACTGTCCATCGTACCGGGTTCCAGGTCCACCAGGATAGAACGAGGCACATATTTATGGGCTAGGACAAAAGAAAATGAAGGTGACTAATTAATGTTGGAGTCAAAGAGACAGGCTTATACCCTGCACTGAAAAATCCAACCCACCTACAGTGATTTGGAGATATTATTTTTTTTTTAATGACTTATTTTAACGTTCGTGTTGGCTCTGCAAATTGCTGTGCCAACACCCTCACAGTGCTGAGCACTTACAGTACGCCTCGTTGAAGTACACATTAATTCGCTCGAGCTGCAGTGATGCATCCCCGTGGTAGTTTCCAGCGATGTCAATTCCGTGTTCATCGCTTATCACCTCCCAGAACTGAAAAGGGAAAGAAGCTCAATGCACTCACAAAGCTTTATTCTTTTTCAGCACCATGTGGTCAGCACTAGCTCTGCTGTGGGGGATGTTTTGCTGTGTACGTATTAGGTGAGAGCAGGAATCCTCTCCCCCTCCCTAAATAAGTTCAAGGGAAAGGTTTAGCAGACCGTTCATGCTGCGTAGCTCACACCCATGCACAAATAGGTGGAGGCCCTCAATTTGGTCCCTTTATAGTAAAGGAAAATTGATAATTTAAATAATTGGCTACTAGTTGGTATGACCGCAACAAAAAAGCCAGGGCAGGGGTGGATTGAAGAGGGTTGCTTTGAGGGTTGCTTTGACAAAGCTGGCTCAGACACGTTCGTATGCAAGCAGCACTTTCCACAAACAGCTGCCGGTCCCAGCCGTCCTATCTTGACATCCATATGGATGTCACGTACTGGGGCTCTTATCTAGGCAGCAGCCACAGCAGTGGTAGCGCAGACACACCCACCCGCTGTAATGACCGGGCTCTTTTTAATTTTAATGATCTTCTGGTTTAGCATCCAGTCCCGTGTTGGGTGTACAAATACACCGTTGCCAACATGTGCACGGTGGGTTTGTGTGCACGCGTGCACTTCCACAGGGCTTATTTAGACATAAAGGTTAAAGCCAACAGAAAAAAATATAAACCTTTCAACTGTCTCACTGACTGCATTCAAACTATCAGGGTCTAACATGGCATTCCCTGGCCATCACAGCTTCATATTCCAATAAAATGAATCAAGGAGAGATTTGTGGGAGCAAGAAATGGAGGAAAACAAAAACAGAACAATCCTTCAGCTATCACGTGTCTTCAAAGACCTCCTAGCCCCAGGTTAACCCAGATACTTTCTTTGGACAACTTCCTACTAATCAATATTAAAAAAAAAAAAAAAAAAAAAAAAAAAAAAAAAAAAAAAAAAAAAAAAAAAAAAAAAAAGGACATCACACAGCAAAAAGCAATGTTTGTGGGTTTTCTTCTTCCCAGGACACAAAGTCAACAATGAGTGACTTCTCTCCAAGCATGACAGTGTTTGAACTACACAAAAATATCCCAAATGCCATGACTGCCACTCTTAGAGTTGGTCACTGATAGCACAGATCATTCTGTTGACTAATGAGATGCAATAACAATGATTATAATGTGGCAGAGTTACTGCTTTATGGCTGAACTAAAGCACCAGCATCACAACTTTGCAGGCCTGGAATTACTGACTCCTTCATCCGTCCCAGTATTTTGCAGACAAGATTAGTGCCCCTGGGAATGTCCCAAGAGGAATGCTCTGGAGCACTCACAATCACCGTGCCATAGCTCTTGCAGATGTTTCATTCTTTGACAGTCTTAATATGAACATCTGCATGAGGAGTAAGCCTGTCTTATGACTTTCACTGCCAACACGCTGTGCATCCTACCGTTAACGACGTAATTGTTCCCCCTAAAGGTCCCCATCCATTAACGCTGTTTGACCTGCTACCACTGACAGCACTTACTCTAATAACTGATTGGTAGTGAAGAGAGACCTTACCTTAGCTCCAATTTGGTTCCCACACTGCCCAATCTGAAGATGCACAATTTCACGCATTTTTGCGTAGCTTAGAGCTGTTGGTGGCTACAGCCTAACACAAGTTTTCTAGCTGCAGTCCCCAGAACAAGCCCTCTTGTTATATCAGCTACACCCAGCACAGCCTGCCCCAAGGGGCCTTTTTATACTGGTGGGACTGTCACTCAGCCAGCGAGGGGAGTAGCCAGCTCCTCAAAGCTTTCGCAAGGAAGCAAAGAGCCCCTCCACTGCCTGGGTACAGGAGCACAGCTACATTACTGAGTGCCTTGGAAGAGAAAATTGTGACATGCACCCCCTTGCAATTAATTCCAGTTGTCTGTGCAGCAAACAGAAAATTGCCATAAATATCTGTGCACATTGCATTTGTGTTTCATTATTTTATACATAACATATATACATATATAGAGATTATAGCCAAAAATGAGTGATCTTAATTTATTAGGTACATGTGCTTCTGCGACGTAACTTAAATTTTAACGTCGTATGAGTCATACAGGACAACCTCCATAATAAAAACAATAACAACTTTTGAGCAGTAGCCTCCTACAGCCACAACGTTCAACGCATTGCCAGGCAAACCTGCAGTTCACTAATAGGCATCATTCTCAGTCCAGCTGCATGAAGGAGGGGGACAGGCTCAGTAAGAAAAAATACTTTGTAAAATATAAATATAACACTGCACACTCAGTGATCTATGTTCCTTAAACATTTAATAAGAAACCATCAATTTCAGCCAATCTAAAATCTGAATCCACTTGTGACTAACTTGCAAAGCTGCTCACTCTTTCTCTCTCTTCCTTTCCTGCCATTAACTGTATTTCTTATATGCCTTATTTTCTTATATCTGAGATATACAGTATTTCAGAACTTGCCAGGAAAATGCTAGAGGAGAAAACCCAGTTCCACTGAAGTTAACTATAACATTCACTGCGTGAAATGTTTCACTGCATTCAGGGAAATTATGCAAGGCTGAGCAAAACATGACGCAGTCGTGTTGCCTGCTGATAAACAGGTCCAGTATCACCGAGCAACAGAAACCCAGACTGGACTGTCTTCTGGAAGCTCAGTCATGACATGTCCGACGACTGTAAGTGCTTTGTAAGTGTTCCTTGTAAGGATAGGACAAGGAACTATAATTGGGAAAGCACCGTAAATAATTTTGTACTAAAAGATGTCAGTGGAAGGACTTGACTCATTGAAAGTAACTAACTACTTTACCACTTCATGGGTTGCGGGAGATAAGGAGTCTCTGAGCTGTCATGTTGTTCCAAAAGAAAAATCAGCTTATTCCAGACTTCCCCACCACAGATGACTTCCACTTCCACCAGCCAGTGGAGGCACAGACAACTGCTCCTAAGACAAGGCTTAGCACCACAAGTGCATTGCAAAAAAGTAGCTAGCAAACTTTCTGTCACGCTCTGCCAAGCTATGAGCCATCATCAGCAGAGAGCAATAAAAGCACGACTTCAATTTCAGGTAGATTCATTTTGTTTCCTTAAAACACAATAGTTTTATCATTTTCAAAAAAAAAAGAAGTGTTTTCTAAACAGTTTTGTTTACTCAACAAGACAACACAACAGCTGTGTCCCATTGCTACTTTGTAGGCGTTGTGTACAGTGGCAGTGGAGCTCTTATACAACTTCCTAAGACAAAACTCTGGAAAGGTTATTTGGACATTTACTTTGAAAGTAAATTTCATTTTACTTACATACATTTCATATTTGTTTTCTCCAACTATGCTTAGCTAGAAGTACTGGTGCAATTCTGAGTTGTATATTCAATGGCTGCCTTCTGAATGGGAGCTGCATTGACACAGGGTGTCAGAGAGCTACTGACACCAAATAAATACAACTTACAACACAGCGTATTACCTTACAATAGCCACAGCTTATGGAGACGTCGAAGATGCTAATTCACTGTCCAAAAAATTTGGCAAAATAATTTCAGCAATAAATACACTCACTGAGAGCATCTCACAAGCTAAGTGAAAAAAAAAAGGGAAGTGAAAGAAATATGCAATCACTTAACATTGTTTTTTTTTTCTCTTGCTAAAAATAGCTCCCTGGAATCATGTGCCTCCTCTGCGGCACTTCCTTATAGAGTCTTAAAAAATGATGGCACATGACACAAAGTACCTGAGGTGCTTTGTGAAATGGAGGTGGGTTTGTGCCTCCCCTTCCAGTTGCATTTCTGTGAACCCCCAAGGCTGCCTCTGTACCAAACGCGGGACGTGAAAAGCCCGTTTCTCGGCATATTTAGTTTGCAGGTCTGTCATTCCTCAGCTCTGAGAAACCTCAAGCCTGTTAACTGCCCACGTGCGCTTCCCAGGCGCAGGCACCGAACATCTGCGAGCGCAGATTAGCGCTGTGAGTGCCACCACAGAAAGAGGAGCCGGTGGCGGAAGGGCTGGCTTCGAGGGACTTTGGGCACTGCGGCCATCGGGAGCAGCCTGACGCCGGGCACAGCCGTTACAGCCTGTCCTGCAGCGTCCATTATCCGGCTGCCCGCTGCTTCCATCGCCTTCGGAGCGGGCCCTGGACACCAAAGCCCTGGTGATGGACTAAGGCCACAAACAAGCCAAGTTTTTTGGTTACTGGGTTGTTTTGTTTTTGTTTTTTTTTTTGTTTATGGTGTTTCATTTGTTTGTTTGTTTGTTTGTTTTCTAATGTCACCACAGTACCCACTAGCAACAAATACACACATGCGGGGAAGCATTCTGGGATATTCTTTTTTTTTCTTTTTAAATATGGTTTGCTTGGGAGGAACCAGCTTTTCACAGTAATAGAGAAGACCATTGAGAAGAAAGCCTACTCAATTTGAGATAAGCCTGGCTACCGGCCACCAGATAATTTTAGAGATATCTGTGAATGGTTACCAGATGAGTCGACACTAGTCTCAACCACTCTGGGCTACATCAGGAATGCTACCAAAAAAAAAAAAAAAAGTATTCAACAAGCAACAAAGACTACCTACTTTTTTTGTTTCACTTTGTAAGAAAAACTATTTAAAGACTGCCTCCCTCTGGCAGGTGGTTCAAAAGAAATAAGGCAGGACTGCCCACTCTAAGTTATCAGTGTAATGAGCTTGAGCTTGTATGTTTAAACAAATCGGTTTTGATACAATCAGAGCGGACAATCGAGCAGTTCATTACCTTCCCCACGCTGCAGAGCTGAGACGAAAAACCAGGGCTTGCAGCATGTGAACTCATCTGCTGGGTACTGCCCTTACTTGGGCCCTACTGCCACCACCACAGTTGCTGTTGAGTTTGGACGACTTGATGAATTGCCGGAAAGGTCAACTGCCCAGCAGCCAGGCTCAGTTTTTGCTCTGCTGTTGGTTCTGCTGCATTGGTTTCAGTGCCTCAGTTCCTCTATTCATAACGTGGAGCTAACAAACCTCACACCTTTTATAAAAAGTGCTGAGAGTTAAGGAAGAAAAGCTATGAAAGAAGAGCTGGCTGTGGTTTAAGAAACCTGTTTACCAAACAGGAAAGCAAACATTCCGACATATGAAAACAAGCCTGGTAGTCCACCCACACAGATACTTAAACCTTCTGCAGGAAAACTAGAAAACTATTTTTACTATTGACTAAATCTTCTAGCAGACAATAAAGAACCTTCGAATGTCCTGAACCCTAAAGAACAGCCTAAAAAACAGACACAGGCCTGTATTCCTTTGCAAATTGTAGCATAAAAGGGCTTGAGAAATTAAAAACTTGGGACTAGCAAAAAAAACCCAACCAAACAAAAAGAAACCAGCCTGCCTGCTCCGTGCAACCACAGAGTCACTGGGTGCAGTTTTACGCAATGCTGGTGCGTTAGGCCAAAGGTAGAGCAGCCCAGCCGCACAGGGTCTGCGCCCGTCCCAGGCACAAGTCCTCACGTCGCAAACCCTGCGTATGTTGAATCATCACAATATTTTAATAGCTTATCCTTTTTTTTGGAGGGGGGGATGTGATGAAAATTGCCTCATTTTTGAGCGTGTGAGATGGAGATGGCAGCACCAGTGGACACCTTTCCTGAGCAGGGAGCGCGAACCCGGCAGGTCAGGCCTCTCGCTATGTTTGCTCCTTCTCTCCTAATAAATTAATTAGACACTGTTAGGCAGGACTTAGCCACGTACAGGCTGTACACGGCATTACCGAGCCCGGACGCTGACCGACACCACACAGGGAACCCCCGAGAGGCTCCGCATCCCCGTCCCGCCGCAGGTGCCCGCACAGGGCCGGGCCGGGCCGGGCCGGGCCGGGCCGCGCCGCCCCCGCCGCTCCGCCCGCCGGCACCGCCCACGGCCCGCGCCCGCCCCTCCGCCCTTAAACGCCGGGGCCGCGCTGCTGCCGAGGTTCTGCTCCCCCCGCACCCCCCAGCATGGCCGGGCTGGCCCAGCTGCTGCTGCTCCTCCTCGGGTGCTGCCTCTGCCCGCCCGCCCGCGCCGGCCTCTACTTCAGGGAAGGGCAGCGCTGCTACCGGCCGGCCCCGCGCAGGGCTCC
>WHYT01015979.1:4046-15867 GCA_009806455.1 Tetrax tetrax
CCCCCCCCCCCCCCCCCCCCCCAACCCGGCTGCCTGCGGAGGCCCTGGGGACAAAGGGGTTTGGGAGTGGGGTCGCTCCCCCTCCGGCTCCGGTCCTGCTTTTTGCCCCGCCCGCCCCCGACCATCCCCGCTAGCCGGGTCTCTCCCTCTCCCGGGATGGTTTCACGGGTGGGAGCGCGGCGCCGGGCCGGGGGTTCCCGGGACGCTCACTTGTGTCCTGCACCCAAAATCCCCGCGTCCTCAGGCGAGGGGACACCTCTGCCCCCCCCTCTTCTGTCATAACATCCCCACGGCAACTGCGGCGGCTATGTCAGAACAACAGTAAGAAAGTATTTAATATGTTTAAATGTGATCAAGCAGGTGGAAACAACAACAAAAACAAAACCCCAAAACTAAACCCAAAACTCCGAGGAGGAGCAGCTCGATAGGACGAGCCGGGCCGAGCCGAGCGGGGTAGGGAGAGCTACAACGGGAGCGGCACGGGCTGCGGGACTACTTGCTGCTGCTTTTAGCCAGTTAAGGAGCGGGAAAATTTCGATTTCCATCGTGCCGTTTCACCCGGGTTTCGACAGAAATATTAAACTCTGCTGCAAAAACAGTTTTTTACCCTGTTACTGTTCCTTTACACTTTCCCCTTATTTTATTTTTTTTCTACCTTTTTATTAGGGGGAAGAAAAAAAGCAAAAGCAAAACCAGCTCGCTGTTGGGCATAAACTCGAAAAACAGAAATAAAATCAACGAAAAAAACGCCTGAAATTGCACCATGTTGTTTTGCATTTCATCTTACAAACAAGCTTCTTCGTAAAAAAAAAACAACAAAAAAACCCCAACAAAACCAAACCAACAAACAACCGAAACCAGCAAACCCCAAAACGCTCAAAAGAGAAAAATTAATTTTAACGGATGTTTTAATCTAAAAACTATTCCTTTTCAGCCACCCCCCTCGGGGGGGGCGGCTATTCTCAGGGAATCCCGGAGCCAGTGGGAGAGATGCTCCGGAGGGTGCCCTGAGCCGGGCAGCTCCGCCGCCTTCCGCTCACCGTGAGCCTGCGCGACCGGCTGCCGGATTTGGTGGAAATCACTGAGGGCGGGGGGAAGGGAGGGTGTGGTGGTGATGGGGTGGGGAAGATGTGAAAGGGTGGGGGAACGAGTGGGTTTGCCTTGGCCAGCACGGGTGGAAGGCGATGTAGCTGGAGAAGGCAGGTTCGTAAGGAAGTCTGCTGTTGGATGATGCTGAAGGTGAAAGAAGCTGGGAGGGGAGGGAAGGGATGAATTCCAGCACAGAGAGGGGGGCTGACAGGGTCTCTGGCTCACGGGAGCTAATGGAGAACTTGGATGCAGTAGTAAAGGCTGTGGAAGTACTTAGGAATCCCTAAAATAAGTGCTTGTGTTACAGGAGTGCAATGAAAATGTCGTGTCAGTCGCTAAGTGTTGAGTTTGAAGGATGATCATATTAATGGAAAGTGTAAGGTGCTTCCTCGGATTATATTAAAAGTCTATTACAATGTGCCTTTCCTGAGAGAGCCTTTAAGGCTTGATTATACTCTGCACAGCCTGAGTAAGGTAGTTCTACGTGGCAGGATTTACATTTTGAAGGAAACTTTGAAAAGCTCTTCACTTCAGATACAGCAATACCCGTGCTGTACAGAGCTCAGGAGATTCAATTACACACGTGCTCGTAATACAGGTCAAGGGCTGAGCCGGTGGCCATCAGTGTAAACTGGCGATGGGTGTTTTTATAGTGACTCATCGATCGTTCATGTGGAAGCAAGCGCATCAAGAGAGATGAAAATGCTTAAAGACAGGAAGATATTACTAATAGTCTTAACTGCAACAGGCCATTTGCTAACCACTTCTAACCACAACAAAGTCTGAGGCTCTCTCTATCCAAATACTAGAGTAAACTCAGCTTTGTCTTTACCCCAGGTGTGAATTTAGCAGATGTGGACAAGGGCATGATGAGACTCCTGCCTGGGGGATAATTCTGTTTGGAATGTTGTTTTGTGCAGTATTGGATTTACCTGTATGTGGGAGCTAAAGCCTTATCCGAGATTTTATCTTAACTCCTGGCAAACTACAGGGGGGAAAACATTGCTTCCTGACAACCCTGTTCTGATGGTCTGGAAGAGCAAAATCTTGTCATATACTCATTTGTGGATTAATTTTCTGGAAGAGATGGTAATATGTGGGGTGCATTCTGATTCTCAACTTCACACAGAAGCTCTGCCTAAATGAACTCTGTAGTGCAGTTCTGTGGGGGGTAAGGATGGATCCTTTGGCATGTTCTCAATGTGCATGATTTGGAGAGGTTTTTCCCACCCTACATTCCCTTCTTTCTTGTTTCACATCTTATTTATGTGCTGTAAAGCTTGTAAGAGTTATGTTTAGAGTTTCTTTGTGGTTATTATTTTTTTTTTTTTTCAGTACGTGAATGAGTGAAAAATGACCGGGAAAAAGCATAGACAGAGTTTAGATAAAGATATAGGAATCCATTGAAAACAGATTACCCGAAGTCTCACTGCCTGTCAATAATTACAAAGCTGCTATCTATATCTTCAGAAAGTAGATGACCATTTAACTGGACAAATGTAATAGATGGGTAGGATCTGTGCAAATTTGTGACGGCAGGGCAGGCTCCTGGGGGGAAGAGGGAAATCGAAAGGAAACCAGAAACAGAGTGAGTCTTTTCGTGTGGTCTGACAGGCAGATGGAAAGCATGAATTACAAAGGCTTTTAAAAAGATCTGCTTGGGGTTTGTGTTTACAGAGAGATTTAACAAGACTGGCTGGCCTTAAAATGCTGAGGTCATTGCTAAAATCAGATGTTTGGAAGTGAAATGGGGTACTAGCCCTGGACCAGGAATGTAGGAGAGACTCACAGAGATTCAACAAGACAGGAGCAGGGCCAGCAAGGCAGGGCCCCTATAAACCATTCAACAGATCCAGGAAAGGGCTTAAAGGTCAGCAGGACCTGGAGTCGGGGGGGGAGGAGGGTATGACCCCTGCTAAAGGGAGCTGGATCCAGAGATCCTGAGGCTCTAACCAAGGGTAGCAACGGCAGCGTGAGAAGATGGTCAGAATGAACCCATATTTGTGCAGCAGTGACTGACTTACTGATGAAACAGCCTTATAGGGAACAAAGGTATCAAAATGTTACCTCACTGTCTTGTAAGTGGGATATGGGATATTGATTTCTTCTTGTGGCTTAAGGAAGCCCGTGGTTTACCTTGGGCGGAATCTATGGATTTCCTCAGTCTTCTAAATCTCCTGCTTGAAAGGTTAACCATAGATATTTACAGCCAGATGAATGGGGACAATCATGGAGATTACGATTTGAAGAGCCTTTTCTTTATAAGAGGAGAGCCAGGTACCTTATACTGGTTAGGAAAATCTAATTAAGGATCTGTTCAAAGGAGTAAATGGCAGATGATCAGGCACACAGAAGATAGAATAAAATTGCAGTGCTCAGTCCAGTGTGCTAGAATGAAGTTACAAGATGTTTGGCTTTTTCCTGCTTAGAGAGATGAATTACATTTAATTTATCTAATCATTCTTTTTATCTACATTATGAAGCTTTATTTTGACACAGAAAATAATCCTAATGCAATGGGGCCAAGAATGAGAAAATGCTCCAGCAGATCTGCCAGGCAAAACATGGCCCCAGCCCCTCACTAAAATCCATACCCTTCTTCATGAAAGCTTTGCCTTGACAAGTAGGGATTAGAGAGGTGTTTTCGGAGTCTCTTCTCTACAAGAATTATGTTATAGCTGCCTTCCTGTTCAATGGGTCAAAAAGATCCCAAAACACTAGTTGAATTTCTTATTTCAGATCCATTGGAAAGTATTTTAGAACATAGATATGAGTAGTACTACAAGACTTGATGGTATTTGGAGGAAAATTCACCCATCACATGGCTTACAAGCATAATCTGTTGCACAAGGTACACCAGATGAATGAATTAACCCAACTCTAATTTACTGGGAGCGTAATGATATCAAAATACCCAGGATGTACCCCACATGCATGGCAGACACTTGGAGAAGCTGACCAAGGCGTTATAAAATGTTTTACCATTACTGAGGTATTTCCTAAGTGTTAAGTGAATGTGCTTATGGATTCTGATACCAGACTGAAATATAGGTTAACTGCCCCACTAGAATCCTGTGCATCTTTCATTTTGGCTTCCTAATTTCCTTTTTTGTGAGAGAGCTTAGCTATTGTAAAGTGTCTTATACCTTGGTCACCAAAAGAAGAACTTGCTTTATCTCGGCATGCAAGGATACATACATCTCTGATCTGGAAAGAGACTGAAACCTGTGTGAGACCAGGATATCAGCATGCTTGGCTAGCAGGATTGTTTCTAACTGTAGAGCAGGGCTGGCAAAATAGCATATTTGGCTACGGGGTGGGAGATGGCCCTGTTAAGCTAGAAGTCTGCAGTGATGGAGGTGATGAGGGAAAGATGTGCTCTTAAAAGCAGGGCTGACCAAGGAGCTAAGGCTGTCCCAGGAACCTGATGTCCTGTTTTATTTTATTCCTCGTCACTGAAGTGTCTAAGCAAAATTAGTCCTGATTAGATGGGCTGGACACAACAACAGCAAATGATGTTCCATAAACTGTAAAAAGCTAAGGCCGACCTGATGAAGTCACTGGTAAAATGTCTGGTTTTCTCGGATGCCTCAGCAGGGTAGGTGCTGCGTCTGATGGATGTCGATGATATTGGGCAAAGGCTCTCTCATTAAGAAATTGCCTGCTGGAACTCCCTCCAGCCATCTGGCATCCAAAACGCACCAGCAAAAAGAATCCTGTTGGTGATTTTTCAGTAAATATTTTGTACAGAGACATTTGTTGACTGTCTCTATTGTTTTGCAGACGTTTATATCATCACAATTTTTGTTGTAGCTATTTTTTTAAATAAAGCTTTTTTAAAGCTTTTGAAGGCTTAATGAGCAACAATAACAATATTTTATTAGTGTATATCACTCTGTTTGGTGGTTATTGTTTTTATTTCACCACGTATGACAATGACTTGGTCTCTTTTCCTCTCAGGTTAATTTCTGTGGAGTCAGGCTCTTAGATGTTGCTCTTGTAGATTCTGGACTCACTTGGGCAAGAACTGCCTTTGTTTCTTTATAAACCCAAGCACAGAAGTGCTTCTTGCCGCTGGTGCTTGGTGGGTGTGAGCTCCTGATCTGTTCTGAGATTAATCTGAAAATGAAACGGTTCTTGAAATAGGTGCAACTGGTGCTTCAGCTGAGTGTGGTACACTTAAGAAATTAATATGATTTTCTTTATATCAAGTGGTACAGTTATCCCTTATCTTTGCAAGTTGGTTTGTTTAACTTTCACTGGATAATTCTCATGGAATAAGAATGAGATATTGCTGTTGCAGAGGAGCACTGGGACCTTGTAAATGAAGGAAGCAGTGAGGTTTTGTAGTGAAAACTGCGCATGGGTCTCAGAAGATTTTGTGTACTAAATTCTGCTGCTGATTCACCAACACCATGTGACCTCGAGCTACTCAAAACAATTTATATTTTTAAAAAAGTGACGACTAATATTGACTGTCTCCATTTTCAGTATGAGACACATAAGGCTTGAATTGCAGACTTTTGTACTACTTGAGTATTTATTTTTAATAAGGGTCCTAATTAAGTGTGCAATCTCTGTTGCAGGAAAGCTCTCCTGGACTCTGTCTTCGTTCATTAAAATGTGTCAAATTCCTCAGAGTTTAGAGCAGAGCTCTAACAATGACAAAAGAGCCCCTATGTCCTGAATATGTACTAACATGTGCCAAAGAATATGCTTGTTAATAAGTACTTGTTCAGTGATAAAGTATAGCAACAAGGGGTTATATATTTCCTCACTTCCACCTACATGAGCAGAGCCCCTGACTTCACTCAGGAAGCTATACTGTTGTGAGACATGGAAAAGTAAAATACCCTCTGCTTTATAATAAGTTATTCCAGCTCTGTCTAATTAACACTTCTTAGTGTTAATTGTAACCCCCTGTTCCGTGTTTTTCAGGGACAATATTTCCCAAGTACTGCTGATGAAATGTCAGGCAGAGGTAATAATTTTGTTTTCCTTGCTATTATAACATTGTGCCATAGATATAGTTATATACAGAGATATGTGCCAATCAACCAACAGAACAAACAAGATGAAGAAGTAAAAATCTTGTCCTCAGAGAGCTCCTTAGGCAGACAATGAATTATGAGTTTTTTTCTACCTAGAGATCTTGCAGCGAAAATGGCTATTCCTACTGGCATACGTTGCCACGATTAAAAACAATGAATAATTTCAGGTGGCTTGTTTTATTAAATCAATAGACTTAACAGGATGGAGTGGTGGAGTACAAAAACACAAAATAATTTTTTTTTTTACATAATCTGCAGAATTCTACAGGATTCTAACATTAATGCTGCAGAAATCCCATTGGCCAGTATTTGCAGAACAGCATTTAATGAACAATAAAAACATTTGTGTTGTTGCAAGGGGGGAAAATCCAATTGGCAGTCCAGCAAACCTACCTATCTTGGGTTTGTAGTCTGAAGGAAATAAAAGAGTACTCAAAGAAAGTGGGAACATGAGATTCACTGTTAAAATGTCACTCCAGTGCTGGCAGCACTACAGAACTATCACAAAAGACAAGTAAGAAAATAAGGATATGGGGCTATCGTGTGTCACTGATTTTTAAGTAGGATATTTCTTTTGGACTACAACTTAAAAATTGAAGGTGGAGTTTTGTCTGTGGCAAAAGATTGTAGAGCAATTGCTGTCTCATCCAAACAATCCTGTGTGTGACAGTAGTGGTGAAAGTATCTGTGATGGCTCTATGTTTTATGAGAAGGTGAAAGTGAGAGAGAGACCTGGCTGAACACAAAACCAAAACCAACCAACCAACCTACCTCTCGTGATGAAACATGGGGAAAAAAACCCAAAAGGCAATTATGTGAATGCCAACTGTAAGATGAAAAGACAGTCTTCAATAATTTCAGTCATATCCTGTACTATTAAATTGACAAGCATTTTATTCCTCCCCCCCTTTTTTTTTTTTTTTTAACACGAACAGGGTCCTAAATTTAGGCCTGGCCCTAGTCTTTCAAATATTACAAATTTCTCCGTGCCACCTAACGTGACACTTGAACTTGCAGAAGACTTGATGGCCTAGTGAAACATCTGGAAGCACTTTGATGTGTTACTCTTAGGAGACCACCAGTATTTATAGCCTGGTGACTATTTTGTGGAATTTTAAGCCATATTCCTAAACATCATGGAGGAGGAAGGGGAAAGGCTGAAATTCTATTTCCCTGGATTGAGACTGAAATAACTAAAGGAAAAATTTTAACACTTACCCACATTGAAATGCATTGAATTGCTTGTGAAGTACAGACTACTTTAGAGGACAGCAAAAAACCACAGAGCATTTGATTTATTGAATAGCCCACATGATTATTGCTTTATTATTATCGACTTTGCTTTGTCTTGAAAGATATTAACTTTTTGATTCCTTTTATCCTGCCAGCTTGGCTTCTCAGCATCGTGGTTTTTCTATGGCCGTGTTATCGTGTAATGAAATAGCTCGTCAAAAAGCTTACCTAAAGGTAGGGAACAACAAGTGCCCTCTGAAAAAGGAAAAACACTATTAAATACTCAAATGTTACAGAAGAAGAATGTGTTCTTCTACGCTTCTAATAATATAAATTCTAGACGCTTTCTTGTCATCAGTATTTTTTTTTTTCTTCACATAAAATATTGATAGTAAACTTGACTCTATCACTTCTCAAATGCTTAAAATACTTAACTGACTTCTTTTTGTTTGTCAGAATGCCATCATTCCTACATTCTGAATTTCTCACTATTGAGTTTTGTGGGGTTGTTTAATCATCTCACTGTAACAAAAAAGAAATGCGACGCGCAGATACGAGGCAGGAGAAGCGTGAAGCTGAGGTGCAGCGGCAGCAGCTTGCTTAAGCTGGAATGCCTGCTTCTGAAGAAGAGAAAGGGCTGGAGGGAAAAGGGAAAATGGTGGCAGGTCACTTGCTGGGGGATGCATTAGCGGGGACACGGACAGCCCCTCTGCAGACACGTGTCTCACCAGAGGACCCAGCTTGGCCCAGCCAGGCCGCAGGCCCGTTTGTGCCTGCGTGCTGGGAGGTGGATATGTGTGGTGGTGGCGTGCGGGCAGGCAGTACGGCCCTTGGGAGGTGCCGTGTTTTTTGGACGAGACGAAGGCCAAGCCTGAAGCCCTGTCAGCCTTTAAAAATCCCATGGCACTCCCCACGAGAGCAGGAGGCAAAGCCAGCCTGTGCGCAGAGCTACGGCCTCGGCAGGCGGCTGCGTCGGGCAGCGCTGTGGGGCGCTGGGCGGGCTCCTGCCTCTCCTCAGTGCACTGAGGGGCAGGCGCCAGCCGGCAGCCCCCATGACAGGACCGTTCAAACACGTGGAGGACAGGTTTGTCTCCATCTGTATCTGAGGGAGTTTTTCTTGGTGAATGGTGCCCATTTCTCCTCCCTGCCTTGACTGTTTGCTCGCTGTAACAACCAGCTTGGCTGCACCTGACCAGTGTCCCCTTTGGGTGAGGGGCAGCCATAGGTCTCCCAGCAGTGTTTCCCGTGTCTCCTTCCTGATCCAGCAACTCATCCCCTGGTCCCAAGTCTGAGCTACACCCGCACCCCCCGATCAGCCTCTTGGAGGGCTGACTGCAGCACCATGGCTGAGGGAGAGGTTTCGTTTGGCTTCTCGCCATGTCCTGAGTGAAACAAGATGGCGGTGAGGAGGCCCCGGGCCTCCTGCTCGCTCAGGGCCTCTTGCCCCAAAGATAAATTTCTGCCTGGATTAAATCAGCCCTTGCAGCCTGAAGGACCCACTCCCTTCCCACATAAGTATTTGATCTATGTTGATGTGTGTTGCTTCAGTTCCAGCTTCTGTTAAGCGATTTCAGCTAAACACATGCATGGTTTCTTTGTAGCATTGCAGAAGCGCACCCAGGGCGTTTGATGGCAGCTGGGGCAGCGGGCGTTGCCTGGACCAGACACAGAAGAGCTGGTGAAAGCAAGGTGTGAGGATCTTTTTATCTGAGATTTTGGGATGCTGTTGGTGTACCGTTGACTTAATACTTAAAAGTCAGGCACACCTATTGAATCTGAGATAAGACAAGCCTGGCAGCAGACACTGGCACTTACCATGGTAAATTACATTGTTAATTTCGTTTTCGTTTTAATGTTCTTTTGTGAAAACTGAAATCAGCGTGGGATATTGCCCATTTCTTTATGCAATATATCTTTGAAAAACTGTCATCAAATGGTAGGCCCTTGCAACCAAGTAATGGCTGAATTCAGTGACAGCAGTCTCTGTGTGCATTATGTGTATATGTACATATACATGTTGGTGTACGTACATATTTCTATATATCTTCCTTACCTTTCTGAATTCATTTACCATTTGTAGTTCCTTTATCAATTAGCTTTTCTAACCCAGCAGTTCACTCTGCATCACGTCAGGTATGCTGACCATGAGCTGATTTAAGTTTGAGGATAATTTAGCAGAGGTGCTGATTATGGCAAACTTATTTTCAGGAGACCAATGAGAGATGGATGTTTTGTGATGAAGTTTGTTTTGTGTAGATTAGGAAGATAACAATACATATGAAAGATTAGAATGTGACATTAAGACCAAATAAACATGTAATCTAGCTCTGTGAAATCCATGCTGCAAAGGTAATACATGAAATTGGGTCTGTATCTGAGATCCGATCTTAAACTTGAAATACCAAAAGTGGTATGTTAGACCTGAGCTTGTATATTCCTGTCTGTGTTTTATGCATGTGCTTGGTCTCAGTGACTTTCATACTCACCCATTTCCCATATCTTTGAAGATTTTGCAATATTTATAGGACTACTTTTTCTGTGTGCCTTGTACAGCTCCAAACATTCACCAAAAATACAGTAATAATACCTTAGATTTCACTTTGTTTGAAATTTGTTTTATATTGGTGTGGAAAAGCAGGTGAGTACTAGCCTGGTAAATATGCCACTTGGACATGGAAAGACTGATACTGTAGTTATTTCAGCACAGTATAATTTTGAGTCAAGAGGACAGTAATTACAGTTAAGAAAAGTACATCTGAGAAAAAGTGTGCAGTGTTTTTTTTTGTTGGTTTTTTTTTTTAAGCTCTCTTGAGACATCTCATGTTATTTTACTGACCTCATTGAAGACCTGACAATCATACAATAAAAGTCACTATTCTCAGTTTTCTTGCATCATTCATCCAGCTCTTCCTTGGTGACCAAGCAGGTTTATATGACTATAAGCCAATGGGTTCCTTATTCTTCCAGGAATGTACCCCAGTATATAAACAAGGAATTGAAAACAGGACACACAAAATGTGTATTGAATTTCCTCTTATTAATTGGAACTCTGCCAAAATGAAAGCTGACTTATTTAGGGGAAATAATTCCTCAAAGAGGAAAAAGAACAGTTTTGACAGGCCACGTAATATGTGTCTCTACTAATAACTTGAAAAAATCACATGACCATGAACAGTATAAAAATAAGTTATTGGGCATATCTAATCCTCATAAGTTGTCCATCCTGAATTAAGATGAAGTTGAAAGTAATCTCAAGTCACATGTTTGTCCCCATCTTTCCATTACACTTTTATTGTTTTAAAAGTAACTTTATGTATTGTTTTTACAAATAGTTTTCTTTTTTCTTGCTTTATGAAAGAATTGCAAAAATAGGAAACTGCATTCCTAGAAAATACCATCTGAAAAAGAAGAGTGAAAAATTAAAGAAAAAGAATTTTTTTTAAAGTTCTATAGAAGTCAGGTCCAAGGGAACCAAACCACTTGAGGAGTTTCAATCTGAGCATTATAGTTCAGACCTTTCTTAATTTTTTTTTTTTTTTTTTTCCTTTTGGTTGGCAGCTGACTTTGCGCAGGATGGGTTTCCATATCTAGGATTATGAATGAGCTACAAAGAGCTGCTACTTAAAGAAATCAGGTGGCCACATTTCTCCCATTCTAGCCCTGTTGAGAAGGGCTTAGGCGCTGTTGATTTAACTCAGCTCCCCTTTTAATTATAAAAGCCATTCTTGTGTAGTTAGCCGAGCGGGACAATTTATCAGAATTGTTGCCGTGTCTTGGAGGTTGGCTTGAGCTTGGATTTATGCAGCCGACAATGGGGATCACGACGATTAACTTCCATAGGGGTAGTTTAGGCTGTTAACTCGGGGCGAGTAGGAGGTAAGAGAATCTGATACATTGGCCCTATTGAGGTAATTGCCGTAGATTAAAAAAAAAAAAAAAAAAAAAAAAAATCCCTCGAGTTTGAAGCTGCCTCCGAGAGGTGCGTATACAGAAGCCTCTGGCAGAACATAAAGTCCTGAGGTCCCTTTCAGAGTAAAATAAAACGCTGTCACTGGAATAAAAATCTGCGGAACCGGGTATAAATTATTTGCGAAGCCGAGGGGCTGCGCTGGCCAGCTCTCCTGGTAATTAAATCCGAATCCGAGGGTCGCAGGGAGCGGCGGGCTGCTGTGCACGGAGCGGGGCGCCTCCCCGAGACACCGACCGCGCTGTGTTTGGTACGAACCAGCCCTAATCCGCAGCGTCATAAAGATCCCATTAGACTAACCGGTTACTAGCGAAATGACATTCCTTCACCTAAAATGAACCCGGGCCCAGCGGCTCCGGCCCGGGCGAGCCTGGGTGAGGGGACACACGACACGAGCGGGGGCCACTTTGTACAGCTAGGTTTATTTTTAAATCCAAGGGGGGGAGGCTCCGCTCCCCTCCCGTATTTTTTTTTTTTCCAG
>WHYT01015979.1:28889-41811 GCA_009806455.1 Tetrax tetrax
TTTTTTTTTTTTTTTTTTTTTTTTTTTTTTTTTTTTTTTTTTTTTTTTTTTTTTTTTTTTTTTTTTTTTTTTTTTTTTTTTTTTCCCCACCGATAGGGATTGTAGACTGAAGCACACAGTGAACTGCAGGTCCTTGCTGGAAACTGTACTGACTGCACTTGGTTACTGTAACACAGAAAATGAGGAATTGGCACTAAAGCCTCTAGCCGTATGTGTAGGTCTTGATATTGGTTAGAAGCTTTGTAGTTGGAGTGAGCGCTTCCAGGGCCTCTCTCTCCTCTTGGAATTGCCATATGAACCAAGTTCCTATGCATTTCCATGATCTAGGACTGCAGACTTGGGCTACAGTTGGCTATTTAGGCAGGGCAGTCATAGTAGTCCAGATGACAGACACGCAGCATTTGCAGTAGTACGATTGCATAAACCACATTTCCTTTGGAAACTGGGCTAAAAATAGAAACCCTTTCCAGTGCCAAACTTGTCTGTCATAACAAGTGGAGGCTTTTTGCCCATTCATGAGTGTGCTGAGCTCCTCATGCTGCTTCTGTGCTAATGTGTTTACTTGGCACCCTGATTATACTTTCACGGGATTTTGTGAAACACTTTTAGTTTATCATGGTGATGAGGAATACGGATGGGTAAGTGAACAGAATAGAAAGGTGAATTTGTCGTGTGAATCACTTTCTAGCTTTTTTGTTACTACTTTTTTTTTTTTTTTTGTCAGAGGAAAGCTTTAGTCATGTCTTGCGTAATATTTCTCATTTCATGGTGGTTTAGTATAAGGAATAAAATGTTATGTTACCCACTGAAAGTGATGCAGGCCTAAGGCATACCGCAATCAAAGTGGGTCTGTATGTACAACGATGAAACAAATATTGTCGTGACCTTGCAGGAGCTTCTTGTATCGAATCTCTCTGCCATTTCCCCTCTGATCCTAACCCAGGAATGCAAGCCAAAGGGTGAAGAAGAATGAGCCTGTACTTCAGGACATTGAAAACCACTCTCCAGGTCTGAATTCTGCTGCTGTGACTACAGCAGAAGTGGACTTAAGATTTACTTTCCGTAGTAGCGTAAGGCAGTGTGATGTGATACTTGCATCCTGCTGTGTTGTACTCATTATCAAAGCCAATGGTTAATTTGGACCATTCCAGGAAGTAAAAAAAGGTTTGATGGAAATGAATATTTCAAGACCAAGATCAGCTTTGGAGTAAACAGATGTAACACCTTGGGTTCCACGTGTGTGTTTGGTTTTTTTTTTTTTTTTTTTTTTTTTTTTTTTGTCAGAGTACAAAGACTCAAGCAGACCTGCTTGTCTCAGTTTTAAGTCTTTCTTAAAGATCTGCCCTGTTGAGTTGCAGAAAAGGAGGCAGGTGTAAAATACACTCCTCAGGAGAGACAGAGAAATTGTAATTTGAGATAACTGCTGATAATATGTAATATCATTTCAGGATGAAGGCAAATGAGCTCTCTTGTGGGAATAAGGGAGAATAAGGTATTAAAGCAGTGATTGGGACTATTGTGATGGTATGGAAAGTTAGCTGGAGATGGGAGGGGGAGATACCAGGTAAGGCTGAGGTGGTTGCATCTTTCTTCCTTACAATAATGCACCTGTAACTTTGGAATTGAGCACTGAATAGATTCAAAAGAACAGTGAGGTGAGTAGGGAGGTAAGTCAGCTCTACCCGCTCCCTTTGCTCTTGAGCCCTTTGGCAGGGCCACAGTGTGGTCTTGAATAGAGTTTGGTGATGGAGAAGAATGCTGAAATTGGCAGGGCTGTGCTGAGTAACCCTCACAGCTGGAAAAGCTCTTCTGCATTTCTTATCTTGAGATATGTAAGAGTGGAGTAGAGGGGCAGAATCACCTCCCTGGACCTGCTGGCTTCTTCTGATGCAGCCCAGAATGTGATTGGCCTTCTGGGCTGTGAGAGCAAATTGCTGGCTCATGTCCAGCTTTTCATCCACCAGTACCCCCAAGTCTTTCTCAGCAGGGCTGCACTCAATCCCTTCATCCCCCACACTGTCTTGATACTGGGGGGCGGGGTGGGGGTTGCCCCAACCCAGGTGCAAGACCTTGCAGTTGCTCTTATTGAACCTCACGAGGTTTGCATGGGCCCATTTCTTGAGCTTGTCCAGGTCTCTCTGGATGGCATCCCATCCCTCAGGTGTGTTGACTGCACCACTCAATAATGGAATAAAATCCCTAATCCCTGCCCAAGGCTTTCATAGATGTGGTCAGATGAGAGTTGTTTTCTACGCTGACCTCATGAGAACATTACAGGGTCTGCAGAGCCGTTATATATGCCACTTAGAGTGAGGGTCCTTGCCCTCCATTTCAAGTACAGAAGTGCACATTATTATCCTATTCCTAGCCCCAAAAAGCTCTTGGTTCTTCTAATACATAATATCCATTAACTAAAAATATAGGTCCATTATTCTCAATGCTGTACCCCCCTCTTCCCCCACTTTTTGGTCTGGGACTCATTCTAGGGGTAAAATTGGCAAAATACTTTCATTAGTGTGACTAAGAGAAGCTTACAACATGTTTCATTTAAAAGGGAGCAAGATTGATACCCTTTATTAGCGAACTGGAGCAATCTCTGCCTTTTCTTCTAAAACAGCTCCATATCTGTTTGGCTCTGGAGTGCACAATCTTGATGAATTGTGAGTTAACTTAATGGAGAGGAAAATGTGTGTAGAGCTGTGTGAGGGCAAAAGGGAAAAATACAGAATAAGAATCGATGCAAGAGAGAAAAGACTCGATGGAAAATGAAATGGTCTCTTCCCCAAAAAGTTGATGAAGAGAAAATAAACAGACTGCCAAGCAGGCTCAGAGAGGGAATGCAGCAAACTACAAACCAGTCACCTAAGGGAGAGATGGGTCACAGGACAATGTACAGATTTTGATTTTTGAAGAACAGGAAGAGCGGGACTATTGGTTACTGCCCATCTTTGCCTAAATTAAATAAGAAAAACTCAAAATGGGGAAAAAAAGGGTGAAAAAGTTCCTTTCTTTCCCTGAAGTATAGGATCTAAAATAAGAAATTTAACTCTATTGACAAAGTATTTCAGAATATGTTTGAATTTTAGTTTCTTTTCTCGTGGTTACTAACACAAAAGCAATTGCTCATGAATGGCAGGTTTTTAAAAATCTGTAGCTTTGTGCTACCTGGGTATACTCAGAGGTACATTCTGTTACTTAGCTGGCTAAATCAGCATTAGCGCTTCTGCCAGGGCTGTGGTGACAGTCCAGGCTATCTTAATGGCTTATTAACTAACCTCTGATTTCAGAGTCTATGCTACTAATATATAATCCAGAAAAGACCTTGCTTGACTTTCAGAGTTAGGCAATTAGCAGGAGTGGCTGTTGGGGGTGAGAGGGGAAACACTTGAAAATTGAGCTGACTTGATGAGGAAATCGCTGAGAGATGAAGCAAAAGAGCAGGACCCTAAATACCAACATGCTCTTGCAATGTTCCAGGAAAATTTGGTTTGTATGATAATGAGTAGAATATAAAGATCTGTCCCAAACTTCTAGATGCAATAAATCAGCCTCACTTTCCTGTTATTGTTTTTTAAAATGATTTTTATTTGTTTTTAAATTTAAAGATGGCTACAGGAAACTAAACCCAAGATCAACAGCTACATGACGTTGAAATTAAGTGTAAATGTAATGAGCATTAACAGCTATTTCGATGTTACAAAAAAAGGCAAGAAAGGAGGGGGGAAAAACCAAACCAACTGTTCCAAACCCCCCCAAAGCAGTTGAAGAGGGATTAAATCTTTAATGCTAGAGTCTTAGATAAAAGACTAAAATATTTATATCACCTTTTTAACCTGAATTTTGCAGCAATGAAGTTTAACATATATCTTCTATTACCTTTGTCAAGTTTATGACTAGCTCTCATTTATGGATCCCTTAAATATGTATAAGACAGTTTTACTTATCTTGTTTACATGGGTTTTCTCTTTGGGCATTTGTCTCCATCACTGCATAGCATGTTTATGGTAATTTACTATAATACATGTATATCAGAGGCAGTTTAAATGACACTTAGCCTTGAATATGTTTAAGATTTTTTTTTTCCTTGTAGCCACTAGGAAGTCAAAAGATATATGAAAAGCTATTAATTTTCAAATGATAGTAACATAAACAATATTAAAACTTGTATTTGCTCTTGGAACAGTGTGAAGGAGAAATATATAACAAATGGGGCATCACACAGTTATTCTTTTACTTAATTAAAGAAGTGTGTCAATAAACTCAACATTCCAGCTTTTCTTTTTGCATGTTAAGGATAATCTGGACAGTAGTTTGATGATTAGAAGGAACAAAATGTGTCTGATTATTTGGATTGGCTTTAATCACTGACTTTGTTTAAGACTCCTCAGTAAGCATTTGCTTTGTTAGCTTCATTTCCAGCCCTGTGGAAAGGGATTCCCCATGTGTTATCCAGAGCGTGCACTGCAGGTCCTTGTGTTACTGCCACTGTGTCCAAAGGATCTGAATGAGTTCCCTCTGCCTGAGGGGCTGATGCTGTGCTAGTAGCAAGTGCTGTGTCCCTGTAGCAAGGAAGAGTTTTGTTGCAAAGGTATTTCTTGAGTAGACACAGAAGAAAAAAAAAATTAAGCTGGGAGGTTGTGGCGTAGAGTCTCCAAACTGTTTCCCGTTTGGTGGGTGAGCTGGAGTAGAGCACAGATACTCCGTAGGCCTGGGGTGTGCCTTACCTAGTAATCTGTGTTACTCTCGGCCTCAGGCAAAGCCATGGTCTGGCCTGAAGGTCACTCTTTTGGAGTACAGTGAACTGTACTTCTGCTGGTTTTTTGACTAGGGTCCAGTTCACTCCTGTCTGTACGTACATGCATAACTTTTATGTATCTTTATGAAATATAAAATAATGTCTGAGTGTAATGGGAACTGAATTCCCTGATTTAAAAAAAAAAAATGCCACTGCATGCTTATCTACTGTTTTTGGTGCTGGGAAATCTTTAAAAATCTGCTCCCTAATCTTATTCATTTAAAAAATATTGCTGTTATGGAGAGACTATTAAAAGCTGACAACTTGTTCAGAAATCAAGCTCTGTGGCCTTTGATGGAATGATTGAGAAAGACTTGCAGACATTAGAGAATACCACAAAGCCCAGCTGTTAATGATAATGGAGGCAGGAATCCTTCAGTACTTCAGAAATTTAACAGAAATGTGTACTACTTCCCTTCCATCCCGGGCCAGGCACCTGTGCATACTGTGATGCTGACAAGAGAAAAGCTTACTATTAGAAACTGTTTTCTTTGAATATGTGTTTAGAGAAAATGTGACATCTTTGAACTAATAAAATTCATTTTTGTTTGTAAGTAAAGGTGGATACAGCATCCCTGCTGCGTGTATGCAAATGTGTAATTGTGGATCATTGAAATTTGCTATATTGCACATGCAGAAAGAGCCATCACGTTGGAAATAACCTTTCAGAGGAGGAAGCAAGGAATTAAATTCCTTTTATGAATAAACCCAAATAGAATGATTATGCATATGCATTTGTATTTTCTTTCTCTTTGTTCTTTGTTCTTCCTTTAGCGATGCATTTGCATGCAGACTGCTAGTGATCAGAATGCAGAGCTCCCGTTCAGCAGAGCTGTGTGCTGGCATTGATCTAGTGGCCTGTGCCAGCTCAGTGGTGCAAGATTTACTTTAATTTCCTCTTCCCTTTGTTCTTTTGCCCCTGTCCTTTAAATAAAGACTTTTCTTTTATTACTTCCAGAAATTCTGAGAAGTCGTAGCTATTTTGTATCCAAATAATCACGACCCATTTCTCTGTGATAGATAACTGCAGAGCTGCCAGTTTGGTGGGTCCCACGCTTAGGTATGTCTGAACTTCTCCAGGTTGTGAACTTCTGGGGAAGTTGGATTTTTGGTTACACTAAATGGAGAGTGAGCATTTTGAAGCTATCGGGCTGTGCAGTTGGAGACTGTACTTCTGGGAAGAAAACTCTGATACAATTTCGACAGAAGGTCCCAAACTCGAATGAGGAAGGACCAGAAACTCTTCACTCAGACATCAGAGTTGATCAGAATCATGGAGGAAGTATGTGGAAAGGCCCTGGAGAAAGGTATAGCATATGCGACTTGTCCATTCTCCATTTTTGTGCCCCCCCCCCCCAGTTATTTGTAAACCTTGGCTATCTTTGGACTTCTGTCCTTATATCACTGCTTTCCTTTATATTGAGATGTTGACAAGCTATTTTAGTATCTTTGTCGGGGGAGCCATTCTCGCTGCTCCATGGGCATGCAGCAGCTCACTGAGCAAGGTCATGCAGAAATCATCCTTCCAGCTTTCTGGAAGATGGCTTGTACTTTTAGCAGAAGCTGCAAGCGCTGGTGGCCTCACCTGCAACTTAGAGCTTTTTGACCTCCTGTTTTGCAGCCGCAATTCTTGAGCTGTCTGCTGGATCATGGAGGGGAAGCAGATTCCTCTTCCAAGCTTGCAAACATGTAAACCGGTGTCTCCTTGCGCAGCAATACCCTCCTCTCAGCAGGGCTTCCAGTAGCACTACAGCCCAGCGTTTAGTTGCGGTAGCTGGTTAAGCAGTAGCTCCTCTTGTTGCAGGATGTGATGGACCATGACTGGAGTTGTGCATCTCGAGGTGTTGTGATGCAGGTGAGCACAGTGAGGAAGGTTATCTGCTGGGCAGAGTCTGCAGCAAAGGGGGGCAAATGCTGCTTTTAATGAAGGAACTGAGCTGAATTACAAGCAGCAGATTAATTACTTTCCTCAAACGGAAAATGTGCTTTGTTTCAAACTGGTTGTTCCAGTGAGCCTTGTATTGTATAACACTCACCTGAGACAGAGGCTGACAGGCTGTCCCAACCTTTAATTGACTAATTAATAGTTATTAATTAGTATTCCCTGCAGTTGTAGTCTCAACCATGGGTTAATTGATTCTGATGGGGAATTAAATGTCCCATGTCAGAGATGAGTGCCCATAACAGCATCTGAGGCAGTTATTTTGTGTAATAGACTAAAACAAACCTGTTTTATAGGTGTGTGTACACTGATACTAAATTGCACAAACCCTAGATTTTGTTTATTTAAACCTATTGCTCTGTGCCTGCTGGATCATGTGGTTTGCAAACACTTAATGGAGACACTTAATTCTTATGTAACTGGGAGAGAGGGGATGTTATTTTCAAACCCTGTGCTCCGATGTGGGATCTGTTTCTCTCTGAAAACGGCCGTAAAATCATCTGCCTTTCCAGTTCACTTCTGCCATGAGTTAAAATCCTCAGGAGATGAGGGCTAACTGGTAGATTTGATAGTTAAGTATCCCAGCACTGACAAGCTGCAGTATTTCATAGCGGCATGAATATCATTGTGTCTGTTAAGTTTATTAGGTTAAGAGATTTTGGAAAATAAGCTCTAATGGGCAGCATGATTTGATAGGCAGGTGCAGCTGATGGAACAAACATTAGTTTTCCTGTTCAATTTATACTGTTTTATACGGTTGAGCCCCTGCCAGGCAGGAGCAGCTGGATGGCACTGACTTTGGCTGGTGTTGTGCTGCCCACAACTACCTCTGGTGCAGTAAAACTTCTGAAGCTGAAGGAAGACATACTCAAGGCTTTTCAGCAGAGTTTATCTGTAGGCTTGTCACTGCTACTCAAATTCAAGCTGTCAGATTTTACGGCATTATAAGAGCTCCTAGCATCTCTTAGTTCAAAGTGTAAACATAGTAAATATACATTCATATATTAAATGGAACTCTTCACCCTCTGAAGTAGTGTGGGTCATTGCCATATTATATGAAATGTGCAAACCATGCAGGATAAATATCCTGACCCTGTCGAAGTCAACAGGTGTTTACTAAGCAATAGAACCAAGATATCACCAAGGGTGTGCAAAGAATATCTGATAACCAGGTCTGCAGGAGGTGGTACTTGCTTGGATGTGGAGCTTCATGACTGCTGCAATTTTGCAAGAGTAGGGCAGATTTCAAGTTTTCTCATTATGACTGTGAATGGTAAACCCAGAAGTGAAATTGTACAGTCTGTCTCCAAAAAGCACTACCAAAACCTTCCTGTCACCTGCCCACGGGATATTTTATATTGCTTAGTATCCTTGGTTATTGATTAGAACTCTCAATGGAGGAGAACCAAAGACAATTCGATCTTCTCTAAAATGATGATTGAGAGGTGAATGGGGCTGAGGGAACGTGAAAGAAACTGATAAATGGTTCCGAATTTAACACTTTAGGCTAAGCCACCAAATGCCTAATTAACATTTAAAAGGAAGAGAGTTGCCCTGCAGGTGAGAGAAAGGGATGCTAAATTATTTTGAAAAATTCAGATGTCAGGCAAGGATGGGGAAGATTTGCATGTTAATGGGGTCCTCAGCAGGAGAAGAAACCTTGGAGTGGTGATGGCAGACAAATAGATGCACCCATCTGCACCTTCAGATGTTATAACATAAGTTTGAGTAGTCCCACACTTTTTTTTTTTTTTTGACAAAAGTAAATATGAGCAAAGATTCGTGGTTGGAAGAGATGGCCTGTGAAAGATCCTCACATTAATTTTGAAACCTTTCTGTAGAACAGGCCTTTCCATCTGGCCTGGCAACATAGCAGTTTAAGACATAACCTCTGACTGCTTTAATGTGTGTGTGGGTTTGGGTGCCCACAGCGAAGAGCTGAACGCTGGGGAGAGTGCTGCTTTCTGTGAACTTGAGAAGAAGCGACAGAGACCAGGAGTGTTTCTGATGGGACATGACATACACAGCTGAGCCCAGCTCTAGGTCTTGCTGCGATCGCAGTAACTAAACTGTAAGAGAGTACTTGATCTGGCTAGGCTTTTTTTTTTTTAGACCTTAAACCAAATGTTTCTTTTTTTTTTGTTATCTTTTAATATGTTTTTCTTTCTAATTTTTGTACAATTTTTTTTTGTCCACTTAGAAATCTTTAGATTGAGCCAGTTTTAACAGTGAACCAATGCAGCCTGCCCGTACCTTCTCTTGAGAAGATATACCTTGTCCTGAAACACCCTTTCAAGGGAATGTATTAAATAGTTGCATTTTACATTTTTATTAAATTTCTGATTCCCATTTATTTTAATGTGGCAGTAAAAACACGGACTCTGTGGATGGTGTTCCAGAGACCTCTGTTGTTAGTCAGCATTAGTCTTTTATAGTCTAAGTTACACGTGAAGTGCACATACTTCATCATCTAATTGGATTGGTAGCAACATACTGTTCACGCGCCTTACGCTTCATTTGGATTGGTTATAGTTTTTTGGTTGTCTTTACTATTTTTTGCCTTTGGTATTTCCTTATCTTGTTCTAGTTGCTGTTTTTTTTTGTTATTGAGCAAGTGGTGTTCAAGGACATAGCCCAAATTCGTCAATGACAAACAGCTGTGCTGCACTCTCTGCCTCCACACTTTAGTAAACTTGGAATTATACTGAGGCTGGTGAGAGAAGCAAATAGCAATAAAGCAGTCTGCTGTCATCTTTTTACTGGAAAATATTTTACATGAAGGATCCAATAGCCATGGTTATTCTTCCCCCTCTGTGTTAGTATGCAGGGGCCTAATAAGCTTGCTAAACATTTCTGCAGAATTGTGTGCTACAGCTAATTCAGCCTAGGCAAGGCATTTAGGCCTGTGGTGAAGCTCTTAGAGATGTGAAGCATTTTATAAATCAGATAATTTTCCTTGGTCAGTAAAAGCCGTAGAGATCCAGTCTCTGGGCAGATTGCACTCTTCAATTGAGATGTTAAACTTTGTCTCCTTTCAGAAGCAATGTGAGTCAGCTCCGGGCAAATCTCAGCATTATAGCAGAACTAAAACAAACATAAAGTGGAACCAATCCTAAATACATTTGCATCTAGATTTTGGCAGACATTGTTATGGCTTTCTGTATTTTATGTGCTTTTTTTTTTGTTTCTCTGTGAAATATTTTTTGGTAACTGTACAAGATCTTAAAAACACTTTAAGTTGTTGACTTTTCTGCTTATGCTTATGATCCCTCTTGCTCCACTACTTTAATTTTAAAGAGAGAGAATGACTTAAAGCTTTACCTCTGCCTTGCCTTGGCATCTGCTAGCAAGAATTTGTGCTCTTGAGAATACAAAACAATAAGGAAAGAAGGAACGAAACAACAACACCAAAAAATAGCAGTAGATTATTTTTCTTAGTGTGTGAGAATGTATAACCAGAGTGAGGTTTTTGGAGTGACCCAACACTCCTGTCACTGAAGTCCTGCATTTAGCTTCACTGTAAGTGGGACAGGATCCTAGCTGAAAATAGAAACCTATCCAGGTCCTGTGCACCTTCTCACGATAAAAAAAATTATAGGAGTTGATACAGTTCGTATGCAGAAGAATATAGACATCCATTCCAAAGTGATTTAAGATAGCTGACGTGCTGCTCTGATCTTATCTTTCTCCTTGTTTAGCTACCCCGGCAGCAAGGGCAGCAAACTCGATTTGTGGATGGGATTTTAAATGAGTTTGAACTGACACTAAATTGAGCCTAACCTTTGAATAGGCCCAGAGCTGGTAGGTAGAGCTCCATTCTGTCTTTATTGATGAGTCTAAATGTTTCCGACTTTTATTAGAACAGCTTTGGTGCTGACAGTGCAGCTAAATAATGTACTTTTTTTGTTAGTATACTTTTTCGGGTCACACTCTTTTCTTTCAGGTAGTGATATCTACAAGATGGCATTTAGCTAATGCAAAGAAAATGGCTAAAACTCCTGCCCCCCTTATAATAAAGAGGCATCAGGCTTTTTGGCTTATGTGGGCTCTTGATAGCAATAGGAATAGTTTGCAATTACTATGAAGAGTGCATCAAGAACACTGATCTTATCATTTGAGTAGGTATATATAATACCAAATTTACTTCTCTTGTGATGATGAAATGTTTTTTTTGGCAGTGTATTTTTTCTTACAGCTTTCAAGGCCATGTTTAATTAAGAGTTTCAGGTACCTTCAGTGAGGGTTTTTTATTCATTCACTTTTTGGAAATATGTTGCTAGGCAGAATTTTCATACAATTCTAGAAATATTAGTGATGGATATATCATTGAAATCTGATTTTTGTTTTTGAAAAGTGGTATATAGTAGCTGAATGATTTGTTATCACTTATTTATTTGTTTTATTATATTTCAAAACAGGAGAAATGCACGCTATTTTCAGCCAGTATTTTAGACCAGCTCTTCGGTCCTACTGAAGCATTAGATGCACAATATTTGATGAATAGCCTTGTTTGACTTTCAGCACTACTTGTATGAGTAAAGTTACTTATGCTTGTGTTCTTGTAGCATAAGAGCAACATAGGATAGAAATGTTGCGTATTTATAACAAACCCATTGACGAGCTACATGGCTAGCATGCGAAGAAAATGTTTCCCTAATAGACCAGTAAGAAGCAAGGATGCTTGTCATTGACCATCTATACCTGCAAAAAAGGTTTGAGCAAATGTTTTAATGCAGTCTTGTTATTAGAAATAGCCGTACTGATAATTGGTGATTTCCTGAAATGAAGGCCAAACTTTGGGGCTGTAATCCATATTTTTAGTAATAGCAAGTCTGCAAAAAGGACTGAAAAGACGCAGTTATCTAAGTACCTTAGGATTCTCTGTCAGAGGTGCTCAGGAAAACCGAGTTTTACTCCATTGGTATGAAGATTTCTGGTTTTATGGTTAGAGCTGGGAATGCAGATCCCATACTGTTTACCACTGAATACCTCCCAGGAGGTAGTAGTTGACACATATAGGAAGATAAAAATTGAAAGGTGCTTGATCTACATGCATACAAAGGCATATTTAAACACCTTTCTGTGGTTTCTTCTCATTATAATACATATTATACAGTTTCATGCCATTAATAAAGTTTATCCCTAGATAAAACTATTGTGAATGTACCAAGTATGATCCTTACCACAATGCCTCTTTTTACCACTTCTGCAATATCAACACATAAGGCTAAATGTAGGTTACTTGTACCCAGTATAGATTCCTTTATGCTGCTGGAAAAGTGCAAAGAAGCTGATATAAATGATAATTCAAGTCTAATGTAGTTTGTTCTTTTATATTTGAGAAGCTTTTTGTGCAATAGAAAGTTCTTTATGGACAGGAAAGCTTTAATAATAAAACCCACTCTATTTTGGTGTTAATTTATTACTTTTTGACATCTTAATTATATCCTGCTCCATAAAGTGGTGATTGGTAGTGACAAGATTCCTAATCTGTGCCCATAAAATACATTTTCCTGTTTTTTTTTTTTTCCCTCAATTTGATTTTTGTGTGAAACTCACTCATGCAGTCAGAAATAAAACTGCGGAGAGGAGGGTCCCATCCACCCTTCCCTCTGCCAGGAAGTGCAGAGCAGAGGAATAGAGTGGAAACCGTGGAAAGTGACTCAGCCTCCAAGAGAGTTATGTGGAACCAACTGAAACAGCGTCCTGCCCTATTTTCAGTCGTGGAGGGAAGAAAAGATGGAGTACAAAGTCATAAGTAATTTTGTACAAGAGTTGGTGTTATTAGGTGCTGGTTCAGCCGTGTCTGGAGTTCTGTTTTATGCCCCAGTGAAAAGTCCTTTACATCCATGAGAATGTTTTTCAGAAAAAGAGCAGAACAATAAAAATGAGCTTATTAGTTTCTAAAAGGCCCTATCCCCAAGCAAAGAAAGATTTTTAAAGAATTTGGCTTGTTCCTACGAAAACTGTTCTACAGAAGTTTTGCAGATCAAATGTACCGGTCTACAGCTGTACAAATTCTCTTTCACAGAGCATGAATGCTGCAATTTGCTAATGTACATTTTGCTTTTCATAATATTCACAAAACCAGTTTACGGTTCAGAACATTCACAAAGCTGCCATTTTTAAACTTTGCTTCTGAACACATGGCATGGTTTTCCCACTTTTAAAAGCAGAGTTGTGTG
>WHYT01015979.1:41831-58211 GCA_009806455.1 Tetrax tetrax
TTTTTTTTTTTTTTTTTTTTTTTTTTTCTTTTTTTTTTTTCCTCTTCTTGCAGGTGTCTCTTGATAAACAGAACAAACACTCTCCTGCCTCAAATGAAGCAAAACTTTGAAGGCATGATCCAAATGCCTGAATTCCCTGGCCAGAATGCTAGTGTTTTTTGTTTGTTTGTTTTATTCAGTATTTCTGGATGCTCCTGGGGCTGTACTTACTGTAACATTATATCCTCTAGGTCAGTGCATATCCTAATGCAGTTAACAGAGTGAATGAGAGATGTCACAGTTCACATCCTAATACTGAGCAAGCATTTCTAGTGTCTTCCCTAGGTTACGGTGGTTACGAGTTTGATGGTCTCAGTGTAGACCAGCAGTTAAGTGCTGGTTTGCATCCTGTTAGTTGATTATGATTTACCAGCATAAATTACAAGTGTAGATAACCCAGCAAAATGCTGTGAAAATAACTGAATGGAGACAAAAATGTCAAAATATAGACGAATATTCTCCATAAGCCTATTCTTGTCACTGGAAAAGATGGACAGTACCTCTCTACTAATGCCTAGCAAAAGATGGTGGAGTTTTGGAGCATTTTGCCCTTATTGTTGCTGCTAACAGCAATAAATAACTACTGCACCTTTTCACAGTTTATCCCTGGACGTGCTTAGAGGCAGATGACTAAAAGGAACCCGAGGGAGGCAGAGGAACTAGTTCCAAAGCGAAGTACTGCAATACCAGCTGCGTGGATGCCCCATTGCAGGAATAAGTGTATTGTTTTAATGATTTCAGGGTTTGGATGCATTTCTTTGAAACACACGCTTGGACTGTTGTTTACTAAACTGTTGCCAAAGTGTTATGCATTGGGGATATTGTGATGGAGGGGAAAAAACACATTGCCACAGATGCAGTGTAGTTTTTCTATTTTATTTTATTTTGTCTGTCTGTATTGACTCAGCACCATGACAGCTGTTCTCTTTTCAAATAGCTTTGTTTTCCTGAGGCATAGTCTATACTTATTTCAGGAAGTTGTAGAGGAAGGAGAGCAAGTAAAGGACTCCAGATGAATTTCTGAACACAACCATTCTCGCACTATTTAGGAGTAAATTTAGGAGTAAATACATGCATACTTTTGCAGATAGCTTGATAAGAAATGGAAACTTGAAAGGTTCAAGACAGAACAGTATTCTGAAAGGATGGAGTACTACTGTTTTTAACAGGGTGTATGAATTGGGCCTTGAACTACTATGTGCAAAGAGCAAGTGTGCCCATTTTACAGGTGGGAAGTAGAGGTGTAGCCTTCAAGTGGTTTGTCCAGTGTTTTGGAATGTCTGAGAAAGCCAAAAATAGGATAAACTCAGCCTTGTCACTAGCAGAAAATTTCCAGGGAGTGCTTTTGGGGTGAGATCTGTATTATTCCATTTCTAAGCCTGAGGCCATCTGAGTAAGGTTTGTTAGGTCTGCTGTAATGTTTTGCAGTCTCACTTGGCTGTTTGCTTCTGTCTTCCGAAAATGTAGTACTTCCTCGCTGAGGCAAAGTAATGCAGCCCTTGTTGAAAACTGGTAAGGAAGGCTCTTAATACCGGAAAGATACCTCCTTGTCTCTGTACTACATACTTCAAAAACAGAACCTATAAAATCTGATTAAGGATTACTTTCTTATAGCAGATTTTCTTTCTTTTTGTCATGAATTTTGCTGTTCAGTGTTTTTCCTATTTTTTTTGTTGTTTTCCACATCAATGCAAAATTCCCAAGTACTTGCTATTCTTCCTGTTCTGAGAATATACTGCCTCTTGGAGTGGGTAGTGAAAGCCTACTTGGCACTAAGTTAACTTGCTTCCCCTAGAGATGTTACCAACAGACACTCAGTTTGTTAAATACTTGTAGAAGTCGAACATCTTAGTGAATCAGGGAAGCGTCAGGCAAATTTCAAAATTCTAGTGCTGAGCTCTTTGTTTGAAAGTGGGGAGAAATGCTATGTAGCCTCTCTTAGGTAATTTGTATTCAGTGGACTCTCCCTCAATGTCCTGTTATATTCATCCTGAGACACTTGTCACAAGTCAGCCAAAGGATTAAGAGAGAAAACTTTGAGTCCCTCAGAATTTCGCAGCCGTATGCTTGGCCTTAAAGGATGTGCTAAGTATCAGGTGATTCAAATTGAAAAGCTCAGCAGCTTTATAATCTCCTGGTGTCTAAAGTCACTCCAACGACAGATGCCAGAAGCAGAAGCTCCAAGGCTGGCTCATTGCTGTGCATGTTCGGTACATCTCGCCACTGCTGCGTTAGGAGCAAAGATCCAAAAAGGAAAGCTCTCAGCCATTTCTTTCCTGTCATAGAATAAGTACCTGAAAATAATTATATCCCTTTACTGGAAATATTTGGCATCAGTGCTGCGGCTCCACCATTAACATTTTCTACAGTTTCTTTCCAGACTGCCAATTCTTTTTTATTACTGCCTTGTTAGCGTGATGAAATGATGACAATCTTCTATCCTTGCCATGGATGCAGCCAAATGGCATAAGAATATTTGTCTACAAAAGTAACTGAATAAAAGACTGAAATGACCAATTAATAACAGCATCTGCCTTACATTATCTGTAGAGACACGCACCACAATCTCTCAAGGTTTGGTACATTGAATCTAAGGAGACATATTTCTGTTTTAACTAAATCCAAGTACAGTTCTCCAAGATATTATTTATTCTATAAGACCTCCCACTTCATCCCTTTCCAAAGTTTCTAGCAGTTTTGCTGTTTGGATATCAAGCCTTTGGCAAAAGCATCTGTCCTTAATGGGCTTCTGAATAGAGGATAAGCTATCTAATTGCGGGCTGATCTTAAGCTATATTATCTTACTGCCATCATAGACATGTACAGCAAATTCTCTGGACTTTTGAATGCACTTGAATCAAAGTCTTGGACAATGCAAGTCTGAATCTTACTTTTTTTGCAGCTGGTCTTTCATCTGTATACTCTTTTTACTCATAAATTCTAAATTGTTCTTCATTTTGTAAAACTTTGTGTCTATTTAATCTTGGGCTTTTTTTTCCTACTCAAACTAGGCACAAATGACCGAACATCTTGTTTAGCATGGCTGTATGTGTCTGCATTAGCTGAATCCATAGGTGAACAAACACGATGCTATTGAACCACTGTCAGGAAATAAGATGTCATTTTACCATCTAAAATGACGACTCCTGTACCTTCCCCACTTCTGTAGCTCACTTAATTTTCTGATCAAAAACATCTTGAGTTTTAATGTGAAGTCAGACATCTAAGGTGTTCCCTTTTTTTCTCCTATTAGTTCAATGTTGTCTAGCTCTTTATTCTTGCTCTACCACAGCTACTAATATTAGAAAACCAAAACCCCACAGAAGGTGTATGACTTGCTTAGTTTATACCACTCAACTTTTATCTGCTGTCTGTTGTTTTTCTTTATCTACTCTCATGTTCTAGATTTGTCCAATTTAAACTGCATGCCCTTAGGGCAGGGCACACCTCAGTGTGTATTAATTAATGTTTGAACCTTTCTATTCACTGCAGCATGTTAAGCACATCCTCTACTGGCTGGCTGAGACCTGATGAGCAGTAGGAAGGTTATAAAGCACTGTTTGAAATGGGTCTCTGTGTAGTCATTAAAGTGCATTCATTGTCTATCTGTCTATCTCTTCCCTTACTGTTTTTTCCTTCAGTTCTCCTTGACCCAAAATTACACTCTCATTTTCCATCAATTTTCAATCCTCTTAACTGGCTAACTTCCTAATTCAATTCTGCAACAAAACATTCAGAGGCACTTTTACACTCCCCTCTTGAACAGATTCTAGCTCTCTAGAGGGCCAATGCTGACTCTACCCCTTCTTAATCTTCATTGGCTCGTGGATGTAAGGAAGAAGGATGGATTCTTGTGCTAGTTTCTCGTATTTATAGTAACTTTCTGTAGTGACTGGTTCTATCCTATAGGTCCTTTCTTGAAGGATTTCTTCTGAAAAAGTGAGTTGAGACTGGGTCACACTATTTTACATTCCTGCTGTTGTTACAGGTACTGAGGAGCTGACTTGGGAAAACACCAACCTGTACTTCTGCTAGCTGTGATCAGCATCTGCTCTGCCAAAGCTTTCATCCTCCTCTCTGGCACCTCTTTTCACATCTTTCTCTGTGTGGGGTTTTGTCTGTTCTGATTGTGTTTTCCAGTCATCCCAAACCTTTCTGCATTCCTGCTGTTGTCAGGTGCTTTCCTGTTTTCCTATATAATGTGCTATCTCAAGAGTTTGTTTGAAGTGTTAAAAACTGCTCTTCTGTGTTATAAACGCATTTTTAAAAGACTACACAGAAGTAAGTATCTTTTAAAATTGAATCTATAATTGCATATGTAGAGTTAGATGTATGTTTTGATTTGTGACAAGGAAAAAGAACCATAGAAAGAGAAGACCAGTTTAGCTGCCTTATACTTTTTGTTAGCTAGGTCTCCTGCAGTATTTTGATGTTAACCTGGTTAAATGTTGTCACTGAAGCCTGTGTGCTTTCGATAATGTTTCTTGGAGTAGAGTGATATTTTAATTGCCCTCCTGTGTGTCTGATGCTTTGGTCAGGTATTGGCACTGAGAGTGAAAGGTACAGATTTGCCAGTAGTGATGCAGCTGACAACAGTACAATTCTGGATGTCTGGAGAAGAAGTAAAAATCGGATTTGCTGCCCTTAAGAGTATAAAAAGAGAAGTCTTGTTTTGAGATAAAACCTTAGGACTTAGTGTAGGAAGCTGTCTCTTATATTTAGTTTTACTACATGCTAACCGGACTGCTCTTGGCCTGTGTCTGCAAACATCCTCATGTACCTGTCTGCCTCTCTAATTGCCACAGTCTTCCATGTAAGAAACATTTTCAAAGTAGAGTTGCTTTCTGGCCTTTATGGGTGCCTGTAGGTTTTTTGAGCTGGCATCTGCTAAGCTGCTTGTGTAGTAATGCTATCCTACCACCACCAACCTGTCTCTGGTCTTCAGGCCAAAGCCCCAGAGCTCCTAAACTAGGTTTCTGGAATGTAACATCTAAATTCCTGTCTTGTAAATGTGCGCAACTCCGTAAGTGTGCTCAGAGCACACCTGGTGCCTGCCATTCCCTATGTCAGAAAGAGTAAGAGTAGAGTGCTAAGTGAAAGCACGGTAATGAGAAGGTATGGATAAATAGAGAGGGGATTAGAGGGGTATTGTGTGTGCTAAGACATGGTCACCTGAAACAGCTGACCCAGCTTGAGGATTGAATTATGGAAGAACGGATGCTTGGTGACCGACCCCAAGCAAGGGGCAGAGGGAGTAGGTCAATTTGTGGCCCCTCAGTCTGAAATATCAAATGATTTACTGAAGCACTTCAGCCCCATTCCTCTCCTCCACACCCTCCCTGAGTTCTTGGTGTCACGTGCACTGCATGGAGAGCTTGAGTGCCCAACTTGGCACTGGAGCTTCTGAGCAGCAGCCTCAAGGTTCAGAAATACAGTGCTGAGTGGGAGCTGGGTGCCTTCCGAAAGGGTGAGGATGAGGATGCTAATCTTGCGCCACATCAGATTTGCAAAGTCACTTGAGAAGCTTCAGCACAAAATGTGTGGGTTTTGTGTTGTGCTGGGTAGAGCGGCCTCGTCTTGTAGCCAAATGGTCCCTGTGTTTTTAATGTTCAAAAAATTGTTGATGCCTAGCAGATATAATTCTAGACTTCTGTGTCTGCAGGGAAGCATGGAGAGGAGATGAACTGCTAAATGAGAAAGAATGGGTTTATATCTGCTAATTTCAACAGAATTGCCTCTTCTGCCATCATCTGAGAAAGAAAGCAGAGCCATTAGATTTTATCGAACTGTAAATTGGGTATTTTATAATTTGCACCAGTAGATGTCAGCAGTTCCTTTTGAAATGTCTTTGGAAATGCAGCAGTAAATGAACTGACTTCTTCACATCTGAAGTTCTCTATCATATAAAAACATTTGTCAAAAAAAATCAGGAACAGTGTAAAATATAGCTAACAGATGAGGATGGACAACCTCCTCCTAGTTATTGGTGGCATGAAAAAATGTGGAAAAACCTGGTCTTGGCAACAATAAACTATTAATTAGGATCTATGAAGGTATACTTTTTGATTATTGGGTCACTGCATGACACAGCTTTCACATTTGTGGAAGTCTGGGATAGCCTTTAAAATGGGAGGGCTGTGGTTTGGTGCTGTGTGTTGGTTTTTCTTTGGTGTTTTTTTTTTTTTTTTTTTTTTTTTTTTTTTTTAGCTTAGGTGGTAAGGTGGTACAGTAATCCAGATGTATGTTACAGCTGAGTAAAGAGATGGTAGGTGTCTGCCTGTAGCTTGGTATATATTATCTCATATATTCACATCTAAAATAAAAGACAACATCAAATATTCTTGTAATTATCAAATTTTTAATCTTTAATTTGGTATATGTTTTTGAGAAGCATGAAGATTGTATGAAATTATTTTATTCTATTAGTCTGTAAATTAAGAGCAATATCACTGAAATCTGAATTGGTAGCCACTGTAAAAGTACACCAGTGGGATGAAAATAACACACATAATGCCCGTACTGGTAGTTTTTGGTCTGTGTTGCTAATGATGCGTAAATTAACATCCTTATACTAGTCCATTCCTTTGACCTTGAGCCAATATCAAAAGTGTTTGCAAAAGCATCTGAAGACGAATCATTTATTTCAGGTTGAGTCAGCAGGGGGAGCTCACACCCATTCGGTTCAATTTGCCAAATCCTGGTTATTAAAGACATTTTAAACTAGGCCATTTTATTTACACACACGCGCACACACCCACTCAGCCTCTTAGAGGTGTATATGGGATTCCTAGAGCTTATAATCTATACCTTAGCACACTGTTTAAAACGTCTCATTCTCATATCCTTATGCTGGACATTTCATAAAAAGAGAGGTCAAATGAAAGAGTGTTTAAAAACAGTCCTAAAAAAGCATCATTCTCTTTTACTTATAATTTAAAGGCAGGAGGAGGGAAACAGCGTGTCCCTCCATCACGTGGCAAGGAGTTGATACTCAGTTGATAGAAATGCAGTGAGCTGTGTGTTAGCCTGGACCTCTCCGGAAGCTGGGTGCTTCAGGAATATCACCATTAAGAAAGAAATTAAAACCAGGCCATTGCCAAAATTTTAGCACGAGATTAGAAAAATCAACTTTTTTTTTTTCTTAAATTGATTAGGAAAAGGTACATTCTGAGTCATCCGATTGCATTCCTATTAAGCCGCTTCCTTTTTTTTGTGTGTGTGTGAATAAAAAATAGACTTTTACCATAAGTCCACAATATTTTCTGGAATATCATTTGGATGAGTAAGTGCAAGTCAGAGATAGTCTGTGGAAGATCATCTTTTCTGCTACAGCCCTGTGCTAAATGATGTTGTTTTATTAGATAGTGTGTATACATGTGATGTTTAGAGGATTCTTAACTAGGTTGTAATTACTGTACGTAAGAGAAATACAATTTCTGCATACAGATCTTGAGCCACTTTAGGTAAGGAAGAGGTTTTAATTCATTCTGGCAGGGGACAGTTAAGTGACTTGCCCAAGGTCACAGAGCAGATAGCTGGCATTGCTGGCCACAGACACCCTACCTCCTCAAGTTTCTGTGTGGTGCTCATCTGTAGTGCCATGTCATTGCCTTGGGCAAACAAAGAGATTTTCTATTTTCTGATGGCCTTTAAGTTTTCAGATGTTTGTTAACGTATCATGTATTATTTCCCCAGATACTTTTTCATTGTAACTGAGAATGTTTTAACCTGTTGATTGTATTGATTTTTGATGTGGAAATAGCAGACTGCTCCATTTCAAACTAAATTTCAAGGGCATGAAGATTGTTAGAATGGAAAAGCCACTTAGCTTAACACAGTTGTTCCTTTTATTTTTATCTCAGTCAGGCATAGAAACAGTCTAAGAGGTCCTAGCCCTATTTTCTCTATCCTGGATGGAATCCTGATTACTTTAGATGCTGGAACAACCGGGAGGAAAAAGTAAAGCTCATTTGCTGTACAAGCAGAGATGTAGCTGGCTATGCTTGTGCTAGTGATATCTGAGAATATGGCACCTATGTTCAGCCTCCCTACCTTTGCATTGTCCTGGCTGAGTGCTGCTGCACCACTGCTGGGGCAGCTGCTGTGAGATGTTCCTCTCTGAACCAGTGACAAATGGTTCTACTGAGGGTCCAACTGGTAGCTTGTAAAGCAACAACATCCTTACATGAATTGTATTCTTCTAAAATCTGAATGCATTTCTGTGTCCTGTCTCCCATCACTCTTTTAAAAAAAAAATTATTTTCTTCCTGAATTGCAGTGCTAAGCTAGGGTAATGGCTTTTAGGAATTGTCCTTACGTCCTTTCCTTTGGCTGCATGCTGTATAATTTTTCCATTTAATATGGATTTCTTGTTTTGGTCAATTGCTCCTAGTCCTATTACTTCATAGTAATATACATTTGATGCACATTTCTCTTTACAGGCCCAGCCGTCTCCCTCAGAAAGTCATTCCCTGTACATGATGGTCCTGAGCCAACACACACCAGACTCCGTGGTGGTATTCCCGTTGTTTGCAATGAATTTGAAACCTGAAGCTAAGGATGAAAACCCTTGTCAGCTGTACAGGTTAGTGAACTGGATCGTGCAGTCCTTGGGTATGTGGGTGGAGAAGGAAAGAGCACTTCTTCCAGGGCATTTCTGTATTCTGTGTTCATAATTTCCTGAAGAAGCTGCAACACTTTTTTTTTTTTTTTTTTTTCCACTTGCCAGAGGCTTTTGCAGTTGCCTTTCTATACACCACTTTTCTGTATCTGCAGGAAGAACCACTGATAGAGGGCTCTCATCTGTAGGTTCGTTGGTTATTGTGCGTAGCAGAACTATTGCATTTTGTTTTGCCTCAAGAGCTCTCCACCTGCGGAGGGCAGAGTTTTTCTGCTGCAAAGGTGGTCAAGACATGAAATGTCAAGGGAGAGGGTTTCAAGGGGGTAACTGGCTCCAGTGCCTGTTGATTTCCAGCTGCTTCCAGTGAACTCGGTTTTGCCCATGTGAGGAAGGCTAAGCCTTATTTTATCATTATAAGGCATTGAGAGAAAAGGATTGTGATGGGAGAAAGAGCAACTTAGCTAGTCTAGACATATCTTCTAATTTTTTTTTCCCCTGTTTTTAATGCATTCCTTATGGTATTTTAAAATCTAGACTAAAAAAAAAAAAAAAAAAGTATTTATGTACTATTCCTCCCTTGCCCCCCAGGCAGCAAATTTTTAAACCAGTGAGTTGCTCATAGCTGTGATGAGACAAAATGATGCTGTTTAGGGTAGCTCCCTCTCTGGCACAGGCTGGAATGAAATTGGGGAAGACATGAAATTAAAAAGAGCTTGTTTAAAATAAAGTGCTGATTACCCACTTCCATAAATACATTGGAGCACAAGAAGTTTATTGCACTTGGACATATTTGCAAGCTGCTTTTTGGAAATGGATACAAATACACTCTGAATAATCCACTTGTGCTGCTTGACTGGCAGGCAATCTCTCTGTAGTTCCACTGAAAAGCAACTTAGGCTACATTTTTCAGTAGGACAGATATCATAGCTTAGTTTTCTTTCTTTCCATGATGCTTAAGGAAATTCAGAAGGTACAAGAAAACTTGAGAGTGACTGATTTTACTGTAAACTGCAAAATCTTAGTACTTTTCAACAAAGGAGTAATATAGAAGGGATTGATCTGGGTGCTAAATCACAGCGGACTAAATTTTCATAAACAGTATGATGAGTCAAAAAATATAGCAATACAGACTAAAATGTTCTACATAAAAAATTCTTATTGACTGTTGTACTATTAAATCAAAGGAGTAGATATCTAAAACAAAGACATAACGTTTCAAATCTGTTACAGAAAATTGTTTCTAGTTTTAGTACTGATGACATGGGATCAGTGCAGAATTCTAAGCTAAGATCTCAGCAAAACAAAAACACAGAGCGAGAAGCCTGTAGGTTTTGTGTGTTTTTTCTTTTTAAAATTTTTCTTCCCCAAAAGTAACACTGCTTTTTATGAATGTACCAAACAGAATTTGACAACAAGCAGGAAATTAAACAAGTTCTCTGAATAGTGTGTATGAAATATTTTAAAATAAAGGAAGCAAACTGAAACCAAATTACAGTGTGACATTGAGCCTTCTGGTATCACACAGAAGACGTCATTCAAAAAACAAAACAAAAAAAAAAACAAACAAAAAACCCCTCTGACTTGAGCCTATGAGAGACCACATTGTAGTCTGAAAATTCTTTTGATTTAATTGCCTCCAGAGCAGGATCAAAAGTCTCAGACTTACCTTCCCATATAATATTTTTATCCACTTCATTGTCTGATGGAACACTAAAATCTGTTTTCTGTTTTTAAATAATAAACTGAATTTCTTTTTGTACTTATATAAAATTGTATAAAAATTATCAAGACATGAATGATAATCCATACTATGTCTGGAAATCAAGTGTAATCTACACAGGCTTGCTGTACATTGCTAATATGGATCTGTAAACAAGGGCAAGGAAGAATGAATATTAAGGGCAAAGTCACAGAACTTGTACAGGCAGTGACAGAACTGGGAACAGAACAAGTGGAACTGCTTGCTCAGTCCTTTCACACTTGGAACAAACTGTTCCACTTAAAGGCAGAGGAGGAATATGCCACTTAAGTGCCTTAGTAGATGTATTATATGTTCCTAGTGCAAGTCTGGTAACAGCAGAAAGAGTTGATCTTTTCCCTGTTTCCTGTGTGAAGAGGTAGCATTTTCTCTGATGTCATCCGTGTTTCACTGCTACGATGGGAAGTAAAGGTGGGAATGATATGCTGATATATCTGATAGCTACCATGACCATGAAATAAAATTCATTTATTCAGAGGAGCAGGGACCTTTTGAAAATTCTGTTAAACTACAGAAGATACATTTCCACCAGATTTCAGGGATGTCAGCTGATATTTATTAAAAATGTGCTTCTTCCCCCGTGTGATTTAAAATGTTTACACAATTGAAGTTTTAAAATTTGTTTTAAATCTTTTGCAAATTATGGCTCCATCAGCAAATTTGTTTTCAATTTGACCTGTAACGTCAGGTATCATTTCACTGAGTCATGTACTGCATCCAAGCAAGAAGACAAACTCTGGCTCTTTATTTTTCATTGACGTTGTTTAAATGTAATAATTTTCAGCAGCTTGGTGCTGCTGTTTGTAATACTGAACAATATTTGAAAGATAATTCAGCTCAGTGTCTCACATCCTGTTAGATCCCATGTGAATTAAAGAGTTTCACACTGTAGTCAAAAGAAATGTAAAACTAACATGATGTACTATAAAAGAAGCCAAGAGAAAAAACCAGTTTCAGTCCTGTGGTGAAAATATGGAGTGGATGTAGATATCTGCATCTTACGGATTGAGAAACCAAGGCACATAGCGACTATCTGTTGAAGATCATAGTAAGTTAGCCTCAAAGGCTGGAAAAGAACCCAAATCTCCTAATGCTTCCTCCAATGAATTGATACATGTAGCTTTTTGTAATAGTCTGGGTAGGCAAATGGCCATTTACAATCTAGTCATGGATTAAGCCTTGATCTTGGAGACTGGAATTCAGTATTTTATTGCTCATTATGCCTTTGGCAGGCTGTGTGGCATGTGGCAGAGTGCTTCAGATCTGTAGAAGTAATTTTTGTCTATCTCTTATAAACTGCAGTTAATAATGGATAGCCAGTGTCGTGACATGTTTGAATTACATGGAAAAAAAAATCTGAAAAAAAAGTGGTATTACTAATTTTTAGGCTTTAATTTCAATTATTGCTTGGATATTGGTAGAAAGTACTTCAAGCTAGGGAAAAAGCCCTTCTGTTAACAGAATAAAGCAAAGGGAAAATTTGTCAGATTAAAAAGTGTATTGCTAACAAGGTGTGGTAGTCTACTTGAAGACAGCGTACTAGTACTGCTTAGAAAGGGTGTTAATGTATGTATATATGAGAAAACATTACAGAAATGTTTCATTTAATAATCTGCATATGAACTTCTATTCAAATGATGATGACACTAAAGCAGGAAAAAATACAGATTTCCTAGGTTTCATTATATCTACAAGAAAACTGAGCCAAGAGCTACAAAACCTGTTGCGTAGTATCAGTTATATAATGTAATATTGTAAAGATTAGAGAACAGAAAAAAAAAAAATTCCTTGCTGAAGGGTAAATAGACTTTTGATCTGCCAGGAGAGTGCTTGAGCATCTCTCTAGCCTTAGCAAATGTCCCCTGATAGGTGAAATAAAATTATTTTTAAACCCATTCCTACATGACGGACTGTATCCCGTCTATTATATTAGTGGTTAAACTGATCAACATACTGACACTTCTGCAGAAGCAGGAGAATAGGACCTGGGAATGGGACTGGAATATTCAGGTCATTTCAGTAACGTGCTAGGATCTATACAACAAGGGTTTTATTTTTGAGTGCCTAACTATTCTGGGACAGGTAGTGATTTCATTGCATGAAAGAAAAAAGTATGTGCTTTAACAAGTTAGTTAACTCAGGGAAATTTGCGTGTCCAATTCTCCTTTGATTTGAATGTAGATCATCAATTTATAGGTCTACTCTTGTCCTTGTAAATGTACTGCATAAATCAAGTGGCACGTTCTTTCTATAGTACTTTGAAAACTTGAAAATTATATTCACTCATGTTCAGGAACAAAGTTGTTGCAATGAAGAGGTAGACTGATCCTAGTGATCCTCTACCTAAGTAGTTTCCAAAAAGTCTTCCAAAAATACTTTTCTCATCTTTCTAGAGAAATCTGCTGTTTTCTTCATTGCTTGGTTGTGCTGCTTGTGCCAAAGAGAAGGATGCCAAGGCCTCTGGTGGTTTTGCTAGAGCCAGTTGTTCAGAATCAGAGGGCAAAGTACCAATGGACTTGCTTTTGTCAGTGAGCATAAACAGAAGTGAAACCTTGACAGTAATTTGAGAGCGATGGTTAATATCTCTGATGATGATATGAAGCTGGTCTTAACAACGCTGTAATTGTGTGACTCGGGCTTGTTTCTGGATTATTTTCTAAATGTTGTTAAAGGATAACTGGGATGTCTTGCCATGTCTCTGTTCTGCTGGAAGCTTCTGTAAAATACTTTATTGGTCAAAGTTTGAAGTTCCTTATCTATTCTGCTATTGTCTAAAGTGCTGGTTGTCTGTATCTGGGACACTGCACAGATATAAAAGTAAAACCTCAGAAAAGAGGAGGACTTCATGCTTCAGTAAGAGCAGTCTTTCTTAGCAAGGAGAATAAGGGAAATATAGCCAAAAAGAGAAGTAGAAAAGAGAGGGCAGGCAAAATAGTCAAATTTGAAACCTTTCAATAGAAAGGTCTCAGTCTGAGCTTTGAAGACAGTCAAAGAAGGGGCTCTGCTGAACCCATGGAATTTCATAGACAGGGACCTCAACTGGTAAGTCCCTGCTCTCAGGTTCAACGTAACCAATCTTAATTTCCTCTGAGACAACCAACAAGATTGAACCATATCTGCAAAGATGACAGCGGTGACCTATGTCTGGTATTTGGTACCAGGGTCCCAGTGCTATCAAGGTCAATGTCTGCATGAGTTATCAGTCCCACAAGTTCAGATTTCCTGGAAGCAGCTTTAGCTTGTCTGTTTGTCTTTTATCTATATGTATAGATGTAGACATGTATGTACATATGCATTCACCAAAATATATATCCATATAGATACGTATATTCATTCTCAGTGTTTCTTTCTCAGCATTGTACTTTCCTTGTTGGTGTGTCTGTTTCCCTCCCTGCTCTGCCCCTTTGCACCGTTCATACGACACGCTCCTGTGGGGCCGTGTTCACCTCTCTCTCCGTGTAGTGAAAAGCTTCTTATCTTGTTGTTCCTTGTGCTTGGAGAGGACAAGTTTTACTCGACCTAGAGACAGTTTCCCATGACACCTAATGTATGTTATGAATGACATATTGTCGGTCTAATTTAAGCAAATTTGTTGTAAAATATAGCAGTGGGTTAAAAGTGGGGAAAATTGTCCCAGTGCAGTTCATTCCAAAATGCACTCCCTCCCTGTTTCAAATTGCTTTTGGTGTGGTTGATGGTAGTGTTTCAAAGGCAGTAGTTAGTAGAAAATGGGAAGAAAAGCAACAGTGAATTAAAGATTTGAAGAGATAAAAATGGTAATTTATAGGTGAGAAAGACTCATTAGAGATTTTGTTACTTTTTAGTTAATGAAATGACCTATCTAGTCAAACTGGATAATTCCCGTAGTGAGATATTTTTTTCTTTATTGTCAGTTTAGCAGAATCTCTCTCTTTCCTTAGTGAAAATGAAATGGCAATTTTAGCATTCTTAATTGGTTTGGTTCTTTTCCATGGTAGCAAGCGAACTGAAAAAATACTGCTTATGAACAGGTTATGAACTTAAGTCTAAAACCCATGCACTGTCGGCATCAAATAAAAAAGTGGCTAATGAAACAGTCTTCAGTTTCTAATTTCACAGAGAACTGATGTTCCTTTAACATCAGTGTAGTTCCCGCATGGAATGCATGCAGTGAATGAATATCAGTAATGAGAAGCGGAGATAATTTGTAGTTGAATGGTGTGTTTGTACTCAGAGTGACAGAATGCATAGCCAAAACTCTATATTATACCAAATTTAATTGAAAGCAATAGTAGAAATGTAGGAAAATGTTAAAATTACTTCTCCTAAAAAAATCTTTTTGTTCCAGATAAATCTGCAAGTGAATTACAGGTACTGTATAGCACGCGTGCAGTGATATGTAAGGAAGTTATACGCTCCAGCAGAATAGAAAGTATTAACAGTAAATTTTTAATACAGTGACTTAACCGATGGTGGGGGAGGTGAATTAAGTAAATTAACCTATAGGTGTCCAAGTGGGTATTATTGAAGAACAACTAAGTTTGTCTAAAATAAAAGCCAAGCTGTTTGTAGTCCAGCTGTTTGTCTTGCTGACATGTACCGGTATATTAGGCTAGACTTCTGTGAGTTTGTTTCTAGCTGTTTTGACACATAGCTCATTTCTTTCTAATGTATTAAAAATTTTGTTGCAGAAATTATTTCCTCCATCATCTGGAATACTTTTCTCCTGATGGGCTTTTCCCTGATGGGCACATGACTCTAAAGTTTAAACCTCTTTTTCTCCTGTCACCCCTGCTACTTCTGCCTCTGTCTATTGTACCATTTTAAAAATTCATATAATGGTCCCATAGTTTCGTGTGCCAATTTTCCCCTCTTTTCCATCCCCACATTTCCTTTATTACAGTGGATTTCTCATCTTATAAAAAAAATTTTTTTCTAGCAATAAGGTTCTCCTTGTAGTTCCATTTCTTGCATTCTTACCAATGTAAAGAAATTATTAAAAATTAGGCTCAAATACAGAAATTTACTCTGGGAACTCTGGAGGACGGCATAATATTTCACACTCATTTTCTTTTGGGATGCTTTTGTCGAATAATGTCTCCTTCCAATGGTTTGTTCTCAGAACTACTCAATTCACTGCAGTTTGACAGTTCTTCACCAGCTCAGGTTGTAGGGAGCTATATTGTGGATTCTGAAAAGTGAATTCAGTTTCTGTCAACAGAAGGAATAAATGTGCATCTGTGCAGGTAGTCGTGGATTACTGCATTGTCATAAGCCATTATGGGAATGTGGGTATGGTAAACTTGAGAGAAAGAGCTGTCATCATGAACTGGAGAAGATCAGATAGAGAGTAAGTAGTTACACAGCCATCTTAATGTCTGCAATGCTATGACAGGCTGGCATATTTTATTTGTGCAAGGAAACGACACTTTTCTAATCTTCACTGCACTTACCTAACCTCAAAATGCTGTAGGCCAGCTGAGAAGGTAGATTGTTTCTTCCCTAGTGGTAGTGTCAGCTGCATATTCCTGATTCCTCCAGTATCTGACAATAAGAGTCAACTTTGTTGGTTTTTAAATCCTCTTTGTTTTGATGTAAGAGGAATAGATGGATAATACTGCTTATTCTGAAATGTGCCCCTTGCAGTATTAAAGGATATTAATTCCACCTTTTTGTTGCATAAAATACCCATATAGCCACGGGAAACAAAAATAAAATACTGTTTGTATCAATTTGGTCTTTTTATAAATGGGTTTGTTTTTTTTCTTGCTATGACTTGGCAGTGAGAAGTTGTCAAGATATCTGATTTATGGATTTTAGTAACCTGGGGAAGACTCATCACTTTCCTAATTTAACCAACTGAGAAAAAGTTGACCTGCCTGCTAAAGAGTGGTGGTTGTCTTGTCTTTTTTTTTTTTCTTTTTTGGCATGAATTCCTGAAAGCAGTGCAGCTTTTCTAGGTGATAAACTGTTCTGCACAGTA
>WHYT01015981.1:0-25079 GCA_009806455.1 Tetrax tetrax
GGGCGAGGGGCGTGGCGGCCGCCGCGCGCCAATGGGGGCCGCCGCCGTTGGCGGCCGGAGGGCGGCGGGGCGGGGCGGGGCGCGGCGGCCGCCAATGGGCGCACGGCGAGCGGCGGAGTGGCGGCTCCTCGCGGCGCTGCCGGGGCGCGCACGGAATTGGAGGGAAGCGGAGTGTAAACACGGAAGTGGGGGCGCCGCCGCCGCCGCCGGGCCGCACGTGGCCGCCCCTCCCGGCGGGCTGGGGCGGGGCGGGAGCGCCATCCCGCACCGACCCCGCCGGGAGGGGCTGCAGCAGCAGCAGCAGCGGCCGCGCTGCCGCCCGAGGCGGGGAAGGGGCGGCCTCGTGGCCGCTCCTCCGCAGGGTCGGGTCTTGAATCCGTCGGACCGCTGCCGGAACGGGGGCCCTTTACCCGGGCTCTTGCACCTTGTCGGGGATGCGTTCAGAACGGGGCACTCTTGGTGTTTTGTTAAATCTGCCGCCTCTGACAACAGGATGCTCCGGTGATCCTGGGATTTTTCTTTAAGTGTGGTCCCTGGACAACACACGAGTGAGGTTACACCACTCAAAACCACAAATACAATGTCGAACAGTCAGTTCTCCCTGGAAGTCATGCTAACTGTGATTTTATTTTTGTCTTTACAACGTGGAGCAGCTCAGCTTTTCAGAGCAATCCTTGGAAATCGTGCACAGCGGTACAGTGTATATAGTACTATAGGTTACAAATTGCGTGCTTAGTGCCTGCACACGACCTAACTGGGAGTACACCTTCATAAGGGTTTTGCATTGACATGGCAGTAGGTTTGTACGAGCATGAACGTGTGCTAAAGGTAGATGCGCTGTCATTTACCAACGTATTAAGGTATCCAGGGTTTTTTGGAGGGAGTTGGACAAATCCCAGACACACAGAAAAACTCCCCACAGCAAAGCAGCAGGGAGCTGTTCTGCTGCAGAACAGAAAAAGTGGAGCACGTCATAAGCACTTACACGCTCTCCTGTGTACCATGGTGAAGATAGCTTCACCTTGCCAGTAGAACACATCTCAGTTTTCTGCAGGGCTTGCTACTGCAGATTTCAGTTAGTTGTGTTTTATTTTTTTTTACTTATGATTGTAGATGAATAGGGAATGTTTACATAGTTGATTATTATGTCAACAGCTTCTTAAGTCACTCTAGCTAGATTGCTTGTGAGCCAACCCTTAGATAAATAACAAATGACCTTTGTTTTGCTGTTTCTGGTGTCCTTAGCCCAGCCAACTTAGGTTTTTTTTTTTTTTATATATATTTGCATTGCAGCAAGGGATACAGATACCTATGCATGGCTAGTATTCCCATCATCAAACTATCAGGATACCGAATCTGTTTACTTATTTATGTATGTAGATGGCATCACGTGGATTTAAGAGAAGAATCCTTTGTCCTAAGGGATTATCTTAATTATGCCTTGCCTTTTCCTGTGGCTGCTGGCCTTGGTGTTGACAAAACTTCAGTGTTTGATAACTGTGGGAAGAAAGCTGGACCAAAATTGTTACTGCTTAAGGTTATCTTAATTGCTGGTTGTAAAAGCAACTCCTCAATGACTTTAAAAAGGTATGTTTTGGCTTTGTAGCTAATATTTCTCTCAATAATGGGCTGATGATAAACGGTTCTTAGGGAAACAAGTATTCTGAGGTGATTGCTCGTCTTTGTTATTGATCGCTGTTATGCGGTGGGTTGTGTATCATCCTTAAATTGTATGCAGCTGAAAGTCTTTTGAACCAATGGAGCCGGGCTTAGGGAAATACTAAAAAAACCTAGGAATTGTTTTTCAGTTGCTGAACAAAACGTCTGCCATAAAACAAGCAGTAAACTGAAAATGCTTTCTCTTCCAGTCAAGTGTTGCATGCAGAAAGATTTCTGGCTATTGCCTATATGGGCAGTTCAACTGCTTTTAATTAAAATGTAGCTTAAGCGCTGTTACTGCCTTCCACTGCTGTTTACTGTGGTCCTTTAAATGCTGAGATAAAACAAGCATGTGAACGCCAGTAAACTTTAATGAGGTCTGTTAGTGTATGTGTAGTCACTCTTGACTGAGTTCCATGCTTGGAATTGCAAATTCTTCATTAAAGTATTGCTCTGCTTGCCTGATAGTATTAAAGGATAAGCTATTGTAAATCAGGTGCTACAGTTAAGTGTTGACCTTGTAAATGCAGACATTGATAGCTCTTCAGATAAAGAAGGTCGAGCTCTATCACAGTTTCAAAAAAGTACCATCTTGAAAACCTCAGTCCCATTTTTTCCTCTCATCACTTGCTTTAATTCATTTTGTTACTTTTGTTGTATGTTAAAACTGGGGACATTGTTACAAAATGGTTATGTTGCCAGTATTCTCTTCTGTAAAACTAAAGTACAGCCCTGACAGACTTAATTACCAAGTTTGGTATTTTGTAACAGCTGTGGGGAGCCTTGAATAATCAACTGTACACGCTATTTATTTAGAAGGTGGAGCTAGGAGACATTAGGTCAATAGTGAAGATAGACATCACCTAGCCTAGTTAACTGTTTACATCTTAAAAATTGAAATTATTTTATTTTCTAAGAGGATTTTTTAGAATTCTGAAAACAGACTGGAAACTTTTTCAATTAACTATTTTAAAATAAAGTGCTTGGCATCAGATTTCTTCATAAAAGCAGTAAGATGGGATTTGGTTTAAAAGAATGAAAGGTAAGGGATGGTGTTAGCTCTGATGTGTTCTAGGACGGTAAATGGTAGTTCTCATGTTACTCAGTTACCAGCGTTCGGACAGTTTACTTCCATCCGTGTAAACTACTTTGCTTCATTTGGGCAAGTGGTATTCTTCCTGAAATGAGCGTATAGGGTGACAGAGCTACATCTTAAGTTGTTTACTCAAGCAGTACGGTCTGTTTTAGCTTTAGGAGTCTTCTATATGCATACAGTGGTACCATAGTTGGTAGCATAAATATGATAGAAAGTTTGTGAGTCGGGCATTTTTAAAAGAACAGGTCATACACATCGTTCTTTGGTTAGAAGTTTTTCTGCCTGCTGTGGTACTATGCTTGTGCGTCACAACCTTGGATGTGCTGGGAGAAGATGACGGTTGCTGTGATGATGTATGTTTGTGTGGCGAAAGCTATGCCAGCCTGAAAGGTAACTGCTAGTGTTTTTCTGTGGTGATGGCTTTTGACTGAAGTTGGCTTTTTTTTTATTACAGAATCGTAGTCCTTTGGTTTGTTTTTTTTTCCCCTTTGTCTTTATTGTGAGAAGAGCTACCAAGTGTTGTGCTACGAGCATAGTTTAGTCGCTGACACTTGATCTAGTCATCTGCAAGAACAGCCGCCCGCTTTTCCCTTGTCCCATCCCTTCTCTGAGAGAACCTGTTCCCTCACTTCATCTTTTGCGATATCTTTTCTAGCCATATTTTTAATCAGTATCATATCTCCTGGCTGAGCACTCTGACTTGCTGTCTTCTATTAGACATTTTCTAGGGTGGCAAAATGTAGAATTTGTGTTGAGATACAAATTTGCACTTTTCTCTTCCAAATGCATTGGCGCAATAACGTCACCTGAGCACAACTGAAAATTCCTAATGCTGTCCGGCTGGACAGATGCTTCTGAGGCTAAAACCATGATCTGGCTAAAGGAGCATGTAGCTAGCTGAGAAGACTTCAAACTTGGTAATAGCACTCATTTTAGTAAGCATTTTAATAGATGTCTTTTTGGCAATGTTAGGTTAGTTTGTTAACTGGCGTGATAGACAGACAGCATGTGTGCTGTTCCAGCTGAAGCCAGAAGTGTTACTATTTTTTGCTTGATATTTTTTAGGTGGCAATTTTAGTGGAGTCCTGCGTAACTCATGTTGGAAAAACATTTGTGAAGTGTGTATTTTCAAACGTCAGAGGCTTTTGAGGAGCAGATAGTGCTATTCCTATTGGAAATGGAAGGGTTACTTAGGGCAGAGGTTGGGTGGCTCCTTCGCTCTGCTGTTATGGTATTGCAGCCTTAGTCCCTGATGCTGGGGAGTTTGCCTCTTCTTTCCCTCCGCTCTAGCCCTTCAGCAGAATGCTGTAATACTGGAAAAGTAGAAAGATGGCTCTCAGCTATCTTTTTTGCCTTGTTCCTGCTCTTTGCTAAGTACCTCTTTCTTGTGGTGCAGCATCTATGCTGTACGCTATAGCAAATACTTTGGATACAAGAGTAGGAGAACTTTGCATGCTTTTAAGCATTTAGGTGTAGATGACTTCAATAAGCTGATTCAGTACTCTTTTACAATTGTAATTTGACAACTGTTGTTCAAGTTTCTTATAGAAGTCCTTTAAATACTGAACCACATATCTGCACAGAAGCAAGCTAACTAGTTGTCCCAAAAAGGGTAGCCAGCAGAAACAAATGAAAATTGTACAGCTCTTTGCTGCAGGGGAGGCAGAGGGTTTGGTGGAAAAGCTTTCCTGACCTGCTTTAAATCTTTTTTCATGCTTTAGAATAATAATAATATATTTAATACTGATTTGGACTTTCTTATTTCGGTAGTGGTGTAAAATTGATACATTTAGAATTAGTAGCTGAGTCTGGTTCTTGTATTCTGATGATCAGTGGAAAGTTTTATCCGGTGGATGAGGGGAAACTTAGTCACCAATTTCTGTGCAACTGAAGCTTCTCTTTGTGTTAGAACGAAAAACAGTTAGGTAGAGAGTTTCCTGCAGGGCCACTCGGTTTCAGTGCAGGTGTTCAGCCTCTGGCTCGGGACACCCCCAAACTGCTGCTTGGGAAAGAAACAGCAGCTGCCTGGGCGTGGGGAGCACCCAAGACCTGCAGCTGGGGCAGCGGCTCATGGTGCAAAACTCTTGTCAGTTGCCACTGATTATCCAAGGGACAGAGCGTGCAATAGAGATCTCTTCCTTTGGGGTGGTTTTCTTGTGCTCTTAGGTAGGCTTTGATTGTTCCCAGCCTGGGATGAAGTGGTGGAATGTCAGCTTTATCAGTCATCCACTGTTCCAAAAGATAAAGCCCCCTAAATAGCATCCCTGGAGAGGGCTGTGGTGAGAATCCCAGCAGCTAGCCAGCAGGCAGGCAGCCGGGCTGGTTCAGCAAGACCTTTCAGTCACCCAGAATTTTGCATTTGTGTGTCTTCCAGATTTTATTCACTTTCAGCTTCTGGTTTACATGTTTGGTCTACTAGCTAGTAGGTTTTTCAAGTTTTTAATCCTTATTCTTAAATAAACTGCAGTCTGCTAGAAGGTTTTTTTCCCCATGTGTGCCTGCATAAATCTGTTTGTATCTGATGTTTTCTTAAGTCAGGAGCAACGCTAGCAAGTATTTTCCCTGCTTTTTACTAGAAGAACCTCAAGTTGTTTCTTAGACCTTTTCAGCAACCGGGTAGGTGCCTTGAAGTTCTTGTGAAGAATTATTACTGAATCCTCTTTAGTTCTCTGACGCTGGAGGTAGGTGACCCTGCTTACGCTAAAGATAGATTTCCTGGTCTGCTGGCAGCTTCGCTGGAGCGGTTCAGCTTTGAGCAGATGGCCATAAATGGAAAGAGCAACTGGAGCGAGCCGGCGTACCTTAGCGAGAGTGTGGATGATGTGCAACAGGTGTTTCTGCAGTCGCTGCTTTTAAAAACGTTTGCAAGGGTGAGGAATATAGAGTTGGCCATGAATAGGATTGTAGTTTTAATTGATAAATTGTGGGGTTTTTTAGTGTTGCTGCTGTATTCAAGTTGCTGTAGTCTGCACTGTATCAAAGTTAAATGTGCTTATCTTGAAGTTACTTTAAATTATTTTTTATTAATTACTTAGTTTTCATAAACTTTCGGAACTTGAAGAAGAGGTATTCTACTCTACTAAGGGAGATATTCTTCCCTTAATTATAGCTCAAACTCCTCCCCCCACATACTGTTTCTTACGCTTTGTGTTTTGGTTTTTTTTAACAACTCAGCCTGATAAACCCAACTCACAGATATTTTTAATGTCAGAAAATGACACTGGATATATCTGTTTTGGAAACTAATCTAGTATTTATATGTGTGTGTGTGTAAAGATTTATCCAAATAGACTGAAAATCTGAAGAGAGGTGACCTTTAAATTTTAATGGGATAATAGTTGGAGATGGTACAACTTCCCTGCTCTGCTGTGTTGGTTTGTAACCATCCTCATTATAATCTGGTTTGTTCTGGCTAACCTGAAGGCAGAAGATAAATCCCAGAAGTCTGCTTCTGGAACACCTCATAGCAATGAGGAGCTCGGCTGTGAACCAGAAGTCTAACCTAAGAAGTGACAGTGTTGGTTCTGTTTGTCTCGTATCTCCCCATAACATTTCTTTGACAGGAAGGTGTAAAAGGTGTGAAGACACCTGACAGTTTTTGTATTTTCGTGTTTGAGTCGTGCAGTTGTGCAGCGATACACATGGACTTTCATAAGTAATCTTTTCTCATTATTTTTCTTTTTTTATCCTTCTGCAGTGGAGGCATCAGTTCATGGAAGTAATGTGCACTGCACAGATAAGACAATTGAAGCTGCAGAGGCCTTGCTTCATATGGAGTCTCCTACCTGCCTGAGAGATGCCAGGAGTCCTGGTATGTCAGCCACAGCTTCTGCTGCCTGAGCTGTTTCTCCTTCCGCTAATTAGTAAAACAAGCAAATTGGGAAACCCTGCTTCTGTGGAAAACTGTATGCTGTTTAAAATGTTTTATTGCTTATTTCAAAACTACTGATTTGATTGATTTTTTTTTTTTTTACGCGATTTCTTCACCCTATAACAAGCATAGTTATAGATTAAATCATTTATCTGAGAGAGGTTGTTGGATAGGGAGCTTTGAGTAGCTACACATCTAAAATTAAGTTTTCCATCTGAACATCAGGAAATACTTTTCCACTGTGTGAGTGACTGAGCACTGGCACAGGGTTGCCCAGAGAGGCTGTGGAGTCTCCACCCCTGCAGATATTCAAAAGGTGTCTGACATGGTCCTGGGCACCGGCTTCTAGGTGGCCCTGCATGAGCAGGGGATTGGACCAGGTGCTCTCCAGAGCTCACTTTTACCTCAATCACGCTGTGATTCTATGAATATGACATTTTAAATTGCTAAAATAAAGAGTTCTTTTCAGGGAAAAGTATTTTTATCTGTTTTTCAATTTTAGAATGAATGTCTGACTACACTGTGTTGCAAAGTGTTACCAGTTTACAAAACCAAAACTTGGTGTTTATTTTAACTTGATGTTCCTTGTGAAGCGACTTAATATATGCTGAATGAAATAATGGTGAAACTGAAACCCAAAAGCTACAAAATAGGAAATGGACATGGGAAAAAGAAACAAAGATTAAGCTCTAATTTGTTTCACTTGGAGTTGAGTTTAGTTCTGAAGAATATTGGTGTGATACTTGTTTTATGCCTAAGTATACTGGCAAGCGTGCATGTTTTGGGAGTTGGATTGATTTTCTAGGTGACAGGTTGTTGGAGCAGAATTTTGCTATACTATTGCATATGCTTTGTTTAAAATAATTTCATGTAAGATGTATTAGAATAATCAGGTAGAAACTTCATCAGATATTGGGGTTTTTTTTCTTCCCTCATAGTGGAAGTTTTTGTCCCTCCTTGTGTGTCAACCCCAGAATTTATCCATGCGGCCATGAGACCTGACGTGATCACAGAAACTGTGGTGGAGGTATCAACAGAGGAATCTGAGCCAATGGATGCGTCTCCTGTTCCAACTTCCCCTGATATGCATGAACCCATGAAAAAGAAAAAAGGTATGTATGGCTCTTTGTAGGAGAAATCTCAGAATTTATTTCTGATGTGGGCTGCCGCAGATGGTGCAGTTGATAACTGCTGGAGATAGGTTACAAGATCTGATTTTTCTGCTTGTGTAATCAGACTGACTGGAGTCTGAAATGTGAGTTCTTAGAACTCTTAGAGTCTGCAACAAGAAAGAAGTAGCAAGAGAATAGGCTTCACCAAGCTATAAAGGAAAAATGATGTATTTGTTGTGTTTTTTAAACAGAGTTTACAAAGTGGAGGAAGGGTAGAGAAGGATTCAAAGAGGACTTGTGTGTTTAACCATTGGTGTCTGAAATACGGATCTGTTTGGAGAGCGGGTAGACGCGGGGCTCTTCCAGTGAAACGGCAGGATAAATGCTAACTTGGAAAACCATAAATCAGTTTACAAAGTCAGTACAAAATCTTCCTTGTCAGAGAAGTCTCTTATCTGTCTGATAGACGTGTCTTGAACGCGAATTCGGAACAGTGTTTGAGTTCTAAGCATTCAGTTACCAAATGAGAGGTTGGCACCTGGTGAGGTTTCTCTCTGGTCTGGCAGTTTTCTTACAGGCATCAATACAACTCACAGAACTATGGGAATATTGTTTTGTTAGAGCTTCCAGACATGCTAAGATGGAATATTTACTTGTAATTTAGAGGGGAAAAAAATGCAATATAGTGATAAAGTGATATAAATCTAAGATTTTGAGTTTTAGATTTAATGAAAACACACACACGTAACTGTAACTCTACTGTAAATTACCTAAGCAAGAAAATTATGATTCAAGCTTTCCCATAGCCGTACACTGGATCTAAACTATTTATTGGTATTCCACTGTCTGTTTGAATGGCTGTTACTGGGGAGATAGCTTTACAATTGCTTCACAATTGCTCGGGAAGTTCTGAAATTTTGCGAAACATTTTTTTCCTTTTACAGAGTCCAAATTCCTGCTCTTAAGTGTTTAAGGTCATTCAGCCATAGTTACAGAGCCATAACTTTGGTCTCCATAATTAATGCCTTTTAAAATTCAGTGTGTAATGAAGAACATGGTTCATCAACAAAAATTAATGCTTTTCCGCCTGAGGTAGGAGAGTTAATTGTTGCTGCTTGCCTTTAACTGAAGGCAGAGGCATAGACTGTTGACAGCCTACTGCCTTGGGGTGTGACTTCTTCCCTGCTTGGGCCTGTTTACCTTGAATAAAAAGGTCACTGAAGTGTGAAAGGGTGAAGAAGCTGCAGGTCTTGCTGGGAGAGGATTTCCCTGGCACAGGAACACAAGCAGCTCTAAGCCTGCTGCCTGCTGAGGAGTCCCCTGCTAAAGCTCCTCGCAGAGGCGTGTGGGAGCCCTGCCAGCCCGCAGCGAGCCGGGGCAGGGCAGCCCCACGCGTGGGCAGCGGGCAGCTGGGCACTGCGGCGCGGGAAGGCTTCCAGCACCGCCCAGAGCTGTCCTGCGTCGCTGAGGCTTAATGCTCTGCTGGCTGTGAATGTCATATGGCACCTCTTGCACGCTGAGTGGAAGCTTTTTTCTGTAGCTTTTAATGGACAGGTGCAAGGTGGAAATAAATGTTTACAATTTCAGTAGTAAAATCTTGTAAGAAAACTGATGCTTTGATCAACACCTACCAGAATACCAAAAACAAAGCAGAAGAAGAAATAATACTTTTCAGAGTAAAACAGACAGAGCAAACGAGTGCACATAAATTGAAGTTTTACTTCATACATTCAGTCTTTAAGTCACCGACTGTTAACTTGTCTGTAATGGAGGTGAATCTGCCTGTGAAATAATCAACCAAATGATAAATTAAACTGGATGTGCAGAAGTAGTAATCTAAGAATTTAAGTTTATCCATACCTGTAGCAAGGAAATGTCAGGGGAAAAAAAAAGCAATAACTGCTTCTTTCAGCAAAGACAAACTATAAAATACTTCTATTCTGCATATGATTAATACTTTTTTCCCCCCATGTTTTATGTGCAGCTGGCCGTAAACTGAAGACCCAACAATCAGCTATATCTGATGGGTCTCCAGATCTAGGTATAAAGAAGAAACCTAGAGAAGGCAAAGGTATATTTTTCTTTTCTTGAGTCTTTAAAATTATGCAACGTATAAGTATTGTATCTGTCATAAGAAATACACAGCTCTTTAAAAGCTTGGTGGACGAGTTTGTACTGACTTAATTAGAATTTTAATTTTATTTGATGTCTTCAGATTTGTTTGTACAAGACCTAGCACAAGGATGTGTGGAACTGCTGTAGAAGTGCCCTGTAATACACTCTGCAGTTAATAGGCTGCTTTCTGACTTTCTGTTTGCTTTGCTTGTGTTGACTTGTGCTGTCTTTTGTGTTGTGTGTTAGCTTACTGATAGACAGATAGCTACTGTTAAGCTACTGCTGAAAGGCTTTTTCTCAAGTAGAAGCAGCTCATGGGCGTTTGTAATGGTGAAGGTTGAAAATAAGTTTTCTTAGTTAGTTCACAAACTTCAGTGGGAATATGTTGCTTGACTAATAGATCTGGTGTGGCTTCAGGGGAAAAAATGATTATATGGGTTTTTTTACTGATTGAGTGAGGAATTTTGTGCAGGAGAGTCATACTTCGCTAATGTTTCTCCTGATAAGTAGTGGCTCCTTTCTTGGACTCCAAGCCCCAGCTATTTACCCAGCAGGGAGAGCATTTGCTCTCAGGTTCCTGTTGAGTTGGCATACAGTGTGTCAGCTCTTCCCTGGTTAAAGGTGAAAAGTGTGGATCTCTTCCCCACTTACTGCACTGAAAGTAGCTTGGAGATGTTGTTGTGCCTAGGAGAAACAGTTTAGTGACTTTCAGTGGCAGCATACTATCTGAAAGAGTGCGCAGTGGTCAGCTCTGCTATTATTTTGGGATTTGTTTGAAAGCAAGATCTGCACTGTTTACATAATTCCTTATCTGGGTACAGCTTCTGAGTTGTCACGTTTGTCAGTAGGGTAAGGAAGAATGGGACTGATGTTGTGCAGATGTTAGTTCATGAAAACCAGTGCAAACAGTAATTAAACTTCCCTGCAGTGGCCGCTATTGCTGTCTTCGGATTTGGATGTAGCAGTGGACCTCAATGATGATCACAGATTTTGCATCCGCTGTACTTAAAAGCACATCTTGTTTAATTTTCTTTTTTTTTAATGAGTATTCTTAAAGCCTTCTTAGCTTGCTTTCTAATTCTGATTTCACTATTACAGCTTTCCATTATCTGAATAGTACTTGTAAAGTGTTCCAGTTCCTAGCTTGTTGCACAAATAACTTTGAGAAAGGAGGCCTGTATTTCTGTCTCTTCTAGTTTTTGTCTATACTGGTGATTTCACTCATAGCTGTTTGTTTCATGAAGTGGGAGATGGTACAGCTTCGTTGTTTTTTTAATTTCTGTTGACTCTCATAGTCATCTACTTATGTCTCTTGTTCTCACAAGATCTCTCGTTACAAATTTTACGCTACAATTGGCATAAAATACATTTTCTTTCTTAATGTAGGCGAACTTGATGTTCTGGATTTATTTTAGAAAATTACTTGCAAATATAGGCTATTTTACATGCAGCATGTCTTTGGAAAACCAGGAATTATTCCTAGAGCTCAGTACTGTCAGCAGAGTTAAGTCATGGAGGAGGAGGACAGCTGCTTGTGCACATTTGGAAAGGGGATCACTTGTTGTCCATGTAGGTACTCCTTCCTTTGTGCATTCCTGATCCTTTCTGGTGCAAAATGAAGCAGCTGTAAATCTGATTTAATTGTGCCCTTCAGTTTGTTGTACAGGAGGAACCAGAGACTTCTTAATATTTTTTCTTACAGTGAGATAGTAGTATTTTTTTGTTGCCACATAGTGGATTGGCAGTTTGGGCATGGTTTCTCTTTCCACATTTCGTTTTTCATTTGCATAAATACTCTTTTTAAAGTGTAGGCAGTTGGAGGGAGCAAAACTGGCTTTGAGCCTCTTCACATAGATGTTGGTACCAATGCGACAGTTCATTAATACACACAATGCTTTTTATCATTCACTTCCTTTCTGGCCATTCCTTGTATTTTGAGACAACAGCTAACATTCTTACGTAGCCAGCAGCTGCCATAATTGGCTAGCCACAAAAATTTCTTTCATTGTGCAAAATCTACTCTGTATTGAAGTTAAGACAGATGATAATAACGTCTAGCTCAGTGGCCGCTTACGCAGTTCTGGTTAGCGTGAGGCATTTCAAGAATGGAGATGAGAGCTGTATGCTAGTAAATAAGGTTTGTGTCTTCCCAGCAAGGTGCAGTACATGCTTGTCTACCAGGCTGGCCTTACGGATGCGTAAGGGTGGGGTGAATGTAAACCTCTTCGGATAATAACATTTTTCACTCATGTCTGTCTCATCCTCAGGAGTTTGTAAGCTTGGATCTTGGTATTAGGAAAGTCTGGTTCTAAGGAGAAGGAGTTTGAAAATGGTTCAAAATTGTATTAAACGTTTCTAAAATAAGCTTTTTGTGTTAAACGCATAGCAGCTGTAGCTGACGCAGCAGCCCACCAGAAGTATCACTGGGTCTGATGGCAATAGTAGATGGCTTCTGAGTAGCATAGGTATTGCATAGTCCTGTGGAAAAAAAGTTGTTATGCAGGTTAATATAGAATAGGAGGGAAAAGAAGAAAACTGCTGATTCAGCAGCACTGTTCCTGTAGAGAAATTAGGCTCTTTCAGGAATGATTCCTCTTGAAGTTCCTGTTTACTTCCTAATACTGAAGCCCACTTGTATTTTTGCAGAGAGTCTGTTGCAGACCTCCAAGATTTGGCGCTGGACCCAGAAATTCTATTTCTGAGGAACTAAGGAGAAAGAAAGGGATTAATTCCCTAAAATCTAGGATGATTTCAGGATTCCTGCATTCTCTTGTTGACTCTTTCCTCGTGTAGGTCCTATTCAGATGTCTCTGAAATCCAGTGGAAGCTGGATTTTGATAGCTCTTGAGTCAGTACTTGCTGTTTATGGAGCACATGGTAAAATACATTTGTTGTTTGTCTATGAGGTGGTATTCCAGAAGGTGAAAACTATAATTTTTTTTTTTACCCTTTGAGGTTTTTCAAAGATAGCTAACTTCTTGGAGTCTGCAACAGTGGTCTTTAACCTGCCTTAATGCATTTTTATTGTCTTCAGCATGGCACGACAAGTGCTATGCTGGGCCACTAAATCTCGGGAATTAATAACCTTTTTTCACAAAAAAAAACCAAAAACAACCCAGAACAAAACAAAACCAAACCCACCTATTTTTATTTGGCCCACATCACCCCTAGAAGCATGATAAGTGAAGAATTGGGATTAATGTTCTGAGGTTATTATTCTTGTAGCCCTGTCTTAGTTCTCCCTTCTCAGATGAGTCTTCTCCAGCTGAGCAAATTGGAATGTGGTCTGGTTTTTTTCCTTCTATTTCACTTCCCCTTTTCCTAGATGCAAATAGTATAGTCAAAGTGCAGACAACCCCCATGTTATGTTTTATGGCATCCTGATAGTCACTGTCATAAACCCCATCTTGGGGCTCCTCCAGTGGAACTGGTACACCTCTTAAATACTTGAGAAGTACATTAAATTCTTCTTCCGTAGGCTGACTTCATTTTATATCCCCCTGATTTTGGAAAAGTACATGGGATTTCTGCCCTGTGAATATTTGTAGCAAGAAGTTGGACTGGCTTTGCACCTAGAAGGGTGTTGGTCACTCTGCAACATGTATTTGGGAAGGGTCAGAACACGGGGCTGTCACCAGTCGGTGTGAGAGCCCCGTATCCTGGACCGGAGGTCATGTTACAAACTTACCACCGTCGAGACAGTTTGTTATTGAAGGTTGTCTGCCTGTTAAAAATTACTTATTTATATCCTCCTGTCCTTCAGTGTCATAAAATGCACTGGCGTTTCCATTCCCTGTTTAAGCAAATATGAGAAGAGAACTCTGAGCTTTCGTCCTGCCTCTGCTGAACAGATGTAGGTTGTAGTGACTTGGAACGCCCTCCTACATTTCTTTTCAAGAACTGAGAATAGTTGCTGGATTGAACAGGCTCATGTGCTGCATAGCAGATCACTTGGATTAGTTTCTTCCAGAATGTAAATATTTGTGGAAGCTTTACTAACCTTAACAGAACGAATATGTGCATTTCATACCATCCTCTGTGTAACACTTGCTTGTAATGCCATTCAGAGTTACCTATATATGGAGAACTTTGTTGTCTTTAAAAGTGGGTTTCTAATATTTAAATGCTTTCTGATTATAGGAAATACAACATACTTATGGGAGTTTCTTCTGGACCTTCTCCAGGACAAAAATACTTGTCCTCGATATATTAAATGGACTCAGCGAGAGAAGGGAATCTTTAAACTTGTGGACTCGAAAGCTGTCTCCAAACTATGGGGAAAACACAAAAACAAACCTGACATGAACTATGAGACTATGGGAAGAGCTCTGAGGTAAAAACTCTTATATCCTTAAATTATCTACTATAATTTTAGGTCTGATTCTTAATTTTGCCTATAGAACTGTAACAGTTCTGAAATTTTAAAAGCTTTGCCCTCTTGCTGACTTAGCTGTTTAAAAATCATCAGAGTCAGGCAGTTTCTGTTGCTTTTTATGTTACCAGTTAATTTGCAATTTAATTCCTAAAGTATATATTTAAAAGGTCAGATTATTTTATCAGCTAAATCCTTCAGATACTTTGCCAGTGTACTCTGCTAGCTTCTTTCCATACCTTCTCGCTTTGTAGTTCTTACTGTGGTTACTTCAGATTTTCTTGTTAGTGTAGAGTGAGATTTTCTGTAAAATCTGTCACTATGTTGGTTACTACTGAATTGTACTTTTCTTGCAGATATTACTATCAAAGAGGAATTCTTGCGAAAGTTGAGGGACAGAGGCTTGTATATCAGTTTAAGGAGATGCCAAAAAATATAGTTGTCATAGACGATGACAAAAGCGAGTCCTGCAATGAAGATTTGTCAATGCCTACAGATGAAAAGTCATTGGAAAGAGTGTCTTTATCTGCAGAAAACCTTTTGAAAGCAGCAACCTCTGCACGCGGAGGAAAAAATTCCTCTCAGTTGAGCTGTACCAGAACAGAAAAAGCAGTCACCAGAGTTGTGAATATTGCCTCACCAGCACATGATACATCATCATCTCATCCCTCAACTACCACCACTACTGTCCCAGCAACGACAGCTCCCAGGTTTGTATTAACGTGGCTTGGGCTTGTCATTTGCTAATGACGAGCGATTTTGTGGTTAGGAAGCTGTCTTTTAGTATTTTGGTTTATGTTTTAAATGTTGGAAATAGTTTCTGATTTGCAAGCAACAGTGTAACATGATAGAACATTATGAAGGTGTAGTTTATGAGATCAGAGCCAACTGTCAGTATGCTTGTCCTTGTGCATATTTTAAAATTATGTAGAGAGAGGGAGGGGAAAAAAGAATGTGAATGCTGCTAAATTTCCGAAGTCCTATTGCTAGATGTGCAAAGGGTTGGGAGGGTTTTTTTTGCGGTGGCTTTATTTTTTTAAAGAGCCAATTAAAAATCAGTAAATCCTAGGTTTGTCTATCCCTGTTGTCATTTCTAATGCTCTGTGTTTTGGCTTAAACACACCCATCTTTCTATATTTTGCAGGACTGTACGTGTGGCAATGCAAGTGCCTGTCGTAATGACCTCGCTGGGACAGAAAATCTCAACCGTGGCAGTGCAGTCAGTAAACGCAGGGTCACCGTTAATAACCAACACAAGTCCGACAACAGCAACAGCTCCAAAGGTAGTAATCCAGACAATCCCTACTGTGATGCCAACCTCTGCTGAAAACGGAGACAAAATCACAATGCAGCCTGCCAAAATCATTACGATCCCCGCCACGCAACTCACACAGTGTCAGTTACAAACAAAAACAGGCCTGTCTGGGTCGGGAAGTATTAACATCGTGGGAACCCCGTTGGCTGTTAGAGCACTAACCCCAGTGTCTATAGCTCATGGGACACCAGTAATGAGACTATCGGTGCCTGCTCAGCAGGCGTCTACCCAGACTCCTCCCAGGGTGATTAGTGCAGTTATAAAAAGTCCAGAAGTTAAATCAGACACAGCGGCTTTAAAACAGGAACGTGAAGTGAAAACACTGCAGCTGGTAAAAGAAGAGAAGCCGGCGGATGGAAGCAAGACTGTGACCCACGTAGTGGTAGTTAGCACACCGTCAGCTATTGCCCTTCCTGTAACAATGAAAACAGAAGGAATTATAACGTGCGAGAAATGAAGAATGGGTTGCTTTCCAGCATGGACTTCTAGACTGTTACGGTTTTGAATACGCTGACATAATTGGGGGAGGGAAGTGGATGTGATCACCAAGTCAAAAAGGAGAGTTTTGAAATGTTAATAAACATGCATATGTTGAAGACTTACTGGAAAAAAAAAATTATTTTCCCGTGTTTCAGTGGGAATTGAACCACATTGATATGCTGACAAAAACTGCCTCTTCCAGTTGAGAAACAGCTGAACCTGTGGAGAAGGAAAGAGAGAGGGACTGAAAAGGGACCAAACAGTTCACTACGTTACCAAGTTACACTAAGGCCTGGAACACTAAGAGAGAGTTGTGTGAGAGGTTTGCCTTGGTTTTTAGTTTTCAGGGGGAGAGGAAAGTCTCATTGTTACAAAAGGCAAATTTGATGCATTTTATATGCATACCAGCAATTACTACTGTGTGCCCACAGTACTCAACTGGTGCTATGTGAAAAACTCTGCTACTAGGTATTGTAGAATGTGAAATAATGGAGAAGATTAAAGAGCTTCTAAAAGAAGACAGAGACCTTGAGGGATTTTTGTATCATACAGCTTAAGCAGATTCAAAATGAAAGCCTTAGACTGATTTTCAGTTATCTTTCTTGAAATAAGCTAATGGCTTGTTTGTGTAAAGCTTTTTTATTAAAACAAATTTTTTAAAAATCTTGTACCTAGCACAGTATTGTTATAGAATTACATGTAACATATTTTGTATGGTAGTTAAAAGTCTGTCTAAATTTTTTAATTATGGACAAAATAGCAGCAGGCTTTCCGCCTTCTGCTGTAACATGCCTGTGTCTCTCACTTAGCCTTGACATCTGTGCATACATTTCAGTTTCAGCTCTACTCTGTCACTTGAAAGGTCACACCCAGCATGAGCTTTTGTCAGGTAGTTCTAAACCTGTAAATTTTTTTTTTTAGTTGAAGTTAAGAGGGAAGTACCAGTGTTCAGAATGAACTATAATAGTTTGTATATTCAACATTTGAAGTATATTCTATTTTGTTGTACTCTTGTTTCAAAGTGTATTCAAGTAGGTTTTACTGAAATACAGAAACAAAATTTAATGGTGTTTGGTCTGCTTTTTGTTTTTTACTTTTTCCTTTCAACCTATTAACCTTTTTTTTCTGCTTATTTAGAATCCTCCAGGCATTCAGCCTAAGACAGCTGATACAGTGTGGAAGTTTGGAACTCCTCACTACTCTGGTACTCCGAACAGCTGACCAACTCTCTCACACAGTACACCAAAATATTTTTCATTGAAATATCTGTGAAGCTTGCGGTAGTTGGTGAGGTAACTTCTGACAGGGGTCTAGTTCTCTTCTGCTTTTTCAGGACAGTGTGCATATGCAGTGTTCTTGCATTGTGGCTAACCACATGAGTGCTTGTGGAATAACTTGAGTAGCCTAAGAAGTTACTGCCCTCCAGCTGACAGGTGGTAACTTTGTGTCAGCTCCCAGTTGTTTTAATGCAAAGAAGATAGGGTTTGCTTTAAATGACTCTGAGAATCAATAACTTCTAGAGCTCTGTGAACTACCTAACTATTCGTCCAACTACACGTTAATTTCCTAAGGCTGCACTGCAAAGGAAAGGTAGAAATGGGCAGTCTTGGCTACTGCAGTATACAAATCTCTGTGATTATCTCATAGAGGCAAGCCGTAAGTACCGGTAGATAGAAACTGGCATTTCCAACTGTTAATGTTTTGGCTTCGATCAGCACAAATACATGACTTTAGGTAGGGTTTGCTTTTTTTTTTTTTCCCTGAAAGAAGTGTCTAAATAGGTTTTCCATTTATAATGGCACTGAACTTACGGGTATCATGATACATTACTACGGGGTAAAGCTCGGGTGAGAACACACAGTACACAAATTACTCCATAGTTGCAGTCCACGTGTAAGAGTTTGGCTTAAAATAGATGCAGGGTAGCTCACCCTATTTTTGTGGGGACCACACGGGCACTACAACAGCTATTAGAGAAGCAGCACATTAGCTTGTGGGTGGCCGGGTGCCCAGTGGCACCCCCAGTTCCTAGTGGAAAGTGTTCAGAGCAGAAACTCCAGTAATGTTGAAATAATTTAAGTGTAAATGACTAAGTATTTCATGCCTAGAGGAGCAATTTTAACAGGAACCTGGGACTGAGGTCTTCAGTAATAATAAAAGAGACCAGAATTAAATATTTATATTGGAGTTTATTTTTTCCCTTTAACTTTTAATACTGAAAAACGAATTACCTCTAGAGTCCTAGCAGTAGGCCCCATCCTTCCTTTTGACTGCTAAGAAATGTGGGAGTAGCTCCATACAGCCAGACCAGCATGTGGGGAACTTTGAAAGTCTTCTGAAAAAGGGATTATTTTTCACACTTTAAGCAGGAAAGCAGAGAGAAGAACAAATGAATGAACAAGCCAAAGCAGGTAAAAAAGTGGTGTAGAAGGCAGCAATCCCTTCCACCAGCAGTTAACCCAAAGAAGCAAAGGTTCTTAAAGATGAGCTGTGTTTCTGGCCTGGCGTAGAGGACAAAGACTCCTTCACAGGAGGAAATGTGGAAAGGAAGAGGATTTATCTTGCCAAGAAAGAGATAGGACAGAAAGGGAAGTAGGGGGAAGCTGGGCAATGGGTTGACTAATTTGGTAGTCTGGAAGGCACCAATCTTCTGAGTTAAGGGAAATGGAGCAGTGTGAAGAGAGCCAGGTAGAACAAATTAGAGCTAGATGGCAAGAAGAGAGAAGTAATAGCATTTTTAAAACTACATTTGTAAGTCTTTTCTGTAAGGAACTGTTTTCTAAATGGCCATTATTTGATTGTATATGAAAGAGAGATGCTGTATCTCAGAGCATGAAATGTATATCTCTGGAGTGTTTGTAGTTAAGACCTTTCCAACACCAAATTTAGATATACTGGAAGTCAAATGGGGACAAAGAGTCTTCCTGGAAATAGATAAGGATCTCCAGCTGATGACCTCCTCCTCTTAAGTTGGAGCCAAGAGTTCATGGTGTAATGGCAAAAATGGAAGGAATGAAGGTGCTCATCTCCACTGCTGGTGAGACAGGCAGCTCTCAGCCATGCCATGCTGCTGTTACTGTCGGTGCTGCATCTTGCTGCAGAACGGGTAATGGTCCTTTGGCTCTCTTCCCTGGCCACTCAGCGAGCGGTGCACACGCTACGGGCTGCCAGAGGACATTTATCAGAAGTTCGTTAAATGCTGCAAGAATCTCAGGCAGTATGAGGATGCACTGTAACTGAAATGGAAAGGATACTCAACCCGGCTTTGAACAGGGAAGCCCCTTTTTGTTAACTTGCCCTTGTATGTCTTTGTACTTCTCACTTTTTTTTTTTTCTTGATTTAGCTGCTAGCTGTAAGTACAGACAGGCTTATCACAGTCAGGTAGTGATTTCAGAAGCAGAGCTCTTCAGCCTTCCTTTCTGTGTGCGTGGTTCCTCTGAGTTGTTCCGAGATCCAGTTGTTCTTCAGAAGTGGTGTGTGACGCAGGTAACAAGCCATGCTTCTTACCAGAGAGCCTCTCGCTGGGGATTTCTACAGCCACATATCAGAGGGGCAAGATTCCCACCTCTAACTGCAAGTCTCACATCATTCTCTAGGTCTGTGCAAGCTTGCTCTTCAACGTGCTGCTTTATGCCAGCATAATTAATCACTGAAAACTGTTTCTGCTGTTGGTGCTGGAGGACATGACTTCAGGATGATCAGGTTTGTAACATCTGAAATAGACAAAGGGATTCTAAAACATTTAAGAAGTTAGTATCTAGCTATACTCCTAAACTTTTGCAATGCCATTGAAAAACCTGTTACTTTGTTGACACGTGAAAGAAGGACTAGCTTTTACATCTGAAGCTGGTGGCTCATGTAGGAGAGTCCAAGCTTGGTTTGTCCTTGGCAAGCAGTAATTAGATGTGCGAGTGGAGTGTAACTCCAGCATGAAGTGAGCAGGCTTTACAGATAAGGCATTGAGACATACGCAGCCACGGTATCACGGATTTTACATATATAGCTACAAACATTTTTATTTTTCAAATAACTACTGTTGTAAGTTTATAGGAGGGGCAGGGTAATGTGGTGTAATCCCTAGGGAGGGGAAAATATCGGTGAGTTGCAACTCAGAAGAAAGATCTGAATATCAGATCTTCTGGGTTGCGGCAAGAGAAGTTGAAAGAGGAATCCCATCCTGGAGACCACTGTTCTTGTTACTCTCTCTTGGACGAAGTCCCTCTTGCTTCGCATTGAGGTGAAGTGTCCTGTGCTTTGACACCACTGGAGTGATCTGGGTAAAGCATGCTGCAGGGAAGGCTGAGCTCTTGGGATTCTCTGCTAATTGATTTTGTCAACTTTAGGACTTCGGAGAGTTACATCTAAGCTGATCAAGGACCAGTGAGCCAAGGGCAGTGAAGAGTTGATGAGAACGTGGAGAGATGCCAGAAGCTTCAGTTCTTACTCACCGTGACACGTACGGCAGGGATCTCGGTTATACGTCAAGATTGTCACAGCCAGAACAAGCTAAATTCGATTTCTCCCTCAAAGAGACAGTTCAAATAACACGTATTAAGCTTATTAAGTGAAGAAGAGCCAAGCAACACTATCTACTTCTGAACTAATTGTTCTCCAAGAGAGATAGTGTTTTAAAAAGCTTGCAACAGCTTCTGCCTTTCAGCAAATTAAATAAGTGGGTCATTTCTTCCTTTGGCTAGCGTGAGGATGAGGGAAAACCATCAGTGCTAAAGCTAATGCAGCTTTTACTCAAGATTAGAGCAAGGGATCTGTTGAGATCTTTTTTAGTCTTGGTGTGCTTATAAGGCAGCCAGCCACAAGAAGAGCTTTGAAGACATTTTTACTGTAAGAGTCATGCTGCCACAAAGAAAAAAAACCCCAACCTTCCTGCTTCTTCGTATGAAAAATATTTACTGTATTGTTATTTATAGCAGGCAAAAGCATTTCAGTGCTGCAGGCCTGCCTCTTGCTGACTAAAACAAAGCAAGAGTGATATTTCACTTAAGTTTTCCTAAAGAATCTGTCTGCAAAATGTATTTTATAGCAAGTACTGGAATAAAAGGGTGAAGCTGACTGGGAAGTTACCAGTTAATTTCTGCATCTTGTCTACCTTCTAGTAAAACACAGCAGAAAGAGTTCACTGTTGTGCTATAGCAGGGGGGTGTGATTTTCTGAGCATGAAGAATTGCCCTGTGATGGGGAGAGTCCCCAGCCTTTTCACAGTTATTCCACCCTCCCCTTGCCTTCAAAATTGCCCTTTAAGGACACGAAGCAGTGAACATCTACTGTCACGTGTCCGGGGTGAAATAAGAATCCCTCTCCACTTCAGAAGAGCTCTGCAGTGATGGCAATAACATACAAATCATGCTGTTTCTCCACAGTTTGGTTTCTTTCGTAGGAGAGTTAGGTTGGAAGCAAAGATCTGAGTAAAATGGCATAAGAATCATCCAGATACCAAATACTCTGAGGGCGATGGTGGGAGTTTTGTAGCTGCAATAGTTTAGCTCCTGCTGGTAAACAAAGCCTGCTGTCATCAGTGCTGTGGCTCTGTGCCCTGGCCGTGGTGAAACAGCACCACGTTGATGGACACCCTCGGCTGGCCTTCGGAACACGGAGCTGCTTATCCAAACCTGAAATGGAAATTAAGGGCTTCTTGGTTTGGAGGAGGGGGGGCGGGAGGGTAGATGTTTTGGGGATTTTTTTTTTTTTTTGTTTGGTTTGTGTGTTTTTTTTTTTTTTTTTTTTTTTTTTTTTTTTCCTTTCCTCCCCATCCCTCGTGCTAAAAAGGGGTGGTGGTGGGGAATGCGCATAAGACATAGATTTGTTGGTCACATAATGGTGCCAATTGTTCCCAGTGAGCAGTGAATGTTTCTGCGACTTAATTGTCCTCCACAATGAGTAACATGCTCTGTCTTGTACTGGGGTAAATCAGAGTTTCAGAAAGAGAACCATGTGACTTTGTCTTAACGATCTGCTTGTTATTAGAGTTGTTTCTTGTTCAGCATTAGAAAAGTGAGCTAAATAGAAGTCACATCCATACATTACCTTTCTTTTTCAAAAGTAATTAAGAAAATGGAACAAACATTTAAAGTAAAATCCTGGCTCCCCCGGGCGAAGTGTAATGAACCTCTATGGGCCAAGACTTCGATCTTGGGCACTTCTCTTCCTAGTGGAGACCTGCAGAAACTCCCTCTTCTTCCATGGAAACCAGCATCTCTATGCAATTTCGTTTAATTTACAGCAATTGTCCCCATTTTTTACAAATGTTTTTTCTATGTGCAGAAGTTTCCTGACACTAGAAAAGGCGGAGTAGCACTTAGAGAAATTTCCTTTTTGTAGCCTATATTAAAAAAAGAATTAAGTCAATGAGCCTGAAAGCATGTATAAATATTTTATTAAATGAAGGCCAATATGAATACAGTAATTGAATCTCTGGTAGAGATATGAATGTTGAAGTCCCAGCAAAGCTGAAATAAATGGAAAAAAAATATTTTAATGGATAAAATCACCCTTGTTGATTGGTATTTCTGATCACCTGTACTTTGACAGCACTAATATAACCTATTTTTACATAAAAACAACTTGTACTGAATATGAAGAGTTTTCATTAGGAAACTATATTGTGATTTTTTTTTTTTTTTCATTATTTATAAGGGAGGGAAACGAACACCTAGCATTCACTTGCTAAATGCCATCATAAATTCAAGTTAGATATTTTTAAACCAATGAGACCAAATAATTTATACTTAAAAGTGTGAAAGGATCTGGACAGATTAATAGTTACATTATGCTATTTGAGCTTTGTATGAATTTTGGTGGTTTTATGAAAAACAGATCATGTTTATCAAACCTTATAAATCTTTCATGAGATCACAACTTTGGCAAACAGTATTAATACAACATATTTAGGCACCTTTAAGATTTACCAACGCATCATTTAGGTGACTAGAAAACCTGGAAGAATTGGTGAAAAAAAATCCACCAACTGAGTGCTCATCATTGATTATAGGTGGCCAAATTATAATCACCCTTCTGGGAAGGTTTGTTTCTAGAAAAGTCTTGATAGATCTATCTCTGCTTATGCTATTTAACATGATGAGCGGGTAGAACATGCTGGTGAGGGGAGCGAGGGGTATGGACCAGAAAGACAATGTTCTGTGCATAGGGATAGTGGCAGCGTTAGATATTTAAACCTGGTTTTAATTCTGGTCTCTGGAGAGAGTTAGAGAGGAGCCATGAAAACCATTTAAGATGAGGAGAAACATGCTTTAGGGAGACAATCTGGGAGCTCTGTTGATTTAGCTCAGTAAGTGGATGGTAGAGAAATGGCTTGAACTCACTGTCTGGGCAGGTATGTGGACAAAACATGGTAATAGATGTTTCTTAAATTTTCAAATAATCCAGTGTCTGAAAACTGCATCTGGCCTAACTGAAACCCGAGTTACAGTAGGTATTTTTAACATGGTGTAGCATTAATTGTTGGAATGGTGTACCAATAGTTGTATTGGGTTGAAATGTTAAATGGATCCTCATGGTATTCTAGTTCAAAAAATAATTAGTTTAGGACAATCCTACAGCGGTCAGCCCTGAACACAGAAGCTCCGGCTGGTGCTGGACTCTGTCTCTGTCGGGCAGTGGGAAGACATTAATAGCTGTGACCCTGGATGGAAACTTGTGCTTTTGCAGGAGCATTTTGGGAAGTTTGCCATTAGTGAACTCCATAATTAGTAACCCTCCTAGGACCTTAGACCAGCCCTGTATGTGGAGCAGAAGACATTAATTTATTTATCCTTGCTTAGACACTTGTGATGCAAATACACAAAGTATTGTTTCTGTCTTATTACGAAGAGGAGAGGGATGAAATTGCTTCTCAAACTGTAAAGCTGCACAGTGTCTGTGTTTGCTTCCTTCTGTAAAGGAAAGGCTTCACTAGTGAAAAATAACCACTTACGCTATTTAGGGCTGTAAATATTGAGCTATTGTATTTGCTTCAGAATGTTTTGTTTTACCTAATGCAATTTCACCTGGTGCCTTTCCCAGTAGCATAGGAAAGATGCAGGTATTTCCTAAACAGAACTGCTTGTCAGAAGGGATCAACTGCCCTCTTGCACTGTGTTGACTATAAGCATTTTAACTGAACAAAAAAAAAGAAATTTCAAGGTTCTTTTGATGCCTGGTTCTCTAGTGCTTCATGAGCTTCATTTGCATTTGTCTACCCACCCTAAGAGGGCATTTCCCATCTTTTGGCTGTTCCTGTCCTTGCTAGGACGTTAATGTTTTCCTGTCAGAACAGATGTAATTGGTGGATATATACAAGTAGGTGCATATATTGTACATACATGTATTCATGGTGCTTAATCTCTTTGCGGTTAACCACCTTTGATTCTCCCCCATCCTGCCTGAATGAGGAGCACAGTGGTGGGGCTGTTCTGTCTGATGTCCAGTCAAAAGTACATTTTTGTTCTGTTGGCCTCCTCCTGCCTTTGCTCCAGGATCATCAATCAAAGGTGGGTTTTTTTGTTGTTGTTGTTTGGGTTGGTTTTTTTTTTTATTTTATTTTTTTAACTGTAAATCTTACAAGCTAACTAAACCTCGGATATTACAGTTAAAAGACCAGCTGAGGACATTTTTCATATAATTGAGACTTGGAGATCTTGGTGTGTATCTGAGGGTGATACTGGCTAATTTAGTAATGAATTACTCTACTGTATATATGGTGTTACAAGGTAAATTGTTACTGCCACTGTTGTACAGGCCCACAGCCCAGAAGTGTTAGTCATATTTTTCGTGGTTTCATTTAAAGCCATTTTAGCAGCTGGCATTTGGACAAGTTTAATCCCAGAGGGAGGGATTAACTGCTTTTAAAGCAAGTGTTTTGCAAACTGGTATGACGTCATGCGGAATTCAGACTCTCATTTTCTTATATTATCTTAATGGAAAAATTCTCTTGCATTGTATGGGGTTTTTTTTTTGGTGTCTGTTTTTTTTGTTTTGTTTTTGTTTGGGGTTTGTGTTTTGTTGTTTTTTTTTTTTTTTTTTTTTTTTTTTTTTTTTCCCCTTC
>WHYT01015981.1:26223-37133 GCA_009806455.1 Tetrax tetrax
TTTTTTTTTTTTTTTTTTTTTTTTTTTTTTTTTTTTTTTTTTTTTTTTCCCCCCTTCAGCAGCCTAGAGGTGATATCGTGGTGATTGACTAGTTAGTGTCTAATGTCAGTGTTGATGTTAAGGTATAATGAGGATGCTGAAATATTTGCTCTATCTGGAACAGGCTAGATGAATGGAAAGCATCCTGTGGGGTATCTGTGGACTCGGTTAAGTGAATAGCATGTATGCATTGAGTACTGCACTTAGAAAACTCTGTGCATGTAAATACACTGCCTAAGCTAATAAGGTTAGAGACTAGGTGTTTAAAAAAAAAAAAAGGGAATATGAAAACCACAATTCCAGGGAAGGGCAGAAATTGTTGAATTGCCCAGCAGAGAAGCAGCAGAGAGGTGATTTGTAGCTCCAAGGGCAAGCGGGCACTGCTGCTGCCCTGCTCAGGAACATGGGTCAGTCTTCTGGGCAGCTCCCTATGAGCATCCGTACCTTTTGGTATTGTGCTGCACTGCTAGTGCATGTCTAATTTGCTGTTTTGGCCACTACTCTCGTGAATATCTGTAACTAGCTTATTTTACCCACCCTTACTTATGCCCTTAAAATGTATCTGTAACAAGCTTATTTTACCCACCCTTACTTTATGTCCTTAAAATATGTCAATGAATAATTATGCAGTATAAATCTCATTCAAGGCTTTTCTGCATGGGGAAGTTCCATACTCCACTTCATACTCCACTTCAGTACTAGAGTGCTTTGTTCATCTACCTCGGCTTTTTCCTTGAAGGAGTACATTAGCCTAACTATTCCAAAGGGATGGATGCAAATACAAGTTTATGTGAGCTTTCTCAACAGATATTCTCATGTGGGTTTTTTGGGGGGTGTTTCTGTCTTTTTTTTTTTTTTTTTTTTTTTTCAAATAGTGCTTGGAGTACAGTATTATTCTTGTTCTCAACTGATGACTTTCTACCACAAGTGTAGAAAGTTTCTTCTACACTTTCTAGAAACTGACAAAAGGGTCTTCTTTCTTCTAGAAGCTGACAAAAGGGTCTGAATGGAAACTCCAGCTTCTCGTGTGACTTTTTGTGGTACATGAGCAAGGAGTTGACTTTCTAAAGGTACTGTCTTGTAGGTCTACGTTGTGGTGTTGCTTTTAGAAGTGTTTAGGCACAGATAACTCCATTAATGGGCAATCGTATTCTCTTGCCTCCTTGCAAAGACTATTTGAGGGAAGATCCTAAGAGAAGACAACCCTAAAGGAGAAGCACTGTATCTCACCCCCTCAGAGACCAACTGAGGGCAGCCAACACCCTGAAGAGGAAGCTGTCTCAGTCTAGCCGGTATGAAATGTTTATGGCAGGGATGCTCAAAGGTCTGCTTTTCTATGGGGCATTAGGAGCATCTCATCTTTGGCCCAAAATCTCTTCCAAAGGAGCCACCCCTTCTGGCTTCCAGGGACACAATAAAAGACTTACTCTTTCTAAAATTTCAGCTGATGGAGGCCCTCGCTGGTGGTTGTCAATAGGTCACAGCTGCCTGGTAAGAGTATTCACCAAAGAAGTCAGGCTTCTTGGCTGTAAAATCCTGCCTGGAGAATTTTAGATCCACACTTGCTAGAGGAGTGCTGCATCCCAGGCTGGTTAGAGGGGCCTCAGCTCCCCTGCTTGGAAGCAGATCATTGCTCTCATCCTGCAAGGGTCAGGAACACACGCACAGCACGTTAACAGCTGTGCAACACAGCACTTCATTCGTCTGCCTGAAAGGGAGTGTGTTTGTGTGGGCATTTGGGGTTACCAGACTGTATTCCACTTAGAGCAACACGAGTACAGTAATTTGTGGGCTGTGTAAAACTTACACTTCTTACTCTTCAAATGACCTTTTAGAAGAAAGTGACAAATAACAGCTGCCTGTTGTGAGGAGCCAGCTCTGCTAGGCATGCTTAGCAGCCCTCGGGGAGGAATACTTGCACCCTGCTTTGCAGCACTGGCCAGGTTTGTAGCTCCACACAACTGTCAGAAAGAGTAATACAGAGTCTAGGCCTCATCTTTAGCTAGGGCAGAGAGCAGCTTAACATCACTAAAGGGAACTCCCTTCCCTACAGACTTGCTGTGGGATTTCAGCATTTCAAGTTTGAGAAAGAGCACTGGCTGTGAAAGCAAAGCAGCTGTGCCAACTTGTAAGATTAGGACTGCAGGATCGGGGGAAAAAGGTCTGGAATGGTTAACACCACCACTAACTTGAAGCTCTAACAGTCACTACTTGAGACAGATCACCTACTTAACGATAGGGAAAGGGAAAAGATGGCAGCAGAGACATTACTACTTTTTTTTCCCAAATACTTTTATTAATAATAAACACCTGGAACATTTCAGAGTTACTATGGGCCTTACTTTACATGGAAGTACTGCTTTCTTTGCTCTGCCTCATCTTTCCCAACTATCTAAATGTCAGCCCAACTCCAGCTGTTGTCTCTCCTTCCTCCTCTCTCCCTACCTCATTTTCTGGCATAGTGGCACATTCACAGTCCATATATGCAGTACCTATGTCATACCAATGAGCACCACTTCGTGCACAGGAGTTAACTATGCTAACGCAGCTCTGCAGGAGCCTAGGTGCTTCGCCAGAGTTCCCCTGGGCCAGGGAAAGAGGCTCCTCAACACTGTTGCTGTATGATTTCAAGTCAGACGTAGGATCAACCAGGTTGTCTCAATAAATAAATTTTGTCTTTTAACAGGTTCCAGTGTAGCTTTAGATTCTGAAGATAAATAACAAAGTATTTCAACATGAAGACTGGCCCTTTAGTGAAACAGCAAGATTGACAAGACTACAAATTTAAACCATTTAGAAAAGTAATACTTGAAGCAGAGAAGAAAATACTCCCTGGTTAAGTGTGTCCTCTGGAGGGAAGCACTGAAGAGACAAAGGTAACAGTCACTGTGTACACATACCTATGGGCTGTATGTGTGTAACGGAGACATGCACATTCATCTGGAAAAGTGAGGATATTACTATATGATGTAGAATAGCTAGCCTCTGTTTCCTCACCTGCTCTTACTGGAGGGGACCTTCCACCCACTGCGCTATTATCCATTCCCTTTTAATGAAACTGTCCTCTCAAGTCATGTAAAAATGAGAAGAGAACACTAGTATGAGCTTAGATTTGTTCATGTCTAATCTGCATTAAACTTCCTTTGTATTGCAACAGAAAAAGATTTAAGAGTATCTCACTGAGTAGTCAAGCCTCATTCCCTTTGGTACTTGCACAAGCTTAACATGAAATAAATAAAATTAGCATGCTGTCAGGGCAAGTTGTTTTACAAACACAAGTGTTTTGATTTAAATACTAAGGGCTCCACATTCATTAGAGGATTAAATTCTTAAAGACAGGGGTTAGTGAAAGGATAAAGCTCATTTAGCTGTCTTGTTTTCAAACCCTGACATGGCAAGAACACCATGACGAGAACACTGACTCCTTTCTTCCTCCCTTGGAGGCTCCAGATTAACCAAGTGCTGAAAGGCAAGTGTAACGCCAAACAAGTGCCCAAGATAATGTTTAGTCAACAGTATTTCCTCATCCTTCAATAGCTTCCAACTGCAAAAGTTTTCTCTAAAATAAAATAGTAGCGAGTTAAGACACTGCAATACCAGGTAGCATTCCAACACATTACAGCAGTCTGTCAGGGTCCTGATTAAAACTAAAGTCACACACCAGAGAGAGGTGATCAGAAGGGTAATTGAATGATGGCAGCCTGTTGGGCCCGATTTGCTCTTCAGTCAGCAAGCCCAGGGCTGAGTTCACATTCAAGGCATGCTGGGAATACCAGATATAATCCAGCGTGTGCCGGCACTCTCCCGAAGGTCGGATCTTCCAGGTGGTGTAGGGGGGCTCTGACTGCCCGTCGGGACTCAGCAGCTTGTACGCGCTGTTTAAGTTGAGGCTGGAGTTGGAAAATTCTCTGTAGACCTCCTCAGTTGGCTCCGCGTTGAAGTCTCCGCAGATGATCAGAGGGATCTTCGCACCTTGGGTAATACTCTTCAGGTTCTGGAGAAGATCACAGCCTTGCGCGGACCGAAACCTCTCCCAGCCAGTACGGGCTTTCAGGTGAGTGACGGCAATGCAGAACAGTCTTCCAGTTTCGTGGCACTTCAGCGTCTGAGCGATGGCCACTTGGTTGGTTTTCAGCTTCATGGCGGTTAGCCGGATGTTGGCACTGTTGACGAGCTCAAAGCGATCTTTGAGGAAAAACAAGGCGCAGCCGTCCGGCCCGTTGTTCTGCTCCACATCGAGGCATGGGGACCAGGGCTTCGGGAAGAAAGTGCACTGGTAGCCGAGTCGGCTGAGGAGTGGCTCAAAGGTGTCAAAGTAATGGTCGACTTCCTGCAGGCACAAGATGTCGGGCTTGTACGCAAGGATTTCCTCCAGGATGAGGCATTTCCTCTCTTCCCATTTCAGAGCTTCCATGGGGCACTGAACGAAGTTGTCTTTGCCTTCTCCGAGAGCTGAAATTAGCAGGGAGGGGGAGAGGAAAAAAAAGAAGTTACCGATAGCTCAAACAGGCTCTTTTCCTCCGGGTTTTGCAGAGGCCAGAGGCAAGGCTCTGTGCTTGGGAGCCACTGCAGCCCCACACAAGAGCAGGCAGTCTGTCACAGAGCAAGAGGTTGTAACGAAAAGTGACATGAGGCTTTTGCAACACTTTGCTTTCTCTGTGAAATGTGTGTACGCCAGTTTACACGGAGGTGATGGGTTTTCTGGGCGTAGCTGCTGACTTTAAGGGTGCCAGGCTTGCCAATGGTTGTGAGAACCCCTTCTCAAAACACTGAAGTCTCTCCAAAAATGCTAAATTCCCTTTACAGATAGAAGTTAAAGACTTCTCCCCCCCTCCCCTTCCTAGAAGTCACTATAATGTGGCAAGTGCTTCCACGTGTGGCTGTGATACCTTAAGCCTAAGAAAAAATGAAGCAGTAGAAGAGTGACTCAACTGCACAACATTAGGGCAGTCCCCGCATGGGGATTTACCCACCCTAAAAGATTTTAAGATGAGGCTGTTGCATAAGTCAACTTATAGCCTTGACTTGAGGGGTCTGTGAAAAAAAAAAAAATCAGTTAAAATTATTTTGAAGACAGACACGAATCCCTAAGTAGTTCAAATAAACTAAAGAGAAAATGGCAGAGAAGCTTTACAAAGAATAAAATTTACAGAACGATGAGTCTTTTCTGAGGGCTAACAACTACCTAAAAGTGATGGGTCACAGCTTTTTTAATATACAGTGTTCAGTTAAGACAGGCATTCAAGAGCTACCTTTGGCAGTTGCAAGGAGAGACCTTTTTCCCTTTCCTACAGAATGGAAGGCAAGCCACTGTTTCAAGTGCTGAAAATCTCCCCCTGGCCTTCAGTCAGTTGTGCCTCATGTAATCCACCTCTCTCCCTTTGCTCTGTCAGTCCCAGGCTGCCTAACTACACAGGCACATCTGCATTTGAAAGTTTCCGTTGCTGCGTTTGATCTCAACACCTTGAGCTTAGAGGCAGCTCCTACCTTGGGCAAGGATGTTCCACTGCATGACCCGAATGGGGCGGTGGTTACTGGCGGCATTTTTCTTCAGGTCCACAAAGTCCCTCTGAAACCGGGGGGGCCGTTTCTGCAGAACGATCTGACATTCTTCCAGCAAATCCTTGGGGTCTATAGGATCCAGCTGCGCTGAGTCCGGCTGCTCCAGGCAGTCCTGGTGCTGGGGCACGGCACTGCTGCTCAGCGTCTTGGCGAGCGCGCTGTAGAGCCGGCTGGTGCTGTTTCCCATGGAACACACTGAAAAGGAAAAAAAAAATGGTGTTAGAGATGTCCACCATGACTCTTCCCAGCACTTAGGTGCCTTACAGATAACCTTGCGCCAGCAATTTGTGAGGAGCCTGTTCCTGAATCTGAGATAAAATAAGAAGGACGCAGAGACAGAGTTAAGTCCACGCTCATCATGTTTTGCTTATAGTCATGGGGTGCAAACCTCCGCAGGATGTGAACCATCTTGTTTAAGACATCATGCAGGTGTCTTGTAAGAGGAGAAAGGAGTCTCTCATCCAGATTAACTTCTGCACGTGTTGTAGGAAACAGGATAGCGTACTTTTTCCCCTTCTCACAAAGGAGACAGCCCAGCAGGTAGACAAATAGTTGCCTGCTCCTTATTTCATGCGCAGCATCTGTCTCTGTTGGAGATGGCACTCTGCACGGCCCGGTACTCTGTGCCTATCTGGGCTGCAAGCAGGGCGACTCATTCTAATATTTAATAGGAATTTCTCACCAGAGCTTCATTTGCCCCAAAAGCAGCAACGTTTTCAAGCCAGATGCTTCTGCTGGCTTAGACCTCAGGATGGGGAGTGGAGAAGGGGGGTGTCTCTCCAGCTCCCCTTCTCACCCTCTGCTCATTCCCCTGATTCTCTTTCCCCCTTCGTCTCCTCGCTCCTTGGCGCTGCCCCAGCTCAGCACCCTGCAGTGCACCCCAGGGCCCAGCGACCTCCTGCTCCTTTGGCCATCTTAAGCAGGCGTCCTGCAAATAAGCGGCTGTCCCCCAGCTCTCCCCGTTCATGCCTGCTAGCAGTTAGCCCCCCATGTCTCCTGCCCCCCATCCCACGTAGGGTCAGAGCTGCCAGAGGGGGGAGTGTGTGTCCCCACTCCCCAAAACATTGCCCTTTGGCATAGGCGCAGGAGGTGGCTGCAGCCCTCTTCCCTTAGCAGAGGTCAAGCAGCAGAGCCATGCTGTCAGACAGCAGCTCTCGTGACTGTTGTGCCATAAAACACCTCCTCCTCCCGCTTCAGAAGAGCACAACCAGTGCCAGTGCTCAGCTGGACACAGCCTGAGGCTGGCGTACTGCAGGCACACAGGAGACCGTTACTGCCAAGGGCTGGGCTTCGGGGTAGCGGTGGAGGAGTTTGCACAGAGTTCATGATATTACTACACATCTCCGCAGCGAGTCCTCGGCACGCCCCGTGCACGCCCACGATCTCTTCCAGCACTTCCTCAGGGGAAGGTTTTGCCCCAGCACGTGGGGAGTACTTGAAAGGAGGCTGTGTTTGCACCGCTTCACGCTTGCCGCTCTGTGGGAGCATCACGCCTGGGGACTTGGCTTCCCTGCAACCACGGACAGGAAAAACAGCACTTGCACAAGAGGCAATGCTGACAGTTTTGTTGTTGTCTCAACTTACTGACTCCAAATTCATTTTACAAAAGTTATCTTCAGCAAAAGAACTCCAGTGTTGCATTGCTGTTGGCCCAAAGAAGTTTTAAAATAAGTTTATTTGTACCTTTGAGTTATTTAAAAATGGAGGAGACTTGTCATCTCACACTCACATCTTGGGGCAGATTTGGGGTGCTACCCAACAGACTTGGCATGTTTAGCCTTTGCTAGCCTGAACGACAGCATTACCCATCGTAAGAGCTGGTGACAGACATAGGACAGTGACAGACCTGGCTAGAAGGGAAGGTAGGAAGATGGAACCAGTAACAGTTCTTAGAACCAGTAACCTACTTAGAAGGAGTAAAAGGGAAAAGAGAGGCCCTGCAGCAGAAGCCCCATGTCCTCATCTTTGGAAAAATGGGTACTTTTAAAGAGACTAAAGAATATTTGCTTTAATGTATGTTTTGTATGTGTAAGCCAGTGGAATAGTGCCTCTGAACAGCTCTAGAAGTTGTCAATGGGTAATTTAAATTGGATGTAGGATGTCTCTCCCCACGTCCATCCTTTTAGCTTAAGTCTAAGGTACCAGGAGTTCCCTGAACTGAGATGTGAGCTTGGGCTCACAAGCATGAATGTCTTTCTAGGGGAACTGTGTTTAAAACATTTCAGTTCCTGCAGTCTTTCTTAGTTTACAATTCTTGTCATGAAGCCAAGTACTGCTGAAGTAGAAGAAATGCCATTTCATAGCGAGGGAAACAGGCCCAAATGTGAATTCCCCAAGCAGGACCCCAATACAGCTGTGAGGGGATGGGGAGCAGGAATGAAAACGTGCTTGGTACTGGTTACAGAAGGGTCTGGCTTACACGCTACCAGAGCTGCCGGGCAGCCATGCAGAAACCTAAATAAATCAATAGAGCTTTTAATGAAAGCTCCACAGGGAGCTCCCTGCCTATTTTTGGGTAGTACAACCCAGTTAAGCGCTGCAACTGGAGAGAAGTATACAGTGCTTTCTGCTACCTCAGGGATGCCATCAGCAGCTGAGTGTGGCTGCGAGCCCTTCTCCTGGCACAGCACCAGCCAGGCGGTGGGAAGCCCGCGTGGAGGCAATGCCTTCTTACACAGCCTCCGCCACACCATGGGTGAACATGACTCACGCTCTCTGAAGGAATAATGGCGAGTCATTCTGCTCCAAGAAGTCATTAGCAGGAACCAAGGCTGCTCATTGCTTGATCTGGATCAGAGGGGAAAAGCTAGCACCAGGAAGAAGCTAAGTACAATGCACCTGGAGCCAAAGTTCTCCCCTAAAGCTCTGAGCAGCCCACATCTGTTACAGCAGGACGAAGTCCAAGTTCAGTCGTGCAGCACCTGCCACGCTGCCAGCAAAGCCAGAGTATCCTCGAGATCTCCTCATCCCTGGGGTATCCAGCTCTTCATGGGGAGTCAGGCATAGCCTAATAGCATGGGATGTGCTACGGCCCAGCTGCAGCACAGATCTGACAGCTTTTAAAAGTCAGTAACATCGGAGGAAGGAAAAAGAGCTTCTGGCTTCTTTTGAGAGCCCAGGGAAGGCTGGGTGAAAGAGGGCCTGGCCTATAAAATCAAATACTTTCGGGCTGGTGGTAGGTGGCTTGTGAGTCCTTGGCTGGGAAGACTCCAGCTTAAGATGACCAATGAACTGCAGAAGTTCTTTGGCTCCAAAATGCAGAAATCATAGCACAAACTAAGTTGTTCTGACCAACAGGGGCCAGACCAGCAACCTGACCACTGAAACTCCAAACACAAAATCCATTTGTGCCTATTGCAGCGCTTAACACATCCACGGCAGCGAGGCAAGTACAAGGTCACCGTTCATGAGATCCTTACCGTCCAAGTTAAGTGACCCGTAACCCGCTGTGATAACATCTGCTGCCGGTGCTGTGACACCGTGGTGCTGGTGCACGCAGAGGAACAAGCGGACTCCTGAGCTTGCACTTTAGCGGTGGGTGGTGAACACGGACGCAATTCTCTTGGCGCGATGTTGCAATAGGGAACACCAGCTCAGCAATTACTATTCAAGGTGCTTACAATAATAAAAAAAAAAGCCCTCCTCTCAGCACAGTAAGGGCAGGGAAAGAATTTAAACTGTTCGTTAACCTTCAGAAGAACAGGGTGCAGAGTTCAAGGTTTCTTGTGTCATCCAGCAATAGCACAGAGGAGATGAACTTCTAGGATCTCGGGCAACGAGCAGTCAGGGACTTTATTTTAAGGACTTCGTTTCAGAGATGAGGGCTACAGCATGCAGACAGAGCAGGGGGCTGCAGAGGGGTAGCAGGGCCGAGGTCCCTGCCTTTTGGGTAAGGCAAACAGCATTCTGGTTTCCCTTCTTTTTATCTCCTACCTCCAAGCACTGCTTTTGGCTGGGAGCCCCCATCTCACTCAAGCCAGGGATTTCACCACTGGGAGGAATGGCTCCACCACACCTGCAGCCCAGTCTCAGCCTCCACAGCAAAGGAGGCCAGCAGCAGCAGCAGATGCCCTCCCTGCACGCCTGGTTCTAGGAGAAATTTGGCAGAGGCCACCCCCACATGACAAATCCTACACTACAGAGTGTCGTACTACGCGTATAGCTTCATTTGGGCCAGCAATAGGATTACAGCCCCAGGCCATCCGCATTCAAAGCGCGGTGCCTGCCACTTGGAGTCTGAGTCTCACTTTTGGCACCCAGGCCAGTCATATGCACCAGGGAGTCAGGACCCTCACGGGAGGATTCAGAGAGCTCGTCACAGCAAGGGAGGTGCTGCCCCATCAACAGGCAACACCAGAAAGAGGAAGGAGCCTCAAACCCTGCCCCAAATAACGCACAGAATTGGTACTTGGTACGAGCTCTGGAAAGCCTTTTCCTCATGAGTGCTCTCATCACAAGCTCGACTGCCAGCAGCCAGCTCGCGGGCACATATGCTCCTCTTCCCCGTAGCTCTGCAAAGCTTCAGTCCTGCCATATGGCATCCTGGTCCGGCTTCAAGAGGAGGAATGGAAGCACCCTGCCCCAGCCTGGCTTGTGGACCCCCGCTGTAATGGCACCCACAGGGAACAAACGCACTTCCCTATCCAAGTCTCATTTTGGGAATGAATCGGTGACACCACCTCTGAGCCTCGCCGTGGGTAAGGAACGTGGCATGTGCCAAGGTGCCATCCTCACACCGACTCCAGAGCGAGCCTGCAGCCAAGGACACATGAACGCTTTCCAGGACTCATTTTGGGAATGAATCGGCGATACCCAACGGCAGAGGCAAGCATGAACCCGGCGGCTCAGCATCACCGCCTCCACCTGCCCGAGCAGAGCCGGGGATTTTCCCACGCGCGGCCTCCAGTAGGAAAACCCCCCACACCAGCGTGAGGCCAGCGCAGCGCTGGAAGAGAAGGACCAGCAGGACCCTTCTGATGGCGGGGCGGAGACCCCGACCCACTCAGGCTTGGGAAGCATTAACCCACTCGCATTTTGGGTTCATCCCAAGCAGCCAGCCCGCATGCGGGCGCAGAACCCACCCCCCAAAAACCTCCCGGCAGCCCCCGTCCCTTTGTCGCCGGGCGTCACCCGCGCAGCGAGCGAAACCTACGGCCTTAAAAACCAAAGGGGTCAGGGCGATTTTGGGAGGGGACAGGCGGCTGACCAGAGGCACATGCCCGCAACAGGGTGACCCGGCGACACCAACCCGGGTGTTTCAGCTCCGCCGGTCCCGTTAACCGGAGCAACCCTGCCCGGCACACACCACC
>WHYT01015981.1:39167-67295 GCA_009806455.1 Tetrax tetrax
TTTTTTTTTTTTTTTTTTTTCCCTTTCTCGTTTCTAGAAGGCCACAGGCACTTCTCTAAGGAAAGGCTGGTTGGTGATCCAAGTAATCCAGGAGGTAGCCTGGACCGTTTCTGGAGAGATTTGACAAAGAAAATGTGTAACAGCATGGCCTTAGGGATAGGTAACCCATTTTTTTTTTTTTTTGCATTTTCTGCTACAACACTGCTGACAGATGTGAGAATTACAGGCTTGGTGAAGCCACTGGCTGACTTTGCGGTCTTGCTGTGGAGACGAGGCAGCTGGGCCCGTCTCCGAGATCCGTGTCCTCAGCTGACGTCCAGGTGCATCTTAGCCTGATGCCTCTTCCTTCTGCTTCTCCTGTCCCGTGGAAAAACCCTTTGCCCTGCAGGCTGGCCGCTCCTTCTCCCTGCCAACCGGTTTCGCGGAGCAGCTCACTGCCCAGAGCGCTCCGCAGTCGTTAAGTAACTAATGACTGGGAGGTACAATATATTTGTTTTTCAGTTTATTACTCTGATGACTCCAGTAGCTGGGTTTAGGCCAAGCCACCTCCTCATGTGATCTGCAAGGAGGAGGAAGGAGAGAAGGTTTTCCTGCTCCCCTCTGTACTGAACGTGCTTTGCGTGGCTGTTTTGGGTGTTGGCTTTCCTCAGCGCTGTGTGACCAAGCCAGCGTGACAATAACAAAGGTATTTTTGAAAGAAACAAAAGTTACCGATGATGCATGAAGGTGTTTTCCACACGTAGCGCTTTGTTCCTGGGATTTGGGAAGGGTGGTGATTTAGCTCCAAAATATGAATCAGTGTTTAGTTGGTGTCTCTAGGAGTGATTCAAAAGTCCTAACAGCCTGCCATGGAAAAGAAAATCCTTCTCAAAATATACAAAAGATGCAACTAATTTTAGATACATGTGACTCAGAGGAAAGAAAGAAGTAAGTTTTTTTGGAAAGCGATCTCGGCTATCCCATACACATCTGGCTGATGTTTACACTAGCAGTGAGCGTGGGGAGAGAAGGGACCCAGGCCAGAGTCTGCGTAGACTGTGAGAAATGCTTTTTTCTTAACTTTTGACCTGTTCTTACCCTGGAGATGCTGATGCTTTAAACATCCTGGTTAGTGGACAGACTGTTAGTCCCGTTCCAATGCTGTGGAAATCCCAGGCCCAGCAGAACTATGTTAGTTATTAAAAATAGGCATATGACTGAACGTTTTTCTAGCATGCAGTAAAACCAGTGATTTCCACAAGCTTTGCTTTCTTGAGATTAATACTGAGCTGATGATAATGATCCTTCCACCTCCTTCGTCAGGCAGCTGCTCCCAACCAGTCATCCTTATGTCAGGAAAGTGCTTGTGCTGCGCTTGGCATGGTGATTTCTAACTTCATGGTGCACGCACGCCCCAGCACCTTCTTTTTTTTCCTCCTGCAAGCGAAGCCGTCTCCTGGGGTGGTGGCTGCTGGCTGCTTTTCTGTGGGATGCCCCTTTGCCCTGTGCCCAGGAGCCCTTTGCATCCCCCCTTCCCTCTGTGCTTCACCTTAGTTTTGGGCACCTGGGAAGAAGCTAGGAGCCAGGACTTGGTGGCAGACATCTGGATCTCGGTGGGCTGGAGGGAGGCTGTCCCAAAACAGGTTCACCTGAGGTGGCAGCAGGGCAGAGGATGGATGTTTGAAAGAGGCAGGGTTGCCATAGATAGCTTCAAAGCACCCAGCTCCGATTTCTCAAGCATTTTGGTGACTAAAGCATCTCAGAAAGTGGAGCTTTGCCACTTTAACCCAGTATCTGTCTCCCTGAGAAGTGAGTAGCAGTAAGTCTGGGCGGGAGATGGTGAAGCCTTCTGTGCAGCTAGGGAGGAGAGCGGGAACGATAGTGACGCTTCTGATAGCTCGTTAAATAAACACGCATGTCGCTTCATCTCAGATATGAATGTACACTGCAGTGCGGGTGATTAAATGGAGTGCTGCCTATTTAGAATAGGTGTCTGCATAAGAGGTGTTTGCCTGGTGAATCAAAATTTCCAAGACTTGTACACGTGGCAGCCAGCCTTTGGCTTAACTTGCTCAGGAACTCTCTGAATCTACTTTCTGACACGTAATAATTTTTGGAATAATTATTTATGCCCCGAAGGCCTGCTGCCTCTTGTGGCAAAGCCATTTTAATTTCATGATGCTAGTGATGTTGAAGGGAAGTTGTGTGAGGACAGCTCTCCTTAGAGCCACTGCGGCCACACCACCGGCAGAGAGGTGCTCCCGGCGCACGGGCATTTACAGGCAGGAGGAGTGGGGCTGGGGCTGCCCGTCAGCACCACTGGTTGCAGCCGGTGTGGTCCTGGCTCCCTGTTGAGAGGTGCTTTGGAAGCGCTGCTCCACGATGCAGAAGATTCAGCTTCCTTTGCAGGGCCTGGTTTGGGGGTGAGGGTATCTTAGACCGAGATAAGGAGAGTCATCTTGGTGTAAGCATAATTTTTCCCTTCCTTCCTCCTCTCTCTCTCTCCTTCAAGGTGCAAATAGATTTCTCTTGGGAGAAGCGTGACCCCAGATTGGTTTAGCTCTCTTCTGTTGCATTGGAGGAAGCAGAGTTTTTGGGGACAAGCTGCGTAGAGGACTTTCTTCCTGCCCTCTCCTCTCATATTCCCTGTCTCAGGAAGGTCTGGCTGGGATCTGCTCTTCCCCCTGCTTTCAGCAGACTGCAAAATGATGTATTTGATTCGTGCACCAGGAAAACAACCTCGAAGCAGGGACTGAAATTCCAGCTTGCTGGGACAGGGAGCTTGAGCTGGGAGGAGAGGGAAAGAGAGAGAAGGGCCACGCCAGAGAGCTTTAACTCTGTTTTTTTTCCAGTTTTGAGTTATTTTTTTACAGAACCTCACCCACTGGGCAGCTGTGGTCTGGGGTGGAGAATATCTGCCTGGCTTCAAAGGTGAGCATCTCTGCCTGCTGACTGTGGCGTGGCCTGGAACAAACCCAGGTACTGGTATCTCAGCATTGGGGTTCCTTGTGTGGATTGTGTTGCTCATTTGCAGGCCTGAGACTGAGAGGTGATGGTAACAGGGACCACCTGAGGACCTGACCATCTCACCACCTGACTGCCGAAGCCCTTGAGACCATCCAGGGTCCTATTTCCAGTCCCATTTTGGGCAGGCTCAGCTGTTTTTCCAGTGGTAGGGGTGCAATGGCTGTACCCTGCGTGATTTAAACAGTTATAAATCAGAGTCCCAGAGTTTTCCTGTCTGAGTAACTGTGTTTTGGAAGCCACTCTGCAAATCACACAGGAGATATTTGTGTCCTAAGCTACGTTCCCGCTATCTGGGCTCCTTTTGATAAGCAAAGAGATGGTTACTGACGGAGACTGTTGTCTTTGATGTGGAGATGCAGAGGATCCTTGGCTGGGCACCGTGCTGCTCAGGTACAATGGTATTAATGTTCATCTTAGGAAATAAATGCAACTTCTGTTTTTCACTCTTTACTAGTCTGGTTTCACTGCACCTGGGCATTTCGGTGAATAAACTTGCCAGTCATCAATTTCCAGCCGGTAAATTTGTAATTCAAGAGGAGCTGGAGCAGTGAAGCCGGCAGCCAAGCCCAGGGTTGGACTTTCCCCCCCGGGGGTGTGCTCGGCCGCGGCACGGTGGTTGGGCTACGCTGGAGGCAGAGCTGGAGGCATCTCCCACCGCCCGGCCGGCATCCAGCCCTGGCTGGCATCCAGCCCTGCCTCGCGTCACCGGCCCCGCTGGTTGTGCAAGAGGCCCTGTACCGGTGTGCCCCCTCGATGGCTTTCATAACCTGGCTGCTGGGACTCTGGGGGTGCTTTGCCCTCTGCCCCACCAAGCACCCTGGGTCTCCCCAGCACGGAGACTTTGCTCAGCTCTAGCTGACCTCAGTAGGAGTTGGGGAGCCCAAAACTGAGGCTGGGAAGCTCTTGGTGCTGCTGGCCACACCATATCGGAGGCTCCCTTTGGGGCATCTGATGGGGTTTTGGGCTTCGCGCTCTTTCTGCAGCTGCCCCGGGCACCACGTTGCACGTAGCTGAGTGGCACCGGGCCGGGCAGGTGAGCTGGCAAAGCCCGAGGTTTTGCTGATCCCCAGCAGTGATGCGAAGCTGGCAGCCTGCTGAGCAGCCGGCCGGGCTGTCTCCTCTCACCAGCTGTGCGCCAGAGGGGTTGCTCTGCCAAGGTAGTGCAGGCGAGTCATGGCAAATGCCACCTGGGCTGTGCCTAGAACAAATTTTGCACCCTGCAAAAACGTTCTGCTTATTCAATAGCAAATTTCTTGGTGAATTGCCTGCTTGTAATGCATCAAACACAGGTTTAATTGCGAATAGATTTTGTCCTTCCAGGGCAGCTTTACGAGACATAGAAAGGTACTCTGCCCTCTGCGGGTACATGCTGGAGTTTGGGTGAAACTGCTGTTGTTTTCCTCAGAAAGCAGCTGGGCTTTCTGAATTCATTATATTTTAGTTTATCTCTCTGAAAGAAATTCTAATTTTACCTCTGTGTTAGGGGATTTTTGTGGGCTTTCTGTGATAGACTTTCAGTAGCTCTAAGTCCACAGGACAATTTATGGAGAAAGGTGTGATTGTGGTTGGACGCTGGTCCCTGCAGTGCGAAAGCATCGCTCTGCCTGGCACGTTTGGCTTCAGGGGAAATACTGAATCCCACCCTTGCTGTACGTCTGTCTCCCCTGACCTCTCTTCAGCCTGCTTGTTTCGGTGCTGGAATGCCCTGCGGTTTGGTGTGTCGCTGCAGCTCAGACTGGGCATCCAGAGCTGATGGCACCTCCATCCTAAGACACAGAGCGGGCAGCATGGGGCTTACGGATCTGGCTGAAGCCAGAGAGCTGCTTTGAGGCAGCAAATAGAAGTTATATTGGTTTTATATCTCTTGACTGCTTGGTGGAAGTGTTGGTGAGTTGCCTGGGACCCTCCTGAGCTCCTGCTGAAGGTGTGTGTTGGTGACACTTCAGCCTTGGCTTCTCAGTACGAAGTAGTGATGCACTCAGTGGCTGACAAGGTGAGGGCAGGGAAAGAGTCATGCAATAGATCCAAGAATGTGGTATTAAAACAAAAAAAAAGACAAGACTTTTCGGGGTAATTTCTGGTTTTCTGTATGTTGGACTGGCAAGGGGCAGTTTTGAAGAACTTGTCCTTTGCATGGTAGCAAAGAGTGCCCTGTGGAAATCCCTTCACTCGAGAAGATAGGACCTTGTTCACAGCTAAGTCCATTTCCCCTCCACTGAGCTGGGTCCAGGACAGCAACAAATTCCCCCTGAAGTGGACAACAAGCTCTGGGCACTGAAGCTTGTGGTGGGGAGGACTGGAGGGTAACTTGGAGGCAGCCTGGTGACTTGGTCCTGCAGCAGAGTGGCAGAGAGCAAACGTGCGGACCGAAAAACGTGCTTGTGAGTGCGGCGAAGCTGGGGTGGTTGATCATTAGGGACTCTGGTGAGGCTTGCAGGTGTATCCTGGAGGGGAAAAGCCAGCTGTTTCGTGGCCCGTGACCAAACTGAGCATCCCTCCTGCTGTGCTGTTCCAGATCCAAAGTCTAGCGAAGTAAAGGTCTGATTTTTGTTCCAGCTCGGGAGTTTTGGGGCAATGTCAAAGGGCAGCATCCTGGCCTGAGGTCAGGATTTAGCAATCCTGGCAGCACTTATTCTTTGTACAATACGAGGGAGACTTAGGTAGGAAGAAAAACCCACTCACCACCGCCAACTGAAACCCCATCCAGCTGCTGGTGGCAGGCACAGCTAACTTCACATCATCCCCAAACCTTTTGCAATTGCAATACTGACTTTTCTGGTCAGCGTAGGAAATCACCATTCGATTGTGCTCACAAAATGGTGTGGTTGCAGTGCTCTAGGTTGCAGTGGCCTCTCTCCTCTTGAAGGAAACCTCACCACCTGTGCTATCATCTTAATTTAAATGGCTGAAAGTGAATGTGGGGGCCAGCTCGGTTCCTAGTTTCTGAGACAAGGGGGATAAATGGAATGCCACTGCATCTCCAGGTGAGGTGTTAGGCAAAGGGCAGGGCTGGCCCCGCTTGTGAAAATTCAGGTAGGCTCTCTATTTATTTCCTCTCCAGGAAAACAATGGAGTTGGACTGAAAAATAAACATAGACCGAGGCTATTTTAAAGGGAAAAAACACAAGCTCGTGCGTCTGACGGCTTCAGGTCATGAGATGAGTTTCGTATGCGGTTTTTGTAGCTTTCAGCATGTGAGCATGAGCCCTGTGTCGCTTTAATTGCGTGCTGTTGGGGCTCAAGCTGGCTTGGGGCGCTCACCACGGCTGGGCTCATGCCGCAGCTGCACGGGAGGGCGTATGGCAGGGCAGGGGCTTCTCCAAAACACCTTGGTCGATAAGCACCATGCCCTTTCCAGCAAACTGTGTCCAGGTCCTTCAGATGAACTCCGCAGCAGCTTATTTTTAATTAAAAACTAGAGTAAATGCTGTGTATTTATAACAATCAAATAAGAGACGATGATGGCGCTTTTTGTGTGCAGTGTCACTTATTCAGCCTCTGCGGCGTCGGTGCCGTGTGCTGCGTGTCTTTGCTGTGGCGACGTGGCGATGCCCTGCTCAGGCCGCTTGCAGGCCTCAGCCGCGGGGTGAGGGTGCTGGGATCCCGGGGATCTGGGCGACAGGGTCGGGGGCGCTGGGACCATGGCACTGTTTATCTTTCCAATAGCGTTTGCTGCAGTTTCTATTTTATAAGTTTTCCAACGAGGGTCCAGTTGTCAGTTTGCTTTGAGACAAGTGCAGTGCTGCCCACAGGTCAGCTCCTCCTGCGTGTGCTTGGTGCTGCCTTCATCTACTGCAGGGACCCCGGGCTCAGCCTGGAAAAGCGGATGGGCTTCTCCTGGAATGGGAGAGAGACGTGCCGGCAGCAGCACCTCCTGCCACCTGTGACCCCCGGCGGTGCTCGCCGGGCTGTTTGCACAGATGTCAGAGATAGCGAGGTACATTCTATCGATTCCCCTCATGATCATTATAGTTTCTTCTGCTTTATTTTGCCCTGCCACAAGAGCAGCCATGCCTGTGCTTAGAAGAGCTGCCATTTCTCTCCCTTAGCTTCTTTCTTCCTCTTTTGACTCATCTCCCTCCTTTTAGAGTTTCTCTCCTTGTAACTCCTCTGTTCCTGGTGTCTTTTTCCCATGGCTGCAAACTCATCCCCTTTCCTTCCCCCAAATGCTTAGAGGTTATAGGAGCATCTCCTCGTGTTGATGACAAACTGGGCATCCGCTGCAGGTGAACTTGCCAACTGTGGTGTTTGGTTTATTTTTTTTTTCCTTTTGGTGTCTACTGCTTTGGCCATGGTTTGAAGGCAGTGGGCTCCCAGGCAGGCAGTTGATGTGCTGTCTGCACCCTGGCCCTCCTCTCCTGGACCTTTGCCGCTGCGCGAGGGTGACCTACAGCAGAGATGGGATCTGTTTCTTGTTTCTGTCACTAACTCATCAGGCTCAGGGGGAAAATCCTGGCAGAGGAGGTAGGGCAGAGCTGTTGTCAGTGTACAGGCCCATTGCGATGCTGAGTGCTTGAACTCCCCACCGCATCCCTCTGAGCAGCACTGCCTGTTACCCAGCTCACAGCTGAACCGCTCTGCTTAGTCCCGAATTTCTCTGATGCCTCTGCTGTCAGAGAATTACTTCTTCTGACAGGAGAAAAGATCCAGGCCTTGTTAAGAGCTGTTTGCACACTGGGGTTCAAGGTGGGTGCTCAGGAAGACTCGTGTGGCTGTAGGGCGGAGAGGGACCTGGCTTTTTGGTAGCAGCAATGAGGAACATTCAGGTTCTCATCACTCCGCAAGAGCTGATCAAGTTATCCCAGGCTCCTTCCCCCACAAAATCAGCTCCAATAATGGCCGTCACGTGGACGGAGGTTTCATTTTGTGAACTGGGACGTGACAGCCGGGGTTGCCACCAAGCGTTTTGGCACCGCAGCAGCTGCAGATGTACCTGTCACAGGTACAATTACAAGGATGGGATCTACCATTGCCTCCTTCCATGCCTTGGTGGGCTTCAGCCAGTGCTTGGCAGCCCCTCCGGCAATCGGAAATGTGCTGTGAACTCAGCCTTGCTTTAATTTTTTTTTTTTTCCCCCAGGCAAGTGAAATGCCTAGTGCCTTGCAAGCACTTACCTTTTTTTTTTTGTTGCTAGGTGAATAAATGTGTTTCTGCTGGGTTGTAATTCAGCCTTGTTTGCAAGTGACCCTTGGCGATCTCCGTTCCAGCATTTCCAAATTCCCATCTAGGCTCTCACGGGTGCAGCCCTGTGTCTGCATAAGTTCAGTTTTCCTTCACTAGATGTCACTGTCTATACAGAGAATTTCAGAAGCCGTTGGAATGGATGATTAAATTAGGAGGGGGGGAAAAAAAAAAGCGAGCTATTTGGAGAAGGTAACGTATTTTCAATTACATCCGAAATAAGAAGGTTTTCCTCTTCTTTATCCACCTGCAGTTCACAAGAGACTTTTGGTGCTGCTTGGGGAAATGAGGTCCCTGAAAGCCCTGTCTAAGCAAAGCGTGGGAGGCTGGTGGCCATCTCGCCTTCGTCTGTCCTCGCCTTCGCAAAGCGCAGGTGGCAGGATGGAGGGTGCTTTAATCTTCTTTCTCCCGGGATGCAGACTGAAAGTAATAGTAAATAAGAAAAAGTCCACTGACTGCAATGCAAGAACAATTTTAATCTAGTTTCTGGAGTTTGTTTTTAAAAATATATCATTCTTTCTGGGTTGCGGAGTGTTTTAATTAGCCCTTTAATTAAACTGACAGGATGAATAGACTACAAAGAAATAGGAGTGCGTGCAATGGGCAGTTTTTGTTGGCTACGTTAGCCTCTGTGTTTGTGTTGTCTTAGCTGGGAAGAATAAACATTTATTGTGTGGCGTAATGCCATTCTTCCTCCTCCTTTTCCTCCAGGTTTTTCGTCAATTCTAAGGATGCCTCAGCCAGCTAGTTATGGCACTAATTAATAGTGCTTTAGGCAGAGCTGGTAACAAGGCAAATCTGGCTTTTGCTACTTTTTATTTACATTCTGGTGTGGGTTTAGCAATGCAGATGTCCTTGAAATCACAGAATTTGCTTTCTTAAAGATTTTAACTTGGAAGAGAGCACTGAGAGCTGGGATTTTCTGATATTGTTTCTTTTTGGGTTGGCAGGCAATGGAGTGTGTATGCACGCTGGGTGCCAGATCTGCCTTTATTTTACTGTGTGGGCTTTTTTTTTTTTCCCCAAAGGGATGACATGGATGTGCGCTTGTGCAGGACACTGATATCCTCATGCAAAGGTGTCCTCACTGACGACGACTCCACTTGCCCAGCGGGTGAGGGTGCCGCAGCAATGACTTCCTGGCATGCAGGGCAACCCGCAACAGGGAGAGATGCTGGTGGTGGAGAGGTGAGTGAGCTCCTCGGGCCCTCTTCTCATGTCTTATCTAGGTGTCTCATCTCCCATTGCCTGGCTGTGGACCGTTTCTGCCACCCTCCTGCTGTGGTGGGCATCAGCCTGGGGTGCAGAGCCAAGCAGAGTGCATTTGTGGTGTGGTGTTCATTTTCTTGTGACTTTGGACTTGGTTAATATACATAGGAAAGGGGTGAGCTGGTCTCATCGAGCTCCCTTTGATCTGACACTTGAATACCATGAAATTTGGAAGTAGTCAACACTGCCACCTGGATGCAAGTCTAATAAGCGGTGCTACCATTCAGTAAGGCCTTGGATGGGACTTGGATGTGCTGGAATTAACATCCCCTTGCATGTCTGATGTAATTGATTTCTTCGGCAGCTCTGTTCCCCGCCTTGGTGGAGCAGGGGACAGGTACCGAGTCCCTCAGTATGACACTTGCAGACCTAGCGATGAGGCGCGGAGGCTCTGTTATATTTTTTATTTACTAGAATGTAAGCTAAATCCTTGATCTAATGCAAACTTTGTGGCTATTTTTGAGGTGCCAAGGGCACAAAGCACTCGTATTGTGTTTTACTATGATTTGTCTCTGTTCTCATATCAGCTGCTTAGCAAATTTTTCCTATTTCACTTTCATTAGCGCGAAAGAGCTGCAGGGGGACTTTCCGCAGTAGTGCAATGAGCTGTGCGAGCTCCGAACTCGCCTCTTCTCTCCTCTTTCATCTTGGTAAGGGCACAACGGAGCCCCAGATATCAGCTGCGGCCTGGAAGGATGTGTGAAGGGGGAACTGAAGGGTTTTATGCCTCTTCTTTCCATAACGGGGTTCCCTTGCACAGAAAAAAGAGACTGAGGGTGTACGAAACAGCGTGATGGCTCAAAATCATCCTCGCTGCAGTCCGTAGTGTTCTGTTAAACCAAAAGAGAAATGAAGAGAGTAGCTCCGTGTCAGATGAATATCAGTTAATGCTTTTACGAAACGTGCCCGCCAAGGCCTGGAGTGAAAATAATGTGTAGGGAGGAAGCCAGCAGATGCAAGTGAAAAATGGCAATTGCTTTGTGTAAAACATTCAAAGAAAAAGGAACAATGTTAATTTTATTTGGAATTTATAATCAAAGGGAAAGTTGCCATTTTGACTGGAGATGGAAAATTGCCTGATTATCTTCACTTTTTCTGTGCCTGCATAGGGAAGTGTTTGTCTGCTGCTGAAGCGAAGGAAAATCATAGAATGGTTTGAGTTAGAAGGGACCTTAAAGATCATCTTGTACAAACCTCCCTGCCGTGGGCTGGGACACCTTCCGCTAGACCAGGTCGCTCAAAGCCCCATCCAACCTGGCCTCGAATACTCCTAGGAATGGGGCATCCACAACTTCTCCGAGAAACCTGTGCCAGTGTCTCATCACCCTAATATGAAGAATTTGAATTTATTCTTTATATCTAATCTACACCTACCCTCTTCCAGTTTAAAGCCATTAACCCTTGTCCTATCACTACATGCCCTTGTCAAAAGTCCCTCACTAGCTTTCTCGGGGGCCCCCTTTAGGTACTGGAAGACCACTATAAGGTGTCCCTGGAGCCTCCTCTTCTCCAGGCTGAACAGCCCCAACTCTCTCAGCCTGTCCTCATGGGAGGGGTGCTCCGGCCCTCTCATGATCTTCATGGCCCTCCTCTGGACCCTCTCCAACTGGTCCATGTTCTTATGTTGGGGGCTCCAGAACTGGATGCAGTACTGCAGGTGGGGTCTCACCAGGGCAGAGTAGTGAGGGAGAATCTCCCCCCTCGACCTCCTGGCTGTGCTGCTTTTGATGCAGCCCAGGATGTGGTTGGCTTTCTGGGTTGCAAGCACATGTTGTCAGCTCGTGTTGAGCTTCTTATCTACCAGCACTCTGAAGGCCTCCTCGGGGCTGCTTTTGATCCATTCTCTTCCCAGTCTGTATTTGTGCCTGGGATTGCCCCGACCCATGTGCAGGACCTTGCCCTTGGCCTTGTTGAACTTCATGAGGTTGGCACGGGCCCACCTCTCCAGCCTGTCCAGGTCCCTGTGGATGGCATCCCTCCCTTCCAGCGTGTCGACTGTACCACACAGCTTGGTGTCGTCGGTGAACTTGCTGAGGGTGCACTCTATCCCACTGTCCATGTCACCGACAAAGATGTTGAACAGGGCCAGTCCCAACACAGACCCCTGAGGAACACCACTCGTCACCAGTCTCCACCTGGTCATTGAGCTGTTGACCACCACTCTGTGAGTGCAGCCATCCAGCCAATTCCTTATCCATCGAGTGGTCCATCTATCAAATCCATGTCTCTCCAGTTTAGAAAAAAGGGTGTCGTGCAGGACAGTGTCAAATGCTTTCCAGAAGTCCAGGTGGATGACATCTGTTGCTCTTCCCTTATCCATGTAACGCTGTTGTAGAAGTGCACCAAATTTATCAGGCACAATTTGCCCTTGGTGAAGCCATGTTGGCTGTTACTAATTGCCTCCTTATTTTCCATGTGCCTATATAAAAATGATATTAAAAACATAGTAAGGACTGGACAGAGAGGGGAAGAAAAATGCTGGTTTTGTTTTTGCTTTATATTCTTCTACCGACATTAGCAAACAATGCTCTTGCTTTTCAAAACTGTTCTCCCACATGTGTGAGGCCTCCCTGGAGAATGACAGCAAAGTGCAGGCTTTGGCAGCTGCAAATCTGGATGATTTCCTTGCTTTTCCACAACTTCTTCAGTTCTATCAGGCTCCAATCTGTTTGCTGTTTTTTTCAGCCTTCTTATCTGTGAAATGGGACAACTCTTACTTGTTTTGTGGAGGGTGTGGGAAGGTTGAGGATTTTTCTCTTTTTGACATCTCCAAAATCAAAAGCGTCTCAAGGGTTTTCACTTGTTCAGTTTGGAGAAGGAGGGATGAAAGGCACGAGCATCAGGGGTGGTGCAAAATGGTGGTGCAAAATCTGGGTGAGGAGCTTTTCTCAGCTGGCTTCTAGAGATCTGTCTGGCAATCCAGTCAATGAAAAGAAAGTGAGGGGAAAGTCCCAACCCCACAGCTTGACCATTTGTGGCATATATATTTTATTTATTTCTGGTGGCTTTCTAGTGGCAATATTCCACCAGCTCTGGTGCCAGCAGCTTGAGGCCTTTTGGAAGGAGCCAGTAAATGTCATGCAACTGGCTGTGAGCAAGAGGAGAGGGGAAGGGTGCAGAGGGACAAACAGCGTTAGCCAGTCAGCATCGGCATGCCCTGCCACGCAAGGCTGCCTGCTCCTCTCTCTGCTGAGCCAGGGGTGAGAGACCCCACCAGCACCGTGCTCCTGGCAGCATTCCTGTCCTGGCTTTTCCTCCATTCCTTTGTACTCTTAAAGCCCACCCACAGGCTCAGCTGGGCTTTGGTAGCCAAAATGTGAGCAAACATCCCGCACCCCGGTCCATTGAAGGCAGAATAAATGCCTGTGAAGTGAGAAGCTTTAAGTTTTTCAGAGGAGTCTCCCCCTTGCCCACCAAACTCCCTGGTACCGGGTTGCCTGAAAGGTGAAGGAGTGCAATCACCACGTTTCCAGTCTTGCTGGTCACCTTGTATATCGTGGAGGTGACTTTTCCCCCGAGCCTCCATCTGTGTGTAAGGATGGCCCAGCATGGGTGTCACCCCTTCCCTGATGTGTGGAAGACTGATAAAAAACATTAATTTTTTTTTTTTTATTCCCTCATCACTGGACTTTCAGGGGCTGTCATGGTCTGCATGAGGCTGGCAGAGCATTGTGCAAATAACCTGTAGTCCTCGCAAACCACTGGAGGTCGACCGAGTAGCGCGGAGGAGGAGAGAAGGTGTTTCTTTTTGCAGCCAAGGTACGTGAGCAGAGAACTGCTGAAGCCGTGGGGCGGCCGGAGTAGCCTTGCTCTGAGCCCTGCGCAGGCACTGAGAGTAGAGCTGATGGTGATGCTTTTGCTGTTGGCTCAAAATGCTGTCTCCTGGGCGCAGGGTGCTGAAAACCCCTAAGGTAAATAAGAGAAATGGCCAGTAAATAACGCATATTGGGCACGGCCTTGCTTGAAGCAGCTCTTCTTGTTCTTGCTGAGCTGTGGCCCAGTATTTGCGCATCCACGTCTCGCCTGGGCGGTGGCTGGGGGGAGCAGGAGGTGCCTGGGCTGCGCTGGGCAGGGAGCACTCCAGCGGCATCCGGAGATGATGGCTCAGCAGGCAGAATGGGGAGGGAGATAAAGACAAGCCAGATTTCTCCCAGGCTGTTCATTTTTTGGTACGCAGCCTTTTAAACTGCCCTTATTTTGTTTTTCTGAATGCTGTGGCGTGCCTGATTAGAGCTGATGAGCACAAACTGCTAGGTGTTTGAAACTAGAAGGGTTTGCTTTTGTCTCAGTGTAATCTGGAACACTTGGGAAGCTTTTTAGGGCTTGCTCCCTCTCAGGAGCAAGGACGAGGCTTCTGTGGCTGCCTCTCTCCCTCAACTCCCCTCTAACAGTGAGTCACTGAATTTTTAGCATGTCCTTCATGAAAATAGCTCCTTAATATCAGTCGAGCTTTTTGCAGATCTCTCCGTCTCTTGGTGTTTCTCCATTCCCTTATCTTGTTTACGAAACTGTATTATGTGAGACAAAACTCATTTGTTGGCGAGGAAGGGACATTGTACTCAATGGGGTATTTACTGTGTACCTGAGGTATAATCTATCCTCTGCAGTAATACAGACTCCAAAATGAATGGGTATTTATTTATAATAATACAGCAGACAGTCCACAGGGAGGTGTCATCTTGTTTGTAATCAATCCTGGCGCGATGCTCCGGTTGCAGCACAATAACGCTTTGCATTAAGTGATGAATTGGTTTAGTCTTCTTATTCTGGCTGTCATTTTTCTTCGCTGAAGATGCATTGCCTCCATTATGCGACCCTTGTAGCTGAGCATCAAATATCCCCAGGTACTTAAAAGGGAACGGGTGAGATCACACATATTCCCCTGTAGAGAGGGAAGAGAGCAGCCCCCCAAACAGGCGCGCTGCTGATTATAGGGAGTAATGGGTTCCAAATAGGTGACTGGGTGCAGCGTGAGCTGTGCTTGCGGTGAGGTAAGCAATGATTTATTCTGCTGAAGTGGGTCATTATTGAACTAACATTGTATTTCTGGGTTGATTTCAACTCAGAACCTGATGACAGAGTGGATATTTTACTGCTGGAGAAATAGACCATCCATGATACCAAACACACTAGATATATTTTAAAAGAGACATTCTTGGTTTGCTGGGGAAAACAACAATAAAACCTCTATTAAAAGAACTGAATTTGGGTACTACAGAGATGGAACAGCCTGTGTTGTAAATGTAGGGCTGTTCAAAGAGGAAGACGTGCCCATTGCTCAGTAGCTCATGAGTGAGTTGCCAGAAAAATAATAATCTGCTTTATGAAGGATACCGTAGAAAATGTAGTCATATAGTCAGATTTGAAGGCTGTCTTGGCTGTGATCTGGATGTTTGGGCAGGTGATGCTGTCTGGAGAGAGAGGTCTGGGCTCTGTATTCCAGCAGGGCTGTGGGATGGGGAGAGAAAGCGGGGCTGGGTTTTTGGTCCTATGTCCTTCCTTCCCATGCTTGTCCAAAGCCCAGGACACTTCCTGAGCTGTCACTGTCAGGTCATTTGCCCGAATCACTCGTCCAGCGGGCCCGTAGCTCCAAGATGTCCTTTAATGCATGGACTTGTTGGAGCGAATCCAGAGGAGGCCACGAAGATGATCAGAGGGCTGGAGCACCTCTCCTGTGAGCACAGGCTGGGAGAGTTGGGGCTGCTCAGACTGGAGAAGAGGAGGCTCCAGGGAGACCTGATAGTGGCCTTCCAGTACCTAACGGGGGCTTATAAGACAGATGGGGAGAAAGTTTTTAACAGGGCCTGTTGTGATAGGACAGAGGGTAATGATTTTAAACTAGGAGGTAGATTCAGACTAGAGATAAGGAAGATATTTTTTACAATCAGGCTTTCACCACTGGCACAGGTTGCCCAGAGAGGTGGTGGAGGCCCCATCTCTGGAAACGTTCAAGGCCAGGTTGGAAGGGGATCTGAGTAACCTGATCTGGTTGGAGATGTCCCTGCTCCTTGCAGGGGGGTTGGACCAGATGGCCTTTAAAGATCCCTTCCCACCCAAACCGTTGTATGATTCTATGAATGGCAAGCTGGGCTGCTCCTGTGTGCCTTAGCTTGTCCTGCACATAAATTGTTTTGAGGTCTGAGAGACTCCTAAAAGTAACAGAGGGTAACAGGTCCATGTTTTTAGTCCTTTCTGCTACCTTGTGATACATGAGAAAAGCTTGCAAATGTCCTTCTGTCTTGTAAAATCAGAAATACCAGGGGTATGAAGTCTGCTCTTTGCTGTATTTCCCTGGAGGCAACAGGTATGTCTCAGCTCTCAAAGGAGCAGCTGGGGTGTGCAGAGACAGCTCTTCTCCTTGTCTCTGGGAGCTAGGGAACGGGTGAGGAAAATACACAAAACACTTTCTGCCACTTTTCCATAAAGCCTTCTAAGAAAACTGGGGTAGGTGAAAATACATTGAAACACTGGGGAGAAAGTGACAGCTTTGAAAGAGGCTCGAGCACATCCTTGGCACCCTTTTATGTAGCACAGAGACACAACCGGAAAATTGCTTTTCCTTCCTAGGCTGCCTTTGCAGAACGCTGGAGTTGGAAAAGCCACTTAACTCTCCCAGGCTGCATGGTTTTACTGCTGCCCTCCCTCCTGCCGCCCCTTGCGTGCTGCCTCGTCCCTGCCACGGGCACCCCGACCCACGGCAGAGGCACCCCTGTACGGCTGGAGGAGGCAGGCATTGGGGCAGCCTGCTTTTCCTGCTGCCCTCTCCCCAGCTGCGGGAACCGGTTACTGAACTAACATGAGAAAAGGCCTCAAAATCAGTTATTCTTCTGAAGTGGGAGCTCCCACTGGGACCTGAGGTTGCAGCGAGCTGGAGGGGGGATCAGTGGGCTGACAGTGCCAGTCGGCTGCGGAACTGCCCGGCAGAACTCAGGCTGTGCTGCCGCTTCCCTGAGTTTGAGATGAAATACAGGCGGGTGGGTGTCTGATGAGCGCAGGTACGGTGCCTGCTGCAGCCTTCCTCTTGGTCCTCAGGTTGCTCCTAGACGTAGACCCCCGTCACTGCAGTCTGGGAGGAGGCTTCTCTGACCCTTCCAGGCTCAGCAGTTTGGGCGCTGGGCAGTGCAGGTGTGCCGAGGCTGAGCTTGGGGAGGACTTGACCCGTTGAGGGCTCGCCCGCTCCTTGGGCACGCCGCAATGGCACGTTTGGCCTGCTTGTTGTCTGCCGTCTTTGCCTGTGGCTGACTTAACTGATGGCTTCCTGAGGGTGAAGAGGGATGGCGATGGCTGGGGTGGTGGGTACCGGCAGCATCATCCTGCTGTCTTGACAGAGGCACATTTTCCTCCTGCTCTTGATGAGTCCTGGAGAGAAGACAAAAGTCCTTTGCAAGGTGCTTGGGCTTTAGGCGAGTGGAAAATTACTGTAAAATGGATGTATAAGGGAACTGCAGATGCTCTGGGGCCAAGTGCTCCGTGGTAACGTCAGACTACCCATCATGAGTGCCGCCCTCCACTTCTACTGACGCTGTTGAAGTCACTTTCCAAACTGTCAGCTTGGAGCATCCTCTAGGTATGGACTGTAACTCATTCCATCTTGTCCAGAGCACATTTGGCTTTCGCTGTAATGTCCTGTTTTATACAGCCACCTCGGATAAGGGCTGTTAAATCTTCACTCCCACCAGGGTATACCAGGCTCCATTACATGCAGCCTTGACATAAAGATTTTGCTATGGCGTGCCAAATTCTTATCTCTCAAATTTAATCTTTTGAAAAGAAGGAGCTTTCAACTATATGGCCATCTTGAGTCTTCCCTCCTCTTTTTGGAAAGGGAAAAGTAAAGCTCAGCATGGATTTGCGAGGTTAGTTATCTACTGCGGAGCATCTCCCTAGCGTCTGGGAGGCAGTGTGGCTCCTAGCTGGCATGTGCTACTGACTGAGATCTCTTGGGTCCGATTTCAGCTTGGTTACTGACCTGAGAAGTGGCACAGGACAAATCAATCACTCCTTGCCTCAAACTTTCCATTAATAAATTGGAATAAATACTGTTGCTTCCGTTGTCTGGCACTTGTGATAGTGCCATCATGAGAAAGACTGTACGAGACAAGTGTTATTTATTAATTTTCATTATGAATCCATTTGGTTTTGAACCGAACTGTTGCCTTTATAATGGGTTTTAATTTAGATCTGAGGTCACATGTGAGCTTTCCTCTGGAGTTGTCTTTACTGAGTTAGATGTCTGATGTAAAGCTGGCTGGCCTTCCATTACAGTCAGTGTAGGAAGTGTCCCCTACAGGCAGGTGGTTAAATTCCAGATCAGCTGTGGCTGGTCCTGCCTGAACCTTCCCACGTGTAATAAAATATCCAAGTTGTCTTGCATAGCTCTGTTCTCTTGTGAATCCTGTGCACTTGCACATGATGACGGCATTTCCAAATGAAGTCTCTTTCCAAGTGTAGCTGTGATGCTTTGAAGGTGTCTACTGTATTTTATTTGGAAAATTTATTTGGAAAACACTTGCAAGATATGTGGAGTTACCATTGCCAGCAGTTTACAAAGTCACCCTTCTTTAAGGGAAAACCCTCTGCTCTAAGGTGAGGTAATAACATGGAGCACTTGAAAATGATTCCCTTCTCTCGCTCGCTGATTGGTGTAGCAATTCTGCTTTTCCCAAGGTGAACTTTGCTTTAATGAGTCTTGATGCTGCTGTACTGCATATATATATACTACACACTCAGCCTTGGGCTCATCCTTGCAATGTCTTGTACTTTGGTGTGTAAACCATCTTTCACCATGTTGTTGGCATTTTGCTTCCACCTCTCTCTGAGCCTGAGTCCTAACTGCGTGTCTGGACAGCTTCTCACGTAGGTGAGAGAACTTGAGTTGCCTACCTCTCTTCTGTCTCTTCTTTAGAATCATAGAATGGTTTGGGTTGGAAAGGACCTTCAAAGGCCATCTAGTCCATCCCCCCTGCAAGGAGCAGGGACATCTCCAACCAGATCAGGTTGCTCAGAGCCCCGTCCAACCTGACCTTGAATGTTTCCAGGGATGGGACATCTACTTTTGATCATGAAGCAGGTTTTAGTTCTGATGACTGATTTTCCTTTGTGTCTAGCTCTCTCAATCTATTCAAACTATGATCTCAATCTTATTTCTTTTCTTTACTGGCCTTTTTGCTCAATACAGCTGCTTGCAAACTTAACTTCACTCGTATGTGTTCTCCAGCTCTGTCGCTCAGCCGCCTTGCCTCCTCTACTAGCAATTGCATAGAGTCAGCAAAATCACCCTAATTCACAACTTTTAATCAGTCATTCCTGCCTAAATCCAATCTGTGGCTACAGAAACAGTAGCAAGTCACTATTCTGCTTTTATTTTGAGAAGGGAAAAAGGTGTGGAAGAGAAGGAGAGAGGAGGTGCCGCCTCTGTGCAGAACAAGAAGCTAAGGTCCGATCTTTTTCCTGCATGACATAAATTGCTATTAAAGTAAATGGGATTTACATCCTGCAGTGAAGAGACGGACCTCAGGAGCTTTTCCTTGTCCTTCTGATTACTGTAGCATTAAGGAGGTCATTAAGGCCTCTGTTTCACTTCTAACTGAGCACCTTTGACTTCTCAGAAGGGCTGAGGACTTCTACCACTTGCTGACCTTACTAGGAGCTAGGAGTATCCGGCATATCCTGATGTGCAGGTGTGAATATCTGAGCCTTTGTGTCTGTGTTTGCTCTCTTTCTCCCAGACTCACTCTGTATTAGCTCATTCATCTACAAAATTGAGGGAGCAGTAATTACCTGCTGACCAGGGGAGTTGTGAGGGTTAATGGCCATGCTACGAAGTGCTTCAATGATCATGAGCCTTGTAAGACCTGCTTGGTAGGTCTTCACAGGAGGCTAAACTCACAGCCCCCTTTAAAACCGCCTTGCCTTGGGCTGAGCTCTGGTTGTGCCTCCGTGCTGGGCTGGGATAGCCCAGTTTAGATGCAAGGAGAGGGGCTGCATGCACCCTTTTCATGTGTTGGGTTCATACTGGTGGGACAGAACCCTGTGGACACAGGGATACTCTGCCTCCTTATCAGGAAAAATGCTGTTATGCTAATGTATCCATAACGATGCATACACAAGGATTTTTTTTTTCTAGCATAACTCTTGCCCTCCGTCGGTTCACGTGGGGAACAGGTGGGGTTTGCTTCTCTTCCCAGCCATCTGCAAATGGCCATGCTGCATACGCAATGGGACATATACATTGTGTTGGATGTGTTTTCTATGCAGCAGGCTTGCATAGCACAAAACAAGGCGTGTCATATTTTTGTTTGGGAAATGCGAGACAGAGACACGGGAGACATTGCACAGGCTGTTCGTGTATCCATCAAGCATCAAACCCCTCCACCCTGGCCAAATCCCTGTCCAGTCAGAAGTCTGTGGTGTGGGTACAGTCAACTCTTTTGTCGCTCTGCGGTTGGACTGTCAGTTCAGGGTCAAGAAATGTGTACTTGGCAGTGGCAAAATAGCTCCTTTTCACGTGTCATGGCGGCGTGGGATGGTTGGTAGGCATCTTTTGATGGCTGAGGCATAACACGTTTGTCAGGGCTCTTTAAGACCAAAAGTTTGGGCTAATGCAAGATGACCAAGGGCAGGTTTAAAAAAGGAATTAGGCACTGGAAAGCCATTGCAGCTCAATACCAGGAGCGTAGCGACTTTGCAGAGCTTTATTTGCAAGCATCGGATCTCCAGAACAGCTGAATATCTGCCAGATTGAAAGTAACCTGACCTAAAAGTGAACAAGCAGAATATGTGAGAGACAAGCATGTAAGTGATGGAGGCCAGCACCAGAGAAACAAGGATGTGATTATGTTTAAAGTGGAAGCTAAACACCCAGCGTTAGTGCCAAGTGTAAGAGCGGAGGAAGGCAAGCCAGAGATGGAATAAACAATCTTTAAGGGTGCTGCAGACAGTGTGTACACAAATACGCTGGTCGCAGGAGTCACTGGCTCTTATTCCTAGCTCTCAGCGCTGGAGAAGATGACTGCTTGCAGGACTGGCTTTTGCTACTGGGATTTTCTATTCTGGATGTTTGTTTTATGGTTGAGAGGCAGCCTTATACCTGCAGAACAGGCAAGTCCTTCTCTATGACACTTTGTTGGGCTGTTCTGGGAATTGCTAATGGCCAGGCTGTATTTTGAACAGAGATTTATGATCACCTTCCCAGTCAATTAAAATTCTAGATATTGCTAAGGCAGAATTCAATTAAGGGTAATTGGAGCTTCTGAAAACTGCTTTTCCAAAGGGAAACAATGGTGGGATTGCAGTTCCTAGAGGGTTTCTAGCACTTTTAAATAACTTTCAGGTCTCTTCTTGCCTGGCGCTGCTCTAATCTTCCCTCAAGCCCCACACTCGCTATTATCAGACAATTCAAATGTTGATTTTTTTTTTCTGTCATAATTTATCATTTTGACTTATTTGTTCTTTTTACGTCTTCTTCTAAAGGCGAGGGAAAAAAAAAACCCAAACCCCGCAGAAGCCTGGAAATGTTTTTGTATCAGTCCCAGTGGCCTGACATGAAAGATATATAGCCACTTCTAAGAATTTGACAACACTTCAGTAACAATTATCCAGACAGGTACAATAACAACTCCCTTTTCTTTTGCTGTTGAGAGGGATGATAAGGCTTTAATGAATTGTCAATAAAGATTAAAAAAGAATAAAATAAACAAAGAGTACAGAAAACAGGTGCAAACGAAATACCATTAAAATGCAACTCAGGTTTCCCATTCTACCCTAAATTTTATTTTCTTGGCATCAAGGACTATTGTGACAGTTCTTCGCACACTTGATTGAACTGGGAAAACACATGGGACTGTATCTTAGTCACAGAATGCAGAACATGTAGCTCTCGGCTCACAGAGCAATCTCGCGGAGGGATGAATAATCCTTTCAGCAGTTCATTTTGTCAGAATTTGCAACCCGTTGTTTACTGTGTGGGGACTAATAACAAAATGCCAATGAGGAATTAAAAAAGCGAGAGAAGACGTGATATGGAGAGACAGAACAGCAACGGCTTGAGGGTCCCGCTCCTTCTCGCCCCCGTAGTGCGTGGTTGGCATTTGCCGACTGGAAGATTTTTTGGTTGAGTTTTACTTTCCGTGGTTTTGGGAGTAGATTAACATTTCCCTCTGCACATGCCCTGTGTTTTGCTGTTTAAAGGAGACCAGAGCAGCCCTTGACACAAGTGTTTTTAAGCGTTTCCCTCTCTTCATGGGAGATAAAGGGAGGCAAAGCCATGGGCAATTATTGTGTAGAAGTTAAAGGGAAAAGTTTCTTTGATAAGAGATGATTGTGTAATTATACAATTGCCAAAGGAGAGAAGCATGTAGGTGGATGCACTTTCTGATGTGTGATTACTAATGAATTCTCTGTATTCCTTGTGGAAAAGAGCCACAACTGTAAAATTAAATAGTCAATGCCTCTTTGATGAAAGGGTTTGCAGCCACTGATGTCCTTTATCAAAATACAGTGAGCTTTGAAGAACAGCAAGAATAACAAACCTCGGCTTCAAGTAAAGCAATCAGAGTGGAGAAACTTTACAGAAGTCTCTTTCTCTAGGAAATTTGTTTATAGCATTTTCTAGAAACAGAATCATTTTGCCTGGGAAAATGATGGGTAGGCTATTACCAGGAGGCACGCAGCTGCTGAAATCATGGCCAGCACCATACAGCAGATGGGCAGAAGGCACTAGATTTAGTGTCACATTTGGATGCATGAGTGTTGTACTTCAGCCCCGATCGGGACCAGACTACGCAGTCTCTCTCTTGCTCCCCCCACCCAGAGGGAGCTGGTATAAGGAAAAGCAGCTCAAGGTTTGAGATAAGAACAGGGAGAAATCCTTAAAGTTACCATCATGGGCAAAACAAACTTGACTTGGGGAAAACTATTCATTTATTTCTAAAACTAGCAGGAGAATGAGACAGGGAACAAGATAACCTCCCCTCACCCCTCCCTCTTCCCAGGCTTAACATTTTCCCTACTACCTTCCCCTCCTGAGTGGCACAGGGGGAAAGAGGGAATGGGGGTCGTGGTCAGTTCATCACGTGTTGTTCTATGCTGCTACTTCGTTGTTGGGGGAAGAACTCCTCGCATTCCTCCTCTGCTCCATCATGGGGTCCCTTCCATGGGCCACAGTCCTTCATGAAACTGCTCCGGCGTGGGTCATCTCTTCCACGGAGTGCAAGAGAGCTGTCCTCCAGAACAGCTGCCCCAGTGGGCCCCTCCATGGGCCACAGCCACCTTCAGGCATCCACCTCCCCCGGTGCGGGGTCCTTCACGGGCTGCAGGTGGATCTCTGCCCCTCCGTGGGCTCCATGGGCTGCAGGGGGACAACCTGCTCCACCATGGGCTGCACCACGGGCTGCAGGGGAATCTTGGCCAGGAGCCGCATCCCCTCCTTCTTCACTGTCCTTGGTGTCTGCAGGCGTTCCTCACAACAGGCTGGCAGATGCCTCTCAGGATCCTTTTTACATCTTATTCTCTTCTCATCTCCTCTCCACTTCTTGCAGCCAGGCCGGGCTGAGTTGGGCCCAGTTGGCCGCCCGGCAGGAGGCCAGAGGGTGAGGCCTGCAAGGCCCACAAGGCTCACGGCCTCCCTTCTCTGCCCCCGCTCAGCTGCTTCACATCTCCTCTTTTTTTTTTTTTTTTTTCCTGTTTTCCCCTTCTTAAATATGTTATCACAGAGGTGTTATCATGGGATGTTCTGCTACTAATTGGCTCGGCCTTGGCCAGCAGCGGGTCTGCCCTGGGCCCGGCTGAGTCCACTGAACAAAGGGGAGCGACTTCTAGCAGTTTCCTACAGAAGCTGCCACCTTAGGCCCCCCTCACCAAACAAAACCAGAACAATGAGTTGGCAAGGACTGACAGATATAGAGGCTTTAAAAGCATTCTTGCTTAGAAAGGTGAAGAGTGCCATATGACTACTTAGTGAAGCATGCATCCTACTTGACAGTCCAGGGAGTGCTGGTGTGCATCTCTCTCTCCTTTCCTTCCCTTCCTTCAGCTCTCCACATAAGCTCATGCTTAAACTTTTGAAAGAAATCTTCTTTTCATGAAGCTTTGGGGTTTTTTTTTCAGTCTTGCAGTTCACACTATACTCCTAGCATAAGAATTTAATTGTTAAAACATAGCACTCACCAGGAAAAGAAATGTTTGTCTTTGGAATAAAATATAACAAAATCAGTTTTGACCTGGGATTTTGGATGTGGAGCCAGATGGGATGATGACATGTGGCAATTAGATGCTGTCTGCTGCAACTAAGGGGAAGGGATGCTGTAAGCACCAAGTTATTCCCTGGAAAACAGAAAGAGGAAAATGGCATTAGGGCGGTGGGTACCAGTCCCTGGGTTGCCCAGTGGCACAGGCTGTTTCGAGTTGCAGGGAGATTGAGGGTGGACAAGAATCTGCACATGGGCCTCCTGCCCTGGTGCGGTCAGGTGGACTTTCTCAGGTAGCGTCACTGATGATATTGGCACTGGCAGAGTTATGTAAATGATAGTTTGTAACATCCCTCGCACGTTTCTCGGCTGGTACCGGTGCGGAGGACTCTGAGATTCCCTGGAGGAGAAAAGTGGTGAGTAGCTGAATATTTTTATTTGCTAAAAAATAGCTGAAAAGGCCTCTTAATATGGCGCTCCAGCCATAAAATCAGAAATTATTCTCTGTGCTCTTATCTTCTCAGGAAACAAATTCTACTGCAAAGCTTTTCCTAAGCCATTTTAAAGCAATATTGTTAAATACATTAAAGGCCACTTATTTTGAATTCAGATACAGCTGAGAGACATGTTACGACTCTCTAACTAAATGGAAGACCTAGTAAAAAAACCACATTTTTTTCTCAGACTGAGTACAACTATTGCTGCCTAGGTAGAGTATTCTAAAGAAAGGATCCCTGAGCTGAAAATACTCCATTGCTGTCCATTGGGATGTTGTGAAGAAGATTTAAGAGTATCTAGGTGATCCCAGCATCTCTGGAAAAATAATGACAGCAAGGTTGTCTGGCTCAAGGCTATCTATAGCAATCTCCTCAAACATTAAAAAAAGTGCAAAAGGTCATACAACAACCCTCATAGATGATACTGTGAAATGAGAGGGAAAGGAATGCTGAAATAATACTTGAATAAACAATTGGATTAGATGTATGACTAAGTGGATGTATTTCCCTATAGAGACAATATAGGGAATATGCAAAGCTGAAGGAAAGTGTTATACTGCAGTCTTTGAAGAGGAAAAAGCACAGGCTGGAGTCTGAGATTAGCTACTGCAAGAACTGGGATCAGGAATCTTAAACTCTTTATTTCTCTGCCTGTTGTTTTTCAGACTGGAAATGCTTTTTCATGGAGGCTTGTACTAGAGAAGCTCAGCAATGCTTCTGTCATTACAGCGCATTTGTCTTGGATCACGCAGGATGTATTCGTGTGTAGCTCAGATTCCGGCTAGGTACTGAAAATGCAGAGAGATTATTTTATTATCCCTTTACTGCATGGTATGTTAAAGGTTTCAAGAAAATCCAGCCAATTGATCACAGAGCGTGCTGTCCTTGAAAGGTATGCTAGTCTTTCCAGTACATTTATCAAGGAGGCAACTCAAGGCAATTCCATGTTGGCATCAGATTTCACATCCGCCGGTTCGTAGCCAGCGTTTATATCCACACTTATTTGTGTTCATCTCGGCTCCTGTGCTGAGAATTCAGGATGTGTGTGTGCGTGTGTGCATGCGTGCACGTTTGTGTATATATGTTTACAGCCAGAAATGACAGAATCATTATAGGTGGTTGAAGTAATGCCCTTTGTGTTCGTTAGGCTGACCTGCTCCCTCCGAAAAATCAGACAACTCTTTCTTGAAAACTGAGAAAGTGCTATTGGCGTTAACAATGTGGTTCGATGTTTGATACGCTATGTGGTGTATCATAAAGGTTCCGTAGTCTTCCTCACCCTAAGCCTTTATGTTTTTTCCTTGCTCTGATTTTGTTTCTTCAAAGATGGTGTAATATTTTTTTTCTGTACCTGCCTATGACCATCAGTAAGGGAAGCACCCAGAAGAACCTATGTGTAAGTTTGAAATTAAAACAAATTAACTTTTATTTGTGCAACTTAACTGTAGACTTCCTTTTCTTATCATTTGGCCTGAAAAGTATGGGTTTTTGTGGTTTTATTGGTAGTTATCTCTATAATGTTACAAGTTATCCAAGAGCTGCTGCACCTTTCATCTGATGGGCCTTAAGAATTCACCTGGTTGCTGAACACAAATTGCTCTGGAATTATTTTAATGGGGAGACAAAACATATTCCAGTGACAAGCACAAAGTGAAATTTCCATGAAAATTTGTTCAAACATAGCTTCTCTTGCAGAGGTCTTTGTTGGGGCTGAGTTGTCAGAGAGGTGTAAACATATTAAAGAGAAATTCTCATAGTTTGCCGGCACATTCAGTGATAATATAGGTCACCGATAACTTCTGAACTGAGAAAACAGCCATAACAAGTTGCAATGCGAATGGAAATTTGGGTTCCGTACTGTGCTATGAAAATGGAAAGAAAACAGTTGTGAGCGTAACTTAGTGTCATGTTCTATACATCTTTTTTTTGAGCATTTACTTGCTCGTTCGTGGCCCTTGGGTTCAGTTGTGCTCCTCACAATCTTGCCAGCATCACAGAATTTTCCTAGCTAACTGATGGTTTTTGGTAAGCACTCTTCTCTACTGCTGTTTGCATTTTGAGCTTTCATGCAGCTTACTGGAGAAACTTCTTGTTAATTTTTTTTTTTTTTGAAACATGTATTGAGATGATTGTTGCTTCAAGACATTGTTACACCAATTTTTCAGTGTAGCCACCCTGAAATTACTCTTAATCCAGGTGAGGTTAAACAAAAAGTGGAGAAGAGTGAAAAATGCAAACCAGAAGGCTGTGGCAGAGTTGTGGGGGCAGCCAAGCAGGAATGAAGGGGATGTCTTTGCCTAGAGCTGGTTTTAGCGTGGAGGGCTTCCCTCCTTGGGCGGATGAGCCACCAAGCTAGCACAGGCTGAGCAGCATCCCTCCCTACAGCCTGCTTCTGTCGAATCATAGAATCTTTAAGGTTGGAAAAGACCTCCAAGATCATAAAATCCAACCATCAACCTAACACCACCATGTCCACTAAACCATGTCCCAAAGTGCCACATCTACACATTTTTTGAACACCTCCAGGGATGGTGATTTCACCACTTCCTTTGTCAGCCTGCTCCAGTGCCTGAACACTCTTTCAGTAAAGAAATTTTTCTTAATATCCAATTTAAACCTCCCTTGCTGCAACTTGCGGCTGTAACTTGTCCTATCACAAGTTACTTGGGAGAAGAGACCAACACCCACCTCCCCACAACCTCCTTTCAGGTAGTTGTAGAGAGCAATGAGGTCTCCCCTCAGCCTCCTCTTCTCTAGACTGAACAATCCCGGTTCCCTCAGCCGCTCCTCATAAGACTTGTTCTCCAGACCCTTCACCAGCTTCGTTGCCCTTCTCTTGTATGCGCTGCAGCACCTCAACGTCCTTCTTGTACCGGGAGGCCCAAAACTTCACGCAGTATTCAAGGTGCAGCCTCACCAGTGCTGAGTTCAGGGGCACAATCACTTCCCTGTCCTGCTGGCCACACTGTAGTGATACAAGTGCCTTTGGGCAGCGCTTGTGGGAGGTGATCCTGATCTGCGTTCCTTCATAGTTCAGTCCATCTTCACAGCCACTTTTTTTTTTTCTCCATCGTTTGCTAGATCCTTAATCAGAGCTGATCCCCCCTGTCACTGTAGGGGGGGTGCATCCCACTTAGGAGGGGCTGCTCCATGCCAGCGTGGCCCAGCGTTGGCCGGTGCTCAGTTGGGCAGCCGGTGCCTCCTGCGAGTTTAGTGAGAGGCACAGCTGTCCTATCTGCTGCTCATGAGGGTTTGCTCTCGGGGCAAAGCCCTTTCAGGTATAAATCTGTGGTTTGCGCTTTTTTTTGAAGCGTTGCAAAGCCGGGATTAATGCACAGAGTGTATTAAAGAGCAAGGATGAAGGTAGTTAATCACCTTGCGGCAGCTGTGCGTTGAGCTCTGCTTCTGAAGGACACTGGGGCAGTGTGCTAGAAGGGTGCTGTGAATGCCTGATGAGGCTGTGGCTCTTCCCAAAGCCTGGCTGAAAAGCAGAGCTGTGCTGGCTTTCTGGAGAAGTGCCATTAGATGGCAGTAAAGGCTTTTGCAAAAGGCAGTGCGAGAGAAATTGCTTTTAACTCGGCTTGTTTGTCGCTTAGGTAGGGATCCTTGTAGGAGACCTTGATCATAAATCCCGCTTGCCATAAGGGGTTCGCAATGCATCCTACAGAGTACACGTTGTGTTCTTCCCCGAGATATAGAGTTGCATTTTCAACAGAGAAGGCCCTTTTCCTTCCTCTTTTTTCTATTTCTTTTCACGTCTAGCATATTCCTACTGTCTAATTTTCTTTGAAAGAAGTGGTTGAGCAAAGTCTTTAATATGTGCTGACCAAGACGTCTGTGTGATGGTGGCAGGGAAACGCAAGGCTGCTAGACAAGGGGGTGAAAATGGATAAGCCACAGTTTTGGCAGACTGGATATAGAGGGTTATTCCTTGCCTAAAAATGAGCATTACCCTTGTCAAAAATGTGTTCCTGCTGATCCACTGAGA
>WHYT01015981.1:77121-115249 GCA_009806455.1 Tetrax tetrax
CCCGGTTCCCTCAGCCGCTCCTCATAAGACTTGTTCTCCAGACCCTTCACCAGCTTCGTTGCCCTTCTCTTGTATGCGCTGCAGCACCTCAACGTCCTTCTTGTACCGGGAGGCCCAAAACTTCACACAGTATTCAAGGTGCAGCCTCACCAGTGCTGAGTTCAGGGACACAATCACTTCCCTGTCCTGCTGGCCACACTGTAGTGATACAAGTGCCTTTGGGCAGCGCTCGTGGGAGGTGATCCTGACCTGCGTTCCTTCATAGTTCAGTCCATCTTCACAGCCACTTTTTTTTTTTCTCCATCGTTTGCTAGATCCTTAATCAGAGCTGGTTCCTTGCTTCCTGTCACTGTAGGGGGGGTAGGAGGGGCTGCTCCATGCCAGCGTGGCCCAGCGTTGGCCGGTGCTCAGTTGGGCAGCCGGTGCCTCCCGCGAGTTTAGTGAGAGGCACAGCTGTCCTGTCTGCTGCTCATGAGGGTTTGCTCTCGGGGCAAAGCCCTTTCAGGTATAAATCTGTGGTTTGCGCTTTTTTTTTGAAGCATTGCAAAGCCGGGATTAATGCACAGAGTGTATTAAAGAGCAAGGATGAAGGTAGTTAATCACCTTGCGGCAGCTGTGCGTTGAGCTCTGCTTCTGAAGGACACTGGGGCAGTGTGCTAGAAGGGTGCTGTGAATGCCTGATGAGGCTGTGGCTCTTCCCAAAGCCTAGCTGAAAAGCAGAGCTGTGCTGGCTTTCTGGAGAGGTGCCATTAGATGGCAGTAAAGGCTTTTGAAAAAGGCAGTGCGAGAGAAATTGCTTTTAACTCGGCTTGTTTGTCGCTTAGGTAGGGATCCTTGTAGGAGACCTTGATCATAAATCCCGCTTGCAATAAGGGGTTCGCAATGCATCCTACAGAGTACATGTTGTGTTCTTCCCCGAGATATAGAGTTGCATTTTCAACAGAGAAGGCCCTTTTCCTTCCTCTTTTTCTATTTCTTTTCACGTCTAGCATATTCCTACTGTCTAATTTTCTTTGAAAGAAGTGGTTGAGCAAAGTCTTTAATATGTGCTGACCAAGACGTCTGTGTGATGGTGGCAGGGAAACGCAGGGCTGCTAGACAAGGGGGTGAAAATGGATAAGCCACAGTTTTGGCAGACTGGATATAGAGGGTTATTCCTTGCCTAAAAATGAGCATTACCCTTGTCAAAAATGTGTTCCTGCTGATCCACTGAGACAGAGCGGCCAGACAGAGAAAAGCATTTTGCAGAGATTTGCTTCGTTATGGGAAAATAGCTAAGGAGGAAATTGAAACCTGATTTTGCCTTATTTTGTCATCACCAGTAGCTATCAGGTAGGAATTTGGATGTAAAAAACAGGTGGGAAGAGAAACAGACATTCTTTTCTGCCACACGGTGACATTATATGCTCCCTTGATAATAATGTGATACGGAAAGAATTACTGATGTTCATAAAAGTGAAGAAAAGCAGACTTATAACTGCCACACACCCACACTTCAACCTGTTCTTGTCACTGATATTACTTTTAGCACATTCTTCTCAGCAACAGTAACGAAAAATAGGTGAAAAGCCATTAGAGAGAATTCCTCCTTTCATCTTACAGGGGAGTGGTGCTAAAGACAAAGTTATACATGATTGGCTTGAAAACAGCCTTTCTAAAACCATTGGTTGTAATTTGGGATTTGGGAGCTGCAGTGCAGGAGGCAATTTTGGATTCTTTAAGCTGGTTCTGCGAGATGCTGTTGATGTAGTGGGTGAGGGAGTATATGCAAAGGCAGTCACTCTTTGAATCATATTAATGGGCAACTGGGATGACAGAAAACTAGAAGAGCCTTGGCTTGCACAGCCACCCAGGAGCTTTCCTGGTTATCAGCATGTGCTGCCTTAGATCTGAAATACAAAGATGAGGATCTCATCAGAACAGGCGGTTTCACAGCGTTCGTCACACCTTCTGCTTTTAATTAGCCCACAACTGCCAAGTGACTCGCATCATGGACTCTGTGGGTGGCTATGCTTTAGTGTAATGCAAGCCAATGCTTTTCCTGCAGAGTTTGGGTAGGGACAGAAGGTGCAGAAGGTTATTGTGGAAGGTGGATTTGTGATGTGGGAATCTCCCCAACAGTGGGAGCTTGGGAGATATTCTGGGACTTACTAGCTTGCTGTCTTTCAGCACTGAGAGAAAGCTGAGTATCTGCAGAAGGCTTCAGGAGTGACTATTGCTCCTCTAACACATCGGTCTTGTGACTCAGGTTCTGCCTGAGATGAGCTTCTGAGAAGCTGTGATAAGAACTTCTCAGTTGTCTCTGACCTTTGTGGGCGTGCTCAGGCCCCATGTGGCATGGGGCCACAAGTGGCCCTGGGTGCAGCTCCACAAGACCACCGTTTGACCATGGACCAAGGCCAAAATTATCTTCCTGATGGTACTGACTTGGTAGAATTGTTGCCTTTGACTGGAGTAGGGCCATTGCTTTTCCCAGTGGAAATCAGATGGTGACTTCAAGAGTATTAAGATTTTATCCCATCTGGTACTGTCAGTCACTTTTTTTTTTGGTCAGCTATAAATCAACCGTGTTGAAAAATTCACTACCTAGAGGTTTGTTTGTTTTTTTTTTTCTGTGGAGGCCTTTAATTGGCTCTCTTCACTTGGATTGCTGTGGGTTAATGCAAGCCTCTTATTTTCAGCTAGGTTGAAAGTATAACTGCATTGCCAGGATTTTGAGGTGTTTTGAAGGCTAAAGTTTATAAGTAGGAATGTTGAGGCTGGGATAATTTTAATTCTATTTCCTTTTCTCTACTTTGTGGGAGTACTTGATCTTCCCTGCCTTACAGTTTTATATGTATTCTGAGTTTCTCCAGCTTTATATAACCCTTGGTGGTTTCTTTTCTGTGAAAGAGTTGTGTGGATGAGAGATGTATGGAGCAAGACCTCTCCATCTTCTTTTTTTTTTACCAAGAAAATTTGCTCAAAATGCAGACATTTTATGGTTAAGTATTATTAGGAAAAGGTTCAAGGGAGATTTATGTGTGAGCAATTCTTGTTTTACTGGTGTACCTTTCCTGAAGGTCTTCTCAAGATCTAATGCCATTTTTAAACCTGACTTTGGCTAATGATAAGCTCTGGGGTAGAAACTGTCTTATGGCCCAGAGAGGTTCTGGTTATCTGGTTTTGAAATTCTGTGTGTATCTTATTAAGGTTTCTGTATTGTAAAAGCACATGTTCAGAATCTCGAGCTGAGTCCAACTCTCAGTTGCTCCCAAACAATGCTGTATCTTGAAGATACGGATATGACTTGATTTGCCTTTAGAATGGTAATCTTGGAAGCCTTAGCCTTAACTTTGTACTGTCGTATTCACAGATAGAAAGGGAGAGAAATTAAACTTTATATCCTCTTTTCTTTTTTCTTCTCCCTTCCTGCCCTTCTTTATCCTTTCTATGATGCTACTGCAGGGCCCAGGTGGTTCCTCAGGCCACCTTTTTTGTTACTTTGACAGGGGGCAGGTTCCCCTCAAAGACTTCCATGCAGGAATTTTTTTAGGTTTCTTTTGTCATCCTGGCTCAGCCCTTGGCCTGGTCCAGAGCAGCACCTGCCTCAGGAGCCGTGTGTTTGGGTGGATGGGCAGGAGCAGGGCTGGCAGCTGAGGTGCATGGGGATGGTGGTGCCACTGGAGGTGGTGTTCCTGTAGCCTGGGCTTCCAGCTTGTCAGGAGCCTGGGGCTGGCTCAGCCTTTCCTGCAGCCTCGTGTAAGAACATAAGCCTGAATTAGTGTGTCAGCCTCAGAGTCCTTCAGATTTCAGCTTCTTTTCCCTCTGTTCCTAGCATGTCTTTTTACCCCTTCCTATAATTGGAGATACCGTACTCTGCAGAGAACACCTACCCACTCTGCCTGCAGGCCAGTAGGTATTGTATAACATTGCTTTCCTGCTACCTGACTTTATGATTGACAGAGGCTTTCACAATTTTTTTTTTTTTTTTTTTTTTTTGAGCTTGACATGCAATTTGTCCCCAAACCATTTGTGATGTTCTGGAAAATAATTTCTCTTCTTTTTGGACACTTTGAAAATCCTTGAGTGTGCTGGAATTGAGAGGGAAGCAAGGAGTGCAGGAACACTCCTTTTCAGAAGCCCACGGTCAGGTCTTTGACCTTGTAGCAGAATGTGGTTGGGAAAGGATACATCATGAAAAATTCAGCTGGTAATATTTCAGGGTGCTCTTCACACGAGCAAAAGTGAGATGGGCACAGCTTCTGTGAATAGCTAGTGCTCCCCAAGGTATATGCTATGGAGCATTATTGGTTGCCCAAGATTTGCGTTATTCTTGTATGTTGATGTCTTTCTTGATCCCCATTTCACTGATTTCTTACTTAGGTAAGCAATTCCAGTGCTGTTACTCAGTAAACTGTACACACAGAGAACACAAAGCACTTCACAGCCCTCTGACTCCCAAGAAAAAAAAAACCTTCATGGTTCCATTTGACTCAGATACGTTTTAAGTGTTCGCAATACTTTATACTGTTGGTGACTTTTTTTGTATCCAGGGAGACTAAGGAATATAGAAAATATGAGTCTCATTGGATGGCAGGTTTCACCATGAACAGGTGTCCTAATTTTTATTAGAAGTCAAATATCTGAGATAGATTAGAAATGTATTTTGCAATTTGAAATTTAATTGGATTTGTGCTCAGAAGAGGAATCCGAGTGAGTGAAAGGGATCTCAAGATGTTCTTTTTCAAGCTCAAAAAATAATTGTTTTGATCAAATGCAAATCCTTGAATATTATCATTTTTTTTCTTGGTGAATATTTGCCGTAGCCCTGCTCAGAACTGAGGCAAATCCTGTCAACCCTTTCAGTCCTTTCAGCATATACAGTTACCTTTAATCCCACGCAGGGATCTGAACCTAGTTAGTGCAAGTTAGTGAATTTGACTGTGCTTACAGAATGCATTTGCAACTGCTGAGGAATGGCAATGTGACCATCAGTGTACGTGCTTCTATCTACCTCCTCTTGTGCAGGGAGCTGGTTTTTCTCAGTGGTGCCAGGTGGTACTGACCTGTCAAAATGGGGCTGGAGGAAGTCATTCATTGCATTTGCGGTGAGAAATGAATCATTGGTTCCCACCTTGGAGAGCTGTTTCATCTTCAGTTATGCAAAACAGAAGGAAAATACTGAAGTTATCTTGAAACGAGCCTTGCAATTTTTTCTCTGCTCCCAGTGGCTGAGCTTATCTCTGGGAGTCTGAGTCCTGCAAATTCGCACTGAGGCTGCTCGGACTGCAGTTTGGGGGCAGCATCAGCAACAAAATCCCCGCTTCTGCTTTGCGCCTTCTGTTGTGTGGCAGAGCTGCTTTTGCAGCTGCACAGTGAACTGGATTCGAGAAGCTGAAAAACTCCTTGGTTTTTTTTTTTTCTTCCCTCCTGGGTTTTTCAGCTGAACCTGTACCCAGCTTTGCTTCACCATGGAGTTGCCCCAATATAAGGGCCACACTTGGGTGTATCGTCTAGAGGGGAAGGGCAGACAGGGACTGGAAGATTTCAGCTGGTTTAAGGACTGCAGCTTCTGAGTGTCTAAGGCCAGACAGATATGGGCTACTTTTCTAGTTCTTACCCTCTAGAGACTCTGTTTTGTAGGCCATCCAACATTCTGTCCTCTGTTCTGCAAAGTTTGTAGGCACTTGCTTGACATCTCAGTAATCCCAAAGGTGACAACTCCGTGCACCGTGCAGAATCAAGCCTTGCACCTCTGGGTACAGGCTTGTAGTGTGTCCTTGGGCAAAGCTAAAGCATACAGCTGTGGCGCACAGATATGTGCAAGAAACAATACCATTATTTACACAGTAGATGCTTGGTTCCCTTTGTGTTATTTCTAATATTCCCCACACACCTTGCCAGTTCCCCTTGTAATACAAGAAATAACACGGCAGTTATAGCGAACTCCTTCCATGAATGGCACATAGTTTCACTGAAGTATTTCTTTTTCTTGCCTTCATCTAAAACCTAAAACTGAGCAAACAATGTTTCTGTGACACAGTAAGAGAGCTGGTATGAGAGAATTTGTCTCTAGAGACCGCAGTGCATTCTCAGCTATCAACCTGAGGCATTTTGTGCTCTGTGGAAGCTGTTTTTGCAATTCATCTCCTGTCCATTCCTTGGCTTTTATGTTGTTGTAGGGCCTGATCCTGCGAACAGTGATGTGGGAGGTGGATTAGCTCATGAACAGGCTCATGACTGAGCTGGGAGTGGAAATTATACACCTAATCAGACATGCATCTATAGCTGCTGGGTCGGGTCTCTCCCCCCTGAATTACATAGTCAGTCTTCATAAATTGACGTGGTGAGGTAAACCTCCTGACTTGCACTTCTGTAACACAGACCTGTAACAAAACCTGCGTTTTTTCCCCTAAAGGTTTGCATTGGCCAGGATGGAAACCCCCTCACAGCTGAAGCAATCTATATTTTAAACATTTTCCCTTCATGTTCCTCCCAGTTAAAATGTCATCTAAAGTACAGTTGGAAAATCTCTCATAGAAAGAATAATTCCTTTTCCTTTCTACTTTCTGTATGTTTTACCTCAGATCCACCTGTCCTCAGGCCCAGACTATGCTCGTGTAATTTATGGATGCCCTTTGCCTGTGTCAGCTGCACTGGAGTCTGCAGACCTTCTCCTGCCTCCAGAAATGTTCAGAAATGTTTGATGGTATCCTCATACACAGACTGCACTGTGATTCCTGCCTGCAGAGGGAAAGGGATGGGAGCAGTGATGGGGCTCCATGGACAGGGCGATTAAAAGAAAGCTGGAGTGAGAAGAGGGGATTGACGGGGCGATAATGAGAAACAAGCTTACAGCCTTGGAGTTCTTCATTTTACACTTGATTTCTTCTCTTAATGTCTATGTCATGTCTTATTTTTGCCATAGCCATTTCACACACATGAAGATGGAGGCATGAATAAAATGGCCAGGAAGCTTAGGACTGGACACAGGAACCCCAAGACCTGTCTCCTGTCCTTGCCTCAAAGTCTGCGGCCCCAGAAGTGGAAGGGAATGGCAGCTGAATGGTGGAGTTAACGTCACTTGACTGTACGGCCCTGTTTCTCCAGGGCTGTGTGCCACGCTGCTGTAAGCGGCCCAAGACCAGGAGGTCACATAGGGCTTGCAGGCTGTGTTCCTGTTTAATTGCTAAAGGATTGACAGGAACTCGAAGGCTTTGCCTGGGACTCTACTTCTGTCTCACCTCATCGTTTCCCCGAGTGCGTGTGATCTCAGCTGTACTACCCAGCAAAACCCCGCATCAGGTGAGCGCGTGTTGGTGACAGGCTGGCTGCAGCCTAGCCAGAAGGCTGTTTTTTTATGCAAGAAAGTCAGGATTTGATCTAAGGAAAAGAAGGAGGTGTGAGGGGACTCATGAATTTTCCTTTTCCTAGGAGCACACAAAACTACAGTTGATCTTAGCAGGCACTGCAGGGAATGAAGTAATCAAAAGTATGACTGCAAGCGAGTGTAGACAGACTCTGGGCTGTCTGTAAACTGAATACTAGCCTGGGTGCTCTAGCTATGTGGCCACGGCGGTGTAGAGCTTCACTTGCATGGCTGAAGTGTTTATCCAGCTTGTCAGGAGTTGTTTTTTTTTGCAGTTGTGCTAAGCTTGGTGGTGCTGCAGCACTGCAGGAGGCTATTCAGCCCCAGACAGATAGGTCCTTTCAGTCCTCTTCCAGCCCCAAGCATCACCATGGGTAAGGTGTGGGATGCAATGCCCTGTTGGTATTACTGGTATATCTTCGGCGTCTCTAAAATGAAATTTAAAATTCAAGCGTTTTTATTGCTGTCCCATCAGTAAACTGACCTAGTAGGTAGCTAACGCAGAGGCCGAGCAGAGGCTGGCATTTGGGATCAGCTCTGCCAGCTCTCAGAAGAGTTTTGCCACGTGCTAGCAGAGCCAGAGCTCAGGATTCTGACCGGCGAGGAGGGTTCACTTCCAGTACAATAGGAAGATAATCAATCATGCTACTAGCTTTTGTCTTGGCAAAGGTATTGAGCTATCAGCCAGCTGGTTAGCTGCCTCAAGGCCACCTGCTTGACTGAAAAATAGACAATCAGTTTCTTTCCCTTGCAAAGGGAAGTAGGGAATATTGACTTGTGTGATAATTTTAGGTGGATGATTAAATTTGGCCTCTTAGGCCCCAGTTGAAAATTCAATTCAGATGACTAGTTTTCTTTTCATACACCACTGAGCAATCTTGTGTTCTGCCACCACTAATGTTCCTGATGTTGATTGTCCTTTCACTTTAACAAAGCGCAGAAATGCCCAGCCTGCTTTCTGTTTCCTGTGGCTTTGGGCTATCGAAATGTAATGAGAAGACTGCTTTTGGCTTAAGTTAGGGATACAGAATCTACCCTGAGACAGACTGTCTACCCCTATAAAGTCACATATTGACGTTGTAATGGGTGCAATGAGTAGTCAGGTCAGAAGGATCATTCATAACTTTTCTACTGGCTTAGGTTGTTTTCAAATATTCCAATTAAAGCTGCCCAGGCCTTGAATGCATATTTCTTGGGGGGAAAAAAAATCAAAACCAAACTGGCATGAAGTCAGTGCTAGAACAACCGACATGAATTGTAGGAGGATAAAACTCTCTGTAAATAGATGTGAGTGAGGCAGGGAAGACAAGGGTGAGAAAGGGAGAAAAGGAGAACAGTGTTCTGTTCTGTGGTGTGCTCCTACGGGTATACACGTGCCGAGGAGTCCAAATATCAAAGTCAGAGCAACGCTCCTGAAATACAGCGAAACTGAATGCTGATGGAGGCAGCTGATTGCCTTAGAGCTAGTTTTACCATGTGACACGTGCTTTCCTTGTTGCTTGATGCTGCTGCATAGGCTAATAATACGTGTTTGATACCCGGAGGAAAATCAAATTGCATCTTTAATAGGTAGTGCTATTATGCATATTATTTACAGTGTGACCCTGGGATCACCAGACTGCTGCCTTAGCTAATGTTAAGTAAATCATTAGTGGAGAGTGTATACTTTAGCTGCACCAGATCTTACCTTTTTAAGAAGTCTGTCCTTTCAAAAAAAAAAACACCTAGGGATTCACTTAAGAAGGCTCTGCTGTTGGAAGCACAACTTGTTTCCCTCAGTTAATGAATGCAGGCATCAGGAAGTGCTTTTGGGTGACAGATTCAAAGAAGAGCGCTCATATTGTAAAGGGATCCTGAGCAGCAGCAAAGGCTTCTGAAGAAAAGAGTACATAAAGGGCAGTCTGGAGTGCGTTACCCAAAAAGTAGCATTAGGAAGTGAGCCTCTGATTGCTGAAGATACACTGCTCGATAGTTGTAATGGAGCTGGAATACAGCTGAGTTTGGGTTTAACAGATAAAGCGGATATAGATAATAGGATTAGGAAATAAGAGAAAGATAAATTTGAACACTGTAAAGGAAAGGCCTTTGCCCCAGCAATGCTTTCTTGTTCGGAAAGCGAGAAGTGGATGACATTTCAAATATTGTCTCAAAAGAAGGCAAGGGCTGCACAGTATCTTTGAGCTGTGCAAGGGTGGGGAGGAGGCAATCTGCATTGCCTCACAAAAGTGAGATTTACTGCCTTTAAATAGGCACATTTGAAGGGTATATTTATGCAGCAAGCAAAGGTGTGATTACAGGACAGGTCGGTGTAACGTAGATTTAATTCTGCCAGCCGTACCCTCTCTAATGAAATGGTGCAGAGCAGGCTTTAGCATGCAGCGTGCAACTGGAGGATAAGCCCTGCAGCAACCTTGTACACAGGCTCCAGTTTGCTAGGTGGTGCCACTGCATCTTCATTAGCATTCTTATCTAATGACAGCCAATACTTGGAGCAATCACTTTGCCTTTATCCAACCAGTATTTCGCACTGGCGTAAACTGTGCAAGGAATGGGAAGATATAGACTGCATCGCCGTATCGCTAATGAAAGCTGAAAACACTTAATTTCCCTCTTCCAGCCTTTGAACTTAGCTGAAAATAAATCTATGTTTGAAAGAAAAAAATGCACAGGTGAATAAAATTAATTGTGGGTTATAGTGAAGAGGACAGATTATTATAATACATTATCTAGATGCCTTTTATGTTACTGCTGCTGCCAGAAAGTTGCATTTAGTATTTTGCCTGATGCATTGCATGATATATCAGAATCGTCTGACACGCAATATAAGACTTCAGTCATTAGGAGTGAAAACTAATGGGTAACAACATACAAGAGGAGATGGCTAGCTGAGTTGTTACCAATTTGTGTAGAAGATTTTGCAGCTGCAATAAATACTTTGATAGGAGTATTTATGACTACTTGTTACAGAGTGTGAGCTTACTGTAAATGTAAGTGCAGTTTGTAAGATTTGTAGGTGGTCAGCCAGCCCTCTTCTGTGTAATGCTGGAGAGCAGTCGTGAGGGGGAGGCTATGATTATCATGTTTTTGTAGCGCACAAGCACCTAATGGAAATGAGCAGAAATCTGGCCATATAGTCTGTCAAACCAGTCTTATTTCCCAGGGAAATAACTAAGCCATTGTTATAGGAACAAATAATAAACCACAAACAGGCAAAGCAATACAATGATACGACTGCACAGCGGAGCTGGAAATGCAAGCCTGGCCACCTCAGTACTGGTACATGAATTTTACCCACTTCCAGTCTAATTCCAGTCTACGTTATCAGCCGCTGGATGATGATTCTACATGGGATTATCTTTACGAGTTAGGAATACCTTTCTGACAGCCTTGGTCTGAGCCTCCTCTTTGGTGCTGTTACGGTGCCTTTTCCCCTGTCATTGTGTGGAGCTGATGAGCAGCTCTGCCACCGGCTGATCCTGGAGAATGTCAGCAGCTCCTCACAGCCCTTCTGAAAGGCACCATAGATTTTATAACATTTGGGTAGAAGGGGGAGATTTGGTAATCAACTTTCCTGGTATTCTCTGAATCATATATATGCTTTTCAGCTCTGCCTGAAAGATCTAGCTGTCCTGATGAAAGTGGTGAGATGATAAGGATGGGGATGATGCTTTTGATTTGGGAGATTACTTGGTTAGTTAAGGGTAAGCAGAGAAGCTGTCACAGGAAAGCCTGCATTTCTAAGGTAAGGGCACTAGAATGTATTTGCAGTTGCTAAAGTTGTCAGGTTACGATTTCTACATGTAGTTTTTCCCTGGCTGCCATTTTACCTCTTAACTTTTGTTGGTTTTTATATAAGGGCCAGTTGATTTACTCTCCTTTTGCCCTCCTTTTTTTTTCAGATGTATAAATAAACAATAAACATATTCATCATTTACTTGCAGTGAGTGTTTCTCCCCAGCTCAGATCGTAACCAAGGCAGACACTGGGGCTTACCGGGACTGCAAGAGAAAGCAAAGTCAAAGCATTTTGAATCTTCATAAGAGCTGGTCACAGCCAGTAGCCATGAAGATGTGCATTCCCTGTCAAAACACTCTTGCTGGCAGTGTGCATGGGGGAAGGCAAGGCAGAGCTGTTTCTGCCATGGCTGAGACACTTGTACATTGCCATCGGGTACAGCTACAGAGGTGGGAGACGAGCGTCGCTGAAGACATAGCAGAGCTTAGAAACTGAAGATTGGGGAAACCAAAATCTATTAGGGATAGTTACTATTGCCTAATTGGAGGTCCTCTAAAAGAAACTCAAGCAGATGAGCAAGCCAAGGACCCACAAGCTGAGAAAAATATACTCGTGCGTACTCACTTCACATATGTCGTTAGCCACTTGCAAGAAAATCTACTGACTTTCCTTACAGCAAAAAAGCGTGTGTCTGGGGCTCAGCGAACTGAAGCCATAGTTCATGTAACAGGATTGGACAGTAAGAAATTTTGGTCAGCAGGGCATTCTTTCTTTCTGAGATAGTTTTTAAAACAAATGGATTTTGTTTAATATTTTAGGTAAGAAAGCAATATTTTGGGATTTGTAACCAGCAGCCAGTTGTATTTTATTTTTACTGTCGTATGTGCTGAAAGCACAGAACAAGCACTTTCTCTCTGCTGCCCAATGGGTGTTGCTGGGGTGAGAATGATGGATGCTGCAGTGCCCAGGTCTGAGGAAGACCGTGCGATTCCAATCTCGAGATTGTCATGACGAGACGGGATTAATTCCCTGCCCTCTTCTCATTACAATTTGCGACACTACAATGAATCTGTTTCATACCACGAGGTGCTCTTGTTGCAATCTTCATTGCACGCTCTGCAATAAGAAAGGAGAGCAAAAGGAAGACAAAATAGTGGCAAATGTTGCAAGGAGTCAGCCGGACCTTATGACCTATATAATAACGTGAGGAAGAAAAGGTCTTGCTTCTGTGTGGGAAGCTCTGTAGAGCTGGAAGTGACACATGAACCTAATTAGTACGGTAAGAGACATGTCTAAAGTGGAAGATTAGAAATGTAAAATTCTGACGAGGCTGACTGCTAGGGAATCCTCTGGAAATGTCAACTTATCTGAGGGAAATCCAAAGTAATGTCACTGGTTTAACATAGAGCAGAATAAAGACCAAGATCTTGGTGTGTCACAAAGGAACTTTTGGCAACAGGAGAGAAATACATGTCCTCTGTCCCCTAAATATTTTCAGCATGCCTCCTCTCTCAGCCTAGCTCAGTCGCCTGGTGTGGATGCAATGATAAGAGTTTAATTTTATCCAAACAAGGACTCGGGGTGAAACTGTGGGGATAGAAGAAGAGGGAGATGAGAACCATGTGGATGGAAAGTGAAGGAAAAATCTTTGCACAGCATCCTCTGATGCAGCACTGCCGTATTTGCATAAGTCTGGTGGAAACTTCACTGAATCACTTTGGTACCATGTTTGGGAAGCAGCTCGTGCCAGTCTTAGGTACAGACTGAGACAGTGAAACAAGGTAAGACAGCTTAGTCTAGGTGGAGGATAATTCTTTTTCTATTTATGCTGACCTGGAGCTGAGTAATTGTCCATCAATATGGAGTTTCATTGAGTTGGCATTTTGAACTCCCTTTGTATGCTTTTTTGCTTCAAGAAATATTAAAGTCTAGATAAAATTGGAATCACTGCCTGGTAATGAGATCATTATATATAAATACTGAATGGCTCACGGGGAGTATAATGATTCCTCAGCCCAGGTATGCAGCACATAACTTTTAACTGCGAAGCACAGCCTGCCTTAGAGATATGTTTCCAGTGCTAACACACATAAACCCCTTCAGCATAGAGTTCAAGTCACAGAATATGAATGACTGGGAATATGTTATTTACAGCTTGCATTAGGAGGCAGAATGAGCTGGGGCTTGTTATTTACTGTTCATGTGGAGTTTTAAAGAATTCTGATTGACTGAAAAGACAAAGAAGCAAGAGAGGGAGGTGGTAAAGGACAAAAACCATATCAACTCGCTGTGTGAAGTCAGCTTCCTTTCAACAGCCATCCCCTTTGCACAGCATCAGGCATGCTGCAGGGAATTAACAGTTAATAACAGTACTGCCTGAGATGGATCTGTGGTGAAGTGTTCTGTGAAGCCTGAGTTCCTTCTGCCTCCGAGCAGCAGAAATGCTCAGCACTCGGTGCTTGCGCGTGGCCATGGGCTGGGGCAGAAGCTGCCCCTCCTTCGATGGGGTTTGCACGCGGAGCCAGGGGACACCCCTGGCTGGTGTGCTAGGCTGGGAAGTGAGTTTGATTCCCCGATCTCCTACAGGTTTCTGAAGCAATTTTGTCTCTAGCTTACAAATGCGGAACTTGAGGTAAAGAAAGAGGGAGAGACCAAGCCTGTGTGCATCCCTCTCATCCCTCTCCTTGAGTTCTCGCCTCTGGGATAAAACCATCAGAACTGCCTCAGAGAGTGTGAGGGCAAGTGCATTGAAGATTATGAGGTGTTGAGGTATGAGGAGCAGGGCGGATGAGGAAATAGTGATGACAGATTCATTACTTCTTATGTCTATGCGGAGAGGATAGGGCCAATAAAAGTAACAGGCAGCTCTGGACTTGTTACCCAGGCTTATACGCTCTGTCTGCATTGAAATCACCGGAGTTACAGCTACTGTATGAGTAACAGATAGTCCTGTTGCTATTCATAATAATGGGACAAAACATGTACTATCAAAAAAACATGTGTGCAGAAAAGCTGCAGGAGAGGCATTTTCTGTTGAGATGCTTGCTTTAGTGACCTTAGATAGGTCCATATGTTGAAGCTGAAATCCAAATAGGCCTCTGAGCTTCTGCTTATCGTTTCACTGCACCAAAAGACAAACTTGTTTGCTCTCTGCTACACCGGCTCTGTAGGATGTCCTGTGTGTATTTTCCTTAATGTCTAGGATTATTTTTTTTCTGATTTGATATAACAAACTGTCTTTGTATGTGTTAGAACAAAACCAGTCCTGGAGAAAATGGATAAAGTTACTTAAATCTAAGTTACCTGACTTATGCGAGCCTTGTTATACCAGTAAAACAGACAGCTGCCTAGAATAACAAACTAGCAGAGGTACTTGGATGACTAAAGGTGGGGAAGGGGGAAGACATCTGTCTGACTGTCTTGAGCTGCCAAACTCCTACACTCAGCCCTAGGGACTAAGATCCTGCTGTCACTGTCAATATAAAACTCTTTAGCCTGGCATTTAATGTGCCTTAACCTGGAAAGCTATATTTAAGCTAATAATCCAAATTTTTTTGTATGTGTGAACTAAGTGGATTTTAGGATCACTTGCAGCTGCCTGGCATTATGGATGCAGAATGAATTTATGTCAGCAAACTCAAAGGGTTCATAGGACTCTGTTTCTCGAAGGGAGCTGCTGTCAGTCCACGGAAAGAAATATATTAAAAAAGAAGAATTGTAGTGGCCTGTTTCAGGTGGTGTGTCCCACTACAGTGGTGACACAGGTACAGCCACCCTGAGCTGCATGAAGGGAGGGACTGAAGAACATTAAGGGATGCTTTGTAACTTCATAGAAATCAAAAAGGCTGTAGCTTTTTCTTAACAGAATCTTGAAGGATTTTCTTCTCTTTTAATTTCTTTTTTGTTCCTTTTCATGCTATCTCTGACCACTTCAAAGTCTGAAAAATGAACTTGACCCCTTTTGGCAAAGGCTGGGCTGGGCCAACAACAAAGCTTCTCTGCTTCAGTCTGCATGCCTAAAGCTCTGTTAAAATATACACCCACATCAATGGGTTAATGGGTCATTAAAGTATTCTGCTTTTTTTCTTCTGTCTATTCTGGAAAGCTTTGCTGAGTTAATTAGGCTACTGTAAGGATTAGGAAATGACATTTTGTAGCACTCCCCTGGCAAAGTGGCATCTGAGGCCACGGCAGCACATCCTATACCCTCTTGTCAAGCCACTACACCCTATACCTTTTCCAGGATTCCATCCTGTTCACCCATCTCGGAGCAGGGGAAAGCTGCCCTGGCTCTGAAGAGCTAACGCACCCCGTTACACTTGTGCACCAGTGCTCCAGTCTTGCTTTTGCAATGCAAGAAACTCTACATTGTGCACTCCATTATCAGTTTCTCCTTTCCTTCTTGTGGCTTTATAGAATCTTCATAGGCAATTTACTAAGAAATTAGGGTCGCTTACTTTGTAATCTCTTAATAGCCCTTCCCTTTCTTTCTCCTTTCTTTTGGAGAGAGGTTTGCATTGCCACAGAACAGCTGCAGTGGTGCCTGCTTTGTTTTTGTTTGTATGTTTATTTGCCTGACATTGCCCCAACATTAATTGTAAGGGAGGTGAATGGTGTGAGGGGAGTTCACTAGGATTAAACTGTGAAGAGGTTTCAGAGTCATGTACTTAGCTTCTCTTGCCTGGTGAAGGAACTGAGGTCTTAACATGCAAATAACTGTGTTCCAAGTAAATTAAAAGCCGCTATCTGACCTGTGCTCATTATAGAGTTAAAATGTGGCCTATTATCACCACAGCACTTTCTGGTCTTCCCTGCAGCCACAGTCTTTTAATGTGTCTATTTGGCTGTATAATTTATTATCCTCAGGGCTTCTCAAAAACAATCCATTTGGCTGAGACAGGGTCATGAGACCTAGACCAGTTTCGTGCTATTGCTCTCCTAGTTGGTCAATAACTTTTGAACTGTTGACCATCTAGCAATTGGCAAGGAAAGGTCTCCTGACCCTGTGAACTAAAAATAGCTCAAGCTCTCTAGAAGGTACATCTAAAGCCTGAAGGACATTTAGAGGAAAAGTGCTTTTTAAATTGAGATATTTAGCTATTATTCCAGACTTTGTAGCCTCTAGGGCTTGCTTCTTTGCTCTCAGCCAGATTACAGAAAAGAGAACTTGTAAAAAAAATAATAAAAATTGAATCATCGTGGAAATAAGAATAAATAAAAATACTTACAGATACTTCCAGGGAAGTCCAGTAGCATTTTCAAGGCTGTCCTGAATAAAAGGAGCTTTTAAAGTTGATATGACTGACAGTAGCTATTTAAAAATAGTTGAGGAAAAATGTCACTTGTGTTAATCCAAGATGGAGGCAGGGGCCCTTTCCATTGGTGTTTCAATTGTACATGACAGGGAGAGAGCAGGAAATACCGACATGGAGTATAAACTTATTTTTATAAAGTGGCAGATTAAAATGTCTTCAGCCTGGACTTTAAATTTCCCAGGGAAAGGTTGTCTCCTTTATCACAGTGGGGATACTAGATGCCAGTGCTGATCCCTGCTATTAAAACTGGTCTCCCTTTTCTGATTTTGCTGTCTTTTTTTTCTGGAAGTGAGGCAAAGTTCTTCTGCCCCAGATGTTCTTGTGTGGTTTGTGCTTGGGTACAGACAGGACTATCTATCACAGCTGACACTTCCCTTTTTTCCCCTCATTTATTATTTCTTTAGGATGGATGAGACCCAGCCAATAAGAGAAAATTTTTGCCTTATTGTTGAATAAGTCTGGCTAAAACAGCATTGCCTCACCTCCTGATGGGAAGGGAGCTTGTGCTGCATTTGCTACTCCTGTCTGGGCTGGTGGGATGAGTACGGGCTGTTTGGGGCTCATTTCTGTTCTCCATTTGGGTAATATTCCCCCTTCACCAAATTCGAGTGTGGCTAGGCTCAAATTAAGAACATGTGTTTTTTCTTATCAGCAGGACTGCTGGTGAGGGACTGGGATTCTGCTACAAAAATTACATGCTTGGAGAGTAAGAGTTCCCCAGGCTATTTCCAGCAAGATCTTTCTTTTATTTAAGGCTTTCAGAAATGCATTGTTTAGCTGGAATAGTGCTCAGACTGTCAGGACCCTTCTTAGCAGAAAACCCAATGAAACCTCTGCCACTGACAGCCTAAAATGCCTATTTTTTTTTTCTCTCTGGTAGGCATGGTTGACGAGTTGCAAAAGCAACCCCCCAAATATTCACCTGGTGCATCACTGTAGGACTCATTGGGATGAGTAGAAGCTCTCTTTTCCCCTGTTCCCAAATGAAAACCCTTGTTGCCTCTGTGATGGTGAAGAAGTCAGAGCAGGATTTGATGCCCCCACAGCTGTGTGGGCAGCAGCAGCAGCGACTGAGGATGGGACCCGTGTGTGTCAGGCACCCATTTGAATCTGCAGCTCTTTCATTCCTCTCCCCATGGGCTGCTGTCGAATGAGTGCTGCATCCTAGGCAGCAGGCTGCATGCGAGGATTTCTCTGAATTCATTTCAGTTTTTATCTCCTGCCTTTGAAATGCCTTTTGCTTGAGAAGAACTAGGTAGCAATGCTTCCATCTCTGCTGTAGGGATGAGTGGAAATGGCTGATCTGTGTGCTCAGTATGATTCCCTCCTCCCTCTCGCTCCCAGCTCTGTTTTGTCTGCTTTGTATTAGGATCTGAATGTCCTTGTTTTCTCCTAAAGCATCCTAGCAGAGTCGTGGGATGCGTTTTGGCAAATGAAAAAGCCAGTAGTCATTGAGCCCCCAATAATCTCCTCTGCTCTGCAGAAGTATGCTTTCACTTGTCTGCTTCTCTGTGAGGTAAGAAATGAAGCTATTACTTTCTAGGCATAAATTAGCATTTGTAACAGTCTACTACTAAAGATATAATGTAAGTGGCACTGATAATAATGTTAATAGGGCACCCAAGAACCCCCAAACCATGGCTGATTGGGTAATGATCTGGACAAACCATTTGTTTTAGTGGTTCAGGCACCTCTTCCGTCTTTGGTCACAGACTGCCAAATGCACACAGTGACTGTTTGTTAATGATGCACTTCTCACTCAGTAATGGTCCCATTTAAATACCTATCACCATCTTGTACATGAGGGCACATCAGACAGCGTATTTTTTTTTTTTTTTAAAAGGAGGCATCCAGGGTGGGTAGCTACTCGTAGGCCTGTGAAGCTCCATTTCTTGCACCGGCACACGTATTGCAAGGGCCAGGCTGCAATGTTTTACAGCCTGCCCTGGACAGGCCAGCCATACCTGGGGCTTCCCTTGCCCTGCCCTCGGCCCCATTTCAGCCAAAACTGGGGGCCTGAAGCCCTGGGGATGCTGGGCCTTGCCTGGCAGGGACAGGATGGAACTAAGGTGCCAGTCCCTTGCCGAGGGTGGCTCCCCAGCCTGTGATGGTGTCTGGTGTATTGATAAAAAGTGGACTTTTCCTCTGAAAAGATGGGGTCTGTGGGCAGGGGTCTTGCAACAGGGCCGGAGGAGCAGCTAGGCCTGGCCTTCCACCTCTGGCAGCACGCGGAGGGATGCCCCTTTCTGGCAACAAAAAATACAAGGCTGGGGTACGCCAAGGGTGTTTCCAGGTGCTTTTCTGTCAAAATGAATTTCAGACAATGAGCTATCACTAAAATATTCCTAGCCACAGCCGTTCTTGAGGAGAGGAGGCCGCAATGCAAGCTGGGGTGTTTGGCTGGTGGAAGGCAGCAGGGCTCGGCTCGGCGTTGCAGGCGGATACACTCACACTTGTCTCAGAAACGGGGCAGGAAAGGCCATGTCTCCATAAGAGACTGAATAGGACTGACTTATAATTATGAACATCTGAATACTAGACCCGAGCAACATGAGTTGCCCTCTGAATTTTAAATGCCAGCTTAGCTGTTCGTTTGACCATCTTTAACTGGAAAACATCCTGCAAGTTGTTAATGTTGAATAAAATGAACTTATTCTTACTGATCTTTTTTTTTTTTTATATTTCTCTGCAAGATCAGTTCCCTCGTATCACATTGGGTTTGTGCCTCGGTTTCCCGATGGTTTCAAAGGCCGTGCTTGTTGCTGCAGGTTGCTGGGGGGCAGTAATCACGGGGGTGAGCCTTGCTGGAGATGGGTGCTTACATGTGGGCTTACTAAGACATGGAAAAGTCAGTTTTATTCCACTCTGCAGGGCAATGGCTTTCAAATACGTCCTGGTGAATGCGTGGAAGACCATACAGTCCCTCCCCACTTGAAAAAGTAGTAACACGCTGGACTTTGGGCATTTTAGGGAGGAAAGTATCTACTACTACTGTTATGTAGTATTAGGGCAAAGGAATACTGAACAAAGAGGTATTATAACCTTGGCAATTTTGAAGCCATGAGTATATATAGAGCAACTAGTAGAAATGTGTATGAAATATAACTTACAGGTCTTGTTCTGTCTGTGCTACTCTGTACAGACCAGTACTTGTCCTTGCTGTTACTGAACGGGAAGCAGATGTGAGACAGCAGTGGGTAACTCCAGTCTGCAGGAACCTCTGGTCCCAAGACACTCCACAAGTGCCTGGGTTTCTTCAGGCGTCATCTGTGATACCCAGATATATGTCTTCAAAAAGCAGGTACGTTATATGATTAATATGTGCCATTAATGTCCTGGGTATTAATGTTTGTAAAGTATGGAGGCACAGCCTGTACATCCCTACAGTAATCCACAGTATTGGTTTCTTTTTACAACTACTCATTACTATGGGGAGAAACTTTCTAGCAGGGTCTATTGTGACAGGACAAGGGGTAATGGTTTTAAACTACAAGGAGCTAGATTTAGATTAGACGTAAGGAAGACATTTTTTACAATATGGGTGGTAGAACACTGGCACAAGTTGCCCAGAGAGGTGGTGGATGCCCCATCCCTGGAAATGTTTAAGGCCAGGTTGCACGAGGCTCTGAGCAACCTGATCTGGTTGGAGATGTCCCTGCTCCTTGCAGGGGGGCTGGACTAGATGGCCTTTAAAGGTCCCTTCCAACCTTAAGTCTTCTATGATTCTATCACAATAAAAAGGATTATTCATTATTCCTAAGTGTTTGTTTTCTGTCACAAAAAGGCAAGAAGTAGAGAAACATAATATTCATTCCTCCACACTCCCGTATAGTCAGAGCTTTATTTTAGGAGTGAAAATCTGCAAATATATGAACGAAGACAATCAAGGATACTTATCTATTCAAATGGCTTAATTGGCCAAACACTTCTTTTTTTTTTTGCATCTGGAGTAGGAAGAACATCTCTACGCAGAGCAACTTAACTAATAACAAACTGTATCAGTTAAATTAAGTGTCATAAACAAAGTGATGAGGTACTTTAATGATGATGACATATCATGTGTTGTTAAAAGATTTTCTCTAACTTATAAGCCTACTGGAGCTATAGGTTCATATATAATACTGAAACCATTGATACAGACCATGTCTGGCATTCCTTGATGTGGCATATTAAATCTCATGACTTTGGGGTGGAAAAGGGTCTTTCTATTAAATAAAAGGAAATCTTACAATGTATAGTAACCAGCATAGGTACCATTTGCATTAAGTGCAGATGAGAGCAGCTAGTGTAAGCAGCATAAAATGTTCCAGTTTTACAGCAGTGAGAAGAGGCCGGCTATTCACATGGCTCTTCAATCAAAGCAGTGAGGACTTGACTCCTCAGCATTAATGGTGCAGCTAGTATGTTTTTCTGCAATGAAAGGTCATTTTTTTCTCTCAGGAGAAAAACATTAAAAGTGTTTTTTTTTTTTTTCTTAAAGAAAGTGAACGGGATGGACATAACCTTTAAGGATGACATTATTCCTTGGACCACATACCTGCGGTAGGAAGCAGTCGCCATGGGGGACTGATTCAAATACATCTTTCTTCTCCAGAGAGGATGGGTGAGAAATGTGAGAGGACACTGGAGTAAAGAGGAGAGTAAAGACTCCTTTCCTTACTGACCACAGAAGGTAGTTTGAGGCAGCAGTAAACTACTATCCCTTTCTACAAAGTTGAAGTCAAAGAGAAACTGTGTGCGAGGGCACATCTGAGGGCAAGGTTACTCCTTCATGCGATATAAACACATCACACTTGGGTAGCTTAGATGCTGGAAACAGGCTAGCTGCAGCAATATGGAGCTCTGAGCTGACTATTTTATTTGCAGAGGTCTGTGCTGCTGTAACTACGGGGGCTTTCAGTTGAATCATTTTGGCAAAATAGATGATTGCATCTGCTGATTCAGCTTGCTAGCAGGGCTTCCAAAATCGTGGTGTTAGGTTGTGGCAGGTACAGTTGTAGTTTCCCTGTGTATTAGTAAGATAGAGGTGCCTGGTTAGAAGATCAGATTAATCGTTGCTTATGATGAGAGTTATGAGCAGTTTCCTCTCTCCTTTTTTGTAGGTATAAAATAACTTTTTCCGTTTTTCTTATACTTGACATATCAGGGTCTCGGAAACACATACAGCCAAGTCCTCAGAAATGATCTCTAAACCTAGGAGAACAATTGAGGTTGTTCACACAGCTGTGCATATTGTTTGGGTCGTAACATGCACATCTCATCATATGAACTCTTCAGTGAAAACTAATCCTAATGAAAATAAGCTCTACGAGCTATTCATTTGAATGAAGAATTACAGCTTGTACAAGCATACGAATCGAAGGACGAGACTATCTCTTTGTGCAAACCAGTATGGCTACACTGGATTGAATCTGCATTCACCAGTTGACCCTAGCTAAGGGACTAGCCCTAGCTTTTTGCAGTGATGTGGGTGTGAAACCTTTGGCACATAAATTTGGGACATGTGACTTTAAAGTGGTTGAAATCTTTGAAATGTCTGATCTTGAAGTTCATCACTGATCTCTAGCTTTGAAAGATCAGCCCATGTGTTTCTTCAGTTCCTGTTAATTAAAGCTCCGTTTGTGATTGCCGTATATTCTAAAACAAAACGATTTTCTGTTCTAAATTCTTTTGAATAGATTTTAGTCTTTGTTTTGATTTCCTGAAAACCACAACAGTACCAACAAAGAACAACTTACATTAATCCAAAGAAAGACCCTAAATCAGAAGCAAGAGATTTGTGGTACAGTACATCAAACGCCATGCGAGAGCTTTCCCACAGTGTGTGATCCTGCAGCTGCTCTGTGTAGGCAGAGCTTGTTTTCAGTAACAAGCATGCACAGAGCACTGTGTTTTAAAAAATAAAACCAACAAACCAACAATGAATCAATAATTAAAATCCCGTGCATTATTTTCCAGTTGGAATGAAGAAGACATGACTTTGTTTCATCATTTAGTGTACTTCTGGAAGGCAGTAGATACTTACAGTGATGAGGGGTTATTAAAAATGGGGAGAGAATAAAGAATTGGCTCTGGGGTTTCCAGTGATTTGGTCTATCCTTCTAAAAGAGATGCAAGCTGGTAACAGTGCAAGCGTAACTGTTGTATTTGTCTGTAAAAGACTCAACTATGAAAAGTAGCAATTAGGGCCAATACAACATTGCTTTCAGTAGAGGATCAAATGAAATGTACCTCTTGAGGCTAAAGAATGGAAAATGAGTGTGCTGGTGCAAGAGTGTGTTAACCCCAGGCTCTTATATACATTGTTTGCTTACCCCAGGTGGGTGAGGTACAGGGTGAAGAGAGGGCCTTTGGTGCCTCCTGCTCTTGCAGAGCTCTACTCCTATTGCGAAGCAGAAGGCAGCAGTGTGGTCTTTGCATGCCTGGAATTAGTTTTGCTGTGGTGCATGGGTATTATTTACACTGAAATGAGAACAAGTCATGGCAGGTGGAGTGTGTACGTGTGTGCATGTGGCTGCATTAGGTCCCATGCTTATCTCTTTACCTTTAGCTTCCAGGGAGGTGGTGCAGTGCGTGGACCCTGCTGGCTGGTGGAAAGCTGCTGACTTCTTCTTAACCTGTGTGTGCTCTCAGCCTTTGAATTTTGTTTGACACAAACCTCTTGCGGAATTGATGGAGTGCATTAAGCTGTTTCCAGGATGTCAGAGAGGTCTTTGATAGAGCTGATCTTCCTAATTCTCTAGTGACAACACGAATGACAGATGGTACTCAGAGGAGCCCCTTCTTCATCTGCAGCCGCAGTGACCTCCAGTGCAGTCATGCTGTGTGGAGCCGCAAGGCGCGGCGGGGACAGCTGTGCTCCTAGTGTGGCCCCAGGCACCCGGCAATCCTGCGCAGGCAGGGACGAGGTGGACCGTGATGGGACAAGGAGCAGAGCGGGAGCTGCCCTGCTCCTTCAGTCGCTTTGCAGATCTGTTAAGCTGTCACAGAAAAACAGCAGTGTGTAACCTCAAGGCTGCAGCAGTGATCTGGGAGCTGCTCAGAGTGACCGAGTTTTATAAACAATGCTCCACAAATACACTGCATCTTACACTTGACATCTATTGTTCGGCCTTAAGTATTGGTTAAAATAATACAGAGATTTAGTAAACATTCTTTACAAGTTTCACATCCCTTTTTTTTTTTTGACAGCTGCTGTGGTTGGGTGCTGGCTTTTCGTAATTTGTAAGGTGAGCCACTCCTATTTCAAACGTTGTGCTAAAAGCAGAGGGTGTCAGCTGACAGGCAGCTTAAAAGACACCAGAGAAGAAAAAGGCAGTGAGGCTGAAAGAGCAATTGGCTGCAGAGTTGTCACCTGTAGTGCTTCTAGATCCAAAACCCCACTTGGAGTCACTGTGTACCATGACTCTCTACTTGGAGGCTACCACAGCTTCTGGCTGCTGCTCTTTCTGGTTACAGCTCCCCCAGCCTGTGCGAGCCCTGGGGTTTCTCAGGGCAGGTGGAGAGGAGAGCAGGCTGCTCTGCTGTTACGAATGGCTGGGTAAGTATAGTAATACGGTGCCACGCAGTGCAAATGAATGACATTTAATGAAATGCAAGCTGATGAAAATGAACATCGCAGAAGGATCCTTTCAGGTTTAATTTCTTGTCTATCAGCTTAGGCCTGAGTGTGCTCGCAACAGCAATTCAAACTCTGATGCTAGCAGCTCAGCAGAACTGCTCGGATGCTGGAGAAGCCAAAGTTACTCCAGGCCGTTGCAAAGGTCTGGATGAGACAACTTGCTCCTCTCCTGTTCCTGTGTTGCCGTAGTAGTTCTTTCTGCTTCCCTAAATGATACCCCACTTGATATGGGTGGCACAGAATCAGAGCTGGGGCGCAGCCAGGTCACTGGGGTACCTAAAGCTGCATCTACCCCTCATCCTGGCATATTCCAGATTCCTGTTCTTGACCTGGCACCAACTCTCAGGTTTCTCGCCAGGAGCCCTCTTTGCAAAGCCCAAACCCCAGACCTTACAGATATTTTGCAGCCGTTTAGCCAGCCTAAGAGAGCAATAATGAATTCTGCCTAAAGCTACTGGAAGAGCTTATGCCCATGGTGTTGCTGAGCAAATGATGTCAGGAGCACCAGGCTGATGTTAACATATCAGACCAAATCCTGTTTAATTACTTCAGCGGCTGCAGTCTGGCAGGCCACATCCAGCTGAGCTAAGAAACATCTGCGGTCCCCCAGCCTGTAACATCCGAACTCTTGACAGTCTGAGCATATTTTCCCCAATACAAATATTATGAAGCAAACAAGTGTTATATCTTCAGTTTTACAAGTCCAAACTGAAGCAGAGAGATGCTGAAAGCCCTGGTCTTATGAAAATGATTGCAATTTTAGCTTTCATTCTTATTCTTAGTCCATCTTAAGACAGAATAAAATGCAGTCTAATCTAATCTACAGTTTTGTAGATTTTTTTTATTTGCAAATTTCTTTTTTTTTTTTTGTTCTGTAGCTAGTATTTTAATTGGAATTAAACTTCAAATTAACACTAGAGTATCTGAGAGAATGACCCATCCGTCTTTGCTCCCTCTGCTGGCTCAGCAACTCATTGTCCTGCGGTCCTGCATCATTAATTTTGAAGAGGATAAAGATGGAAGTGTTGTGGTACATCCAACATTGAAAATAAAAATTGAAATAATTAAATAATCTTATTGTGTTCAATGGCCTGTTGAGTATAGGCGGAAAGACCAGGAGATAGAAGGCTATAGTTTTTGCATTTAGTGTTTAATAAATATTTTCTGCCTTAATGAATGATAGAGGATATTTTTAGTAATATAACTGGTGCAATCATAATGGCATAGGAACAGTGTTTGGGCAGTGGTATTTCCTCCCACTCCCCACCACCCAACATTTCCCACATTTTTTGCTGTCCAGATTGTTAGGTCTGTTTTCTCCCAACATACTTAAAAGCTGCTGCAGTTGCACATCTGCCAATGACTGGCATGTGAGTTTCTAATTTCTCGTCTTTTTAATTGTTGGGTTTTCCTTCCTGAAGATGGGCAGTTTATTTCCTGCAGCCCTTTGAGACGGGGCCTGTTCTCAAAGATTTTTAGGAAGTCATTGCCACTAGCTGTTCCTTCTACTAGATCTTTAAAAACTGTGGGATCCTTGTAGCACTTGCTTCCTGATTCTATACACTTTATTTTTTTTCTCCTCTCAATCATCTTATCAGTTCTTTGTTTTATGTAAGTCATCTTTAGCCTTTAATTTACAGTGCTGTCATTTTTCTTATTTTTGTGTGTGTATGTGTATGTGTGCATATGTATGTAAGACTGAAAATACTGGCTTTTCACACTCTGTGTTACTTCACTTCCCAGCTTGGCTGTTTGGGTGCTGGAAATTTCTTGAGAGATGCTGTGCACTGTCAGACCCCATGAGCCCAGCTGCAGCTGAACCCCATTAATGACGGTCAGAGCTGCGATGCACAGCACTTCCCTGGAGACACAGGGTGCCCTAGGTAAGAGCTGCTCAGTTTTCAGTGCTCTACCAGCCCATGTTTTCTTAATAAACCATTTTTCACCCCCTTAGCCTTTTAGCAATATCTGCTTCATTCTCCTTCAATATTTTCCCCTGCTGGATTTTAATGTGAGAATAATAGCACTACAAGCAAGGAGCAACAGGAGAAGTGCCTTTCTCAGCCAGGGCTGCTCATCTGCTTTGGCAGTGCTGTCTGCCTTCAAATTCCTGATTATCTCCCTTCATTAGTCAATATATGGGCAAAATTGCCTCACCTCTACCTGTTCTTTCTACTCAAAGATGAGATAGTGTTCTCAGTCTGACTCAAAATGTATTTGATTTCTATTTTACTGTGGGAATATTCCAGGAAATTTTAGAACGCAGAATTACCCCAACAGTCTTAGGCATAATGGTCTCTTGTCTTTATTTGTCACCACAGGGTTATGTGCTAGTGCTTTGGTCGTGCTTTGGTAGTTAAATGCCTCCACCATGCAGCTGTGCTCTCCAGAGCCTTCCCTGCAAAGGGGAAAATGTGGAGGAAGCTAATGAAAACAGAGGCAGAACGCAATAATGGGAATATCATAAAGCTGCACGTATTTTAAGGACAACCAGATTCAGGTTTCTCCACAGGAATTTCCAGTTATTGCCCAATTTCTATTGTCAAGCTTTAGCATTGATAACATATTAGGCAAAAAGAATAATTTCTGAATTAATGTATGAATAAGCTTTGCTCAAATGTAAATATCATACTTAGGCACAGAGTAGTCCCAGAAAAATCCGTAGTCTGAAACTTCAGGTGTGCTGAACACAGAAGCATGAATGTGGATATGAAAGCAGGTACTTAAAGGGCAAATATACTTACTTTTAAGTGGACATATTGGACTTATTGCTAAGATTATCTCACTCCCTCAAAATGTGTTTACCCATTTGGTGTAACTGTAACCAGTATATAGAAAACGTGGCAAGTATAGTCTATAAAGATATCATTCTTTCAATAAAATGGAGCTTTAGGAAACTTGATGAACGATTAATACAGCTCATTAAATAAAAATTCCAGCTGAGCCAGATTATTGGTGAAAAATGTTTACTAGCAAGCTAATCCTTCAAAAAATTGATTTCTAGGAAGCTAAGTGCTCAACAAAGGAGTAGATGCTCTAAAAAAATATTTTTTGTCCTTAAGATTTTGTATTTGGCCATGAAGCCTTCAAGACTTGGACCATTGAGAAGATACAGCTACATGAAAAGTGACAGTGTCATTGTGGAGCATTTGATATTTTCTGAACTACATTTTCAGAAATAAAAATGAGGCTCTTTGAGGGGTGGGTGGAGCGGCATCCCTAATTGCTCAGAAAGCCTCACTTTGCAGGTTAACTACTGCGAGGGCTTTTTGTGTCTAGGTCATGGAAGAGTAAAATTTAAGGTAAAATTTCCCTTAAAACTCTTCTTCTACTGGTAGCCTCCTTTTTTTCTGGTTCTTTCCTCTGGTAGCCTGCTGCCTTTTCCTCAGTATTCCTTTTCTGTCTCTGATCCCCTTCTGCCTCTGGTTTTTGTGCAAGTTACCTGAAAGTGCGTATTTCCTGAAAGCATAGTTCAAATATCCTTTCAAAGAGATGTTGCTGAGTTCTGGGTTAGACTTGAAAATACAGTAGTTGAAACAGCCAAATAGTTCTGTGTTTTGGAATGGAAAACATTTTTTTTCCTTCCACTAGTGATATTACATGAATTTTTTTTTTTTTCATTAGCTTGACTACTTAGGGATTTACTCCAAGCTTCATTGTTTTTCATTGTTTATGGTGTGGAGGTAAAGCACAGTTTTAGGAGGATCAGAGGCACACAAGAGGAAATGTGAAGATGGAAAAGGAGTGCTGTGAAATATATGAAGAAAATACTGAAAAAATTAGGAACAGCTGCCTGCAAGACTTTTTAGATGCCTGAGCAAATATGCACAGCTGTTAAATATCAACTCTCAAATCTAGAACTATAATGGGGACCAGGGTTGAGTGATATAAAAGCAGAAATAAATTGAAAAGAAAAAAAAATATTAATAGTAACAAAAAAGAGAAAATGGCATTGAGTCAATAACCTAAGTATCCTGGGAAAAAGGGTAGTGAATTTTCAAAAAGTCCAGGCTGTTTACTGAATGTCAGTGGCTAGAATCCATTTTTGATTGTTGGAATTGCTGTAATGAAAGCCCGTAGCAGGAAAATATTTTGTCTTTCCTTCCTGCATTCAGAGTGTATTTAATGGATTATGCATAGTTTCAGCATTTGCTGAGTACTGATTAGTAAATTCATGTTCAGTTGGAATTATTTTTTTGCCAGAGGACAGTATTATTTAGCTGGTGAGTTCTTACTCTGGGCTTAATATCCAGACACTGACTTCATTCAGGCAAAGGGACCTTTGTATGCCAGATAACCGTAACAGGGACAGGAGCGTACAATCTGGTTTTGTGCTGGCTTTGGTATTGATTGCTTCCGTGGTTTTAGTCAACCCACTTCCACTGAGGTTGGGTGTCCAATACAAATGGTGATACTGAACTCAAAAGTCGGAACATTTTATGTAGGGGTCCATCTAGAAGGCTCCAAAGCAAAAAGCTTCATTCACAAATGGGGACAAAATAAAAGTAGAAACAGAGATTATCTTTTACAGCCCAGTGCCCCTGATCCCTGCAGCAATTACAACTCAGCTGATTGTGGAGCAGCGGCTCATGTACCGCATGGAAAATGGGTATCGGTGCTGATTTCCTTAATTTGTGTTAGTGTGCAATATATTATCCTGATGTGGCAAGGGTGAGGACCCATGAGCTGAGGAGCAGCAGACACAAGATTCCCTGGAGAAATCCCAGGGACTGCACTGTGTTTGGAAAAGAATTGGCTTGCCTGTCCTGTATCTTAGTGCACCAGCCCATGAAAAAAGGAGAATAATCTCTGCAGTGTGTGAAGTGCTTTGAAGTCTTTTCTGAGCTAAAGGGTCAGAGTGTTTAGTACCTTCTTCTGTGATGGGTCTCTGATATTTAAACATGCAGCATGAGTCAGAAGAATCAATTTGTTGCTTCTATGAGAGCTATAATTCATTCTCCCTGATTGAAATGATCAAGGATGCAGAGGTGGCTCTCTTGCTTCTGAGTAAATACTCCTTTTATGTTGCTTTAGCACAAATACCTGACACTAAGTAGCGATGCATAAAAGGAAGTCAAGCTGCAGGCTTTTTCCTGAAGTAGGTGTTTTGTGATGGATTAATGGCAAATCATGATACATTATTTATCGGATAATAAGTGTGATAATTGTTCTTATTTGTCATGAGTCTAGCTCAGCTCATTCTCCTGTCATTCCTTCAGTCAAGCTGCCCCTGGGGATTCAGCAGATAAAAAACAGTCCAAAGGTCATTCCAACAATTTTTGCTAATAATGGCATGCTGATTACCTCCTAATTGAAAAGTGTAAACTACAGACGCTGTAAGTAATGCAAGTGACCCCTGTCCTCATAGCATAATGTGGAGAGTCCCTGTGTGTCTCACAGCCAATCACAGAGAACAGCATCCACTTCCAGTGATATTCTAATTTCCAGAATGAATCAGAAAAAAAGTTCTGTTATCATTACAGGGAAAAAGCAAACAGTTTCCACATGGTGAGAACATGATGTTGATGCAAAGATAGAACATTACAAAAGCAATAAAGATGTGATTTTGGCTCAATTCTGGGGTGTGTGATAGAACAGCCTTTTGGATATCAGTCAAAAATCTTTTTTTTTGTTGAGAAAGGGTGAAGATAGCGCTTCCATTTTTGCTGCCTCTGTATTTATACTTCTTGTTGTAAGGCGTTGCAAAAAGAGCCCACATACAGAATAAGTTCATAGTTGTAGTAGAAGAAAAAAATGTAATCTATGTAAAATATCTTCAAAAATTTGCCAAAAAGCACAGACATTATGATGCAGGAAACTCAGTGATTTTATTCTCTTATATCTCTAAGGTACTCTGACAGTATCAAGTTGATAGAAAACTCTAAAACACTGCGAATGAACAAATGCAGTATGAACATTACTTGGCTTCACAATTTCTCCTTAAAGTCCATACTAACTGTGCACCATTGGTTTCTATTAAATCATGTTTTTCCCCAAATCCTTATAAAGGATTTTACTTCCCACACTTCCCTCCTCTTGTCAGTGCCACAATTCTTTCTTTGGGGTTCTTCTGACTACAGTCTAAAAACATCAAGTTTTTATGTTGCAGCTACGTCATCTTTGGCATATAGCTCACTTTATTTCCTTTCCCAACCTCCCAAATAAAATTTATATAAAAAGGAGTATAAAATACTTGTCTTGGTCTATGTTTTCTATCAGTTCAAAAGGAGGAAAGCTTTTCTGAGCAACAGATAGAGCAGCACATCTGTGATTCACCTTCTGCAGTGTTCCCTTTGGAAATACTGTCCAGCTGCTGGCTGACAGTAACCTCACTGAGCTAATAGGTTCACATTCTCACACCAAAATGATTTCTTCTGAATTTACTTGGAAGCCTGGGGAATGTTCTGAGCATACTGAGACTCAGAAGTACCAGAAGCCACCCAGTGCCAGAGCATGACCATCCACAGGGCACCAACCAGGCGCTGTTTTTCTTGAAACAAGGTTCCTGAGATCAGCTGTTAAGAGACTCTGTGCCTATTGTCTTTTGCTTGGGTTGTTCCTCTAAGCATCTCCCCTCTTCTAAAATATAAGAAGAGCTTCCATTTACCCAGGCTAGGGAGAACAGACAATTAAATGCATAAAGCAAGGACTCCCATTTCTATTTTGAATAGGCCTGGATAACTGTTGTGGATAAACAGCATAGAACAGCTGTTCCACACTGTGGGCTTTTTTATTTCTGTTCATAAACAACACTTTGTACACCACAGATCATATCTGGGTGGAACTAATTTTGCTAGCTTTATGCATGTACAAGAAAATTGTCTACATTTGAGTTAATCAGCTTGCCTTTCCCAAGAGAAATAGGTGTTCTTCACCTAACTTTCTTCAGATGCCTGCTTTAGTATGAGATTAATTGCACCCTAGAAGTGCCACTGCAATTTTCATTGATTATTAAAGGAGCCTTGACAACCAAGACAGATATAGATGTTTAAATCTGATCAGATGAATCCCAGTTTCTAGTCCAGAGTAAGCATATCCCATAAGGAAATAAGAATGAAATTTAGTTCACTATAAAATTCATACTACTGAAAAATAATTATTTGAATACCAGGAACTCTTATTTTAAGAAATGTAGGTTATTCAGGGTAAGCTGCACATCTGCATTAGTAATCCAGTTTAGTCCTTTTAAACTAACAGTTTCACTTTTTTCAAAGCTATATAGAGATGATAAGATAAAAAAAATGCAAAACTTACTGCAAGGAAAAAAAAGGTGTTGAAGGGAGCCCAATCTGGGTAACAGCTTCCAGGTGTGGTCACAACCATAAAGGATCAGGTCAAGTTGAGCAACCACTTACTCCTGAGAAGCAGCACCTGACTTGTGCTCCCAGTTCACTGCAACGAGGAGCTAAGCCAGGTAAGCCTAAAGGTAGAGGTTCTCAGCATGATTAAAAAAAGTAATCTTGGAATTAATTTTAACATTATTTCCTGTATACAATCATGTTGGAAACTTGCCTGTTATAAATTGCTGCCTTTTAGCTGAGACTTGTAGTTTCTAGGGATATCATGGTAATTTCCTTGAGGTTTATTAATTGAAATCCTTGTACTGTAGCCTCAGGTTCCTGGGAGTCTAATGAGATACTTTTTTTGATAGGGGACACAAACTTGCAATGGTTTGAATTTGTGTATCAGAAGAAGGATGGATGGCATAAACTGAGTCTAGGGTCTGCTGGTTTTTTATTTATTTATTTATTTTTATTAGGAGGCAGGCTGTGAAGCAGAAAAGAGGACTTTTGCCAAAGTGAGTACAAACTGATTTCTCTTCTGAGCATCTCTTCAGCCTAATTAATAAAGAAAAAAAGATCCTGCAGGTATTTGAGTTAATGTCTAATTTGTTTTAGCAATGAAGCTCATATTTACACCTTAATCCTTCTTGAGAACATGTGGATCTTTGTTGTTGACTCTTAGTTTAGATTAAGATTTGTAAGCATAACACTTGTTATGCTTACTTCAATGTGCTTTTTCCTCATTGGTGGTAGCAAAATTACAAAAGGATCTTGCAGGCTTACTTGAGCAGAAATCACGCTGCAAAATCAATCTTTTTTACTTCAAAAAAGCAAAGTATCTATTTACATCGTTTATTTTGCAATGCGTAGTTGAAGCATATCTTTAGAAATTTCATACTTGGGGGAGATCTGAGGAATTGCAGCTGCTGATGTGTCTCTTAAAACTTGATCTCTTTAACATTTCAGTATTTTTTTTTTCAAGCATTTATTAAACATGTTGATCAATATATGTAAAAAAACCCCTTCATTTGCTGGACACATGGCTGTATAATTCAAACCAGCACTTGTTATCTGCATGTGTTATCATTTTAATGGTTTTTTATGTTAATACAACTCATTCACCCTTGCTTTTCATTATTATGCAGTAATGGACTTTAAAAAAAAAAAAAAAAAAGGGGGGGGGTCTGGGACATAACCCTGCAAGAAGCCCCAGGCCTGTGGGCAGAGCTCTCTAATTTGTTATGGCTCCATTGCCTTCAATGGCTAAATGTTAATGCCTCCCACAGCTGAAGGCTGTCTGCCTGCTGTGAGATACACCAAGAGCTTTTTTTTTTATTTTTTTACAGTGACTTATCCTCTGCAACAAATGTAATAGCAGCCTTAAGGACCACGTCCAGCTGACCTAAATTTGCTGGTGCCTGTTCAGTCATTGCCTGCCCGAGTTTGGGTGACCCATCAGTGCCTTACGGCATGTTAGCGGTTTGTGTCGGAAAAAGGGAATTGTACCTCTTGTTGCTGGGCTCAGTGGCAGCAGCCAGTAGTGTGAATCCAGGGCACAACTTGGAATTGTGCTTCAGGAGCTCTTGTAAGGCGCCTTTGCTAGCCTGTCTATGTCTTCCTTGGTAGGCATTACTTTAGTGGTATTGGCTGGTGTAATCAAAATTTGCCTGGAACTGGAAAGCTGCAATTTTTAAAAAGGATGGGACTTGGTGGACAATCAGGTAGAATATGGAAAATGCATATAATAATTTGTTCAGGTGTAAATGTTGCCTGATATTCTCTGGCATGTAGTAGCAGTTGTTGGATCCCTTGGGGTTTCAGAAAAACCTGGATTATTACTGGATAATGCCGTATATCGCTGAACTGATCCAAGTTCAGAGGCAGGCCCCTCTGTTTTGTGTCTCTTGAAAAGCTAATGATATCTCTCCATGAAAGAACTATGTGAACTGAGCAGGAGAGATGTATTAATGCAAGCTGGAAATAAAAGGAACAATGCCCTCTCGGAGGCAGATGTGTTGCTAATGCATTTGTTACCCTGCCTGACTTACGTATGGTAGCTCATCTTCAGTCTCACACAGAGAGAGCACAAACGTTGCACGTTACAGACCGCGGATGGTTGTAGGCACTCAGCACCTCTGAAACCTTTCTTTTTTTTTTTGTCTTGCAAGCATTAAAGGTAGTAAAAAGGTGACCTTCAAACCTGGATCTAACAGTGAAATAATTTCCGAGCTGTTTGGCTTTAAAATTGTCTCTCAGACTGATTTGCCCTTTCTGTTGTTTGTCTTTGGGGGAACAAAGTGGAGGAGTGGTGTGGCTGTGCAGAAAAACATCCAGATTATGTGTCCAGGAAAGAGGGTTGTCCTCTCCTATATATGGATAGTCTCAGAGAAGAAGGCAAGAGTGAGCTGGAAAAAGGACTTGAAATGAGCTGATGCATGTATAGGCACAGCTGTACAGAGCGCGTAAGGGAATGCACAGTAATGCTGCTGAGCATTTACTACCATACTTGGACCTTTATTTGTAGAGACATATTTTTCTCTAATATTTGTTAAGGGCCAAGCTCAGATTGCAGTTACTTGGATTTTGTGTGTATTTTCAGAAATGTATTCTCAAAGTACAATTTAGCATACTTAAAACATTCAAGCATTCAAACTAGCATAAACGTGTGATGTACGTGCAAGTTACACTATTTATCTTAACTTTTAGAAAACCCATGGACCAGCAAGCATCAAGCAGATCTTTTGGCATTGTGAGCTCTTGTTTTGGATGTATGAGAGATTTCTGAGGATCAGGAGGAATTTCTAAACAAAGTTTGTTTTTGATCACATGCAGTTCTGGGTCTTCAGAGTGTCTTTTTAAGCTTCTCTCACTCTCATCTCCAAACCATGCTTGAAATCCTTAGAGCTCCCCACCAAAGGGTGGTTGGAATTTCAAGGCAACCTGTTTCATCTCGATGTTAATCAGTCTCACTTCCTCCCAGTGAGTTAGGCAGAGACGCATCTTTGTGAAAAATAAGTGTTTGATAACTGACTTCAAAACAAAAAATTAGGTTAAGGCATAATTTTTTATTTTGCATATAAGTATCTGTGGTCAAACTATCCTTTGGTGTCTGTTTGTATAATACTGTGAGGGCTGGGTTGTTGTTCTTCAGCCATTCTCTTGGGGACCATCATTGCCAGACACAGATTCCTATACAGGAGTGGTGGCTGCTTTGCACCCGTTGAGTGGAAAGGGTTGTCCCTTCCTTAGTGCAGCTTGCACTTCAGTTTTTTTTTTTTTTCTTCTCTTTCCTGTTTGCTGAGAGAGCAGGTGATGGGGGCTGACTCTTCTCCCTGCGCTGATGGGCAGTGCTGCTGACCTATGCAGAGGTGCACAGGAGGAGCAGCATGGCCAACATGTTAGTTAACCTGTACCTGCCCTTCCTCTGTCTGCCTGAGGTGGGGCAAAAAGCCTCGCAGAAGTCATGTGCTAAAAGATAGCAATGTAGTCAGCTGAATGAAGGAAGCCTTTGGGAGAGAGAGATTAATCTGATTACTACATAGGCTCTGCTTCTTGTCATGAATGCCTTTTGGTGTGCTTTGGAAGTATGCTATGGTGCCTCACAGCAATACCTTACAAGCAGCATCTTTTTATCACAGTGATTCTCCTTAACAAGTAGAGTAGATCCTGCTGACCCATTTACTGCTTCACTGGGTGCTCTCTGTGCTGTGCCATGGGCTCCTGCTGTCCTGGATGGATTCTGGCCACGCTTTTCGCAGAACCCAGTTCTCCTTATAGCAGCAAGAGGCTGATTCCAGTGAAACTGGAGTGAAAGGATTTGACTAAACTTGTTTCTACCAACTTCTCTACTGAATTCAGCAGTCCCAGAATTGAATCCATGATTGGCACTTGCCGTAAGGTGGTGTTCCATTATGTTTGATGTTGTTGTAGGTGTATCAGGCAAATTGCTAAGAACAGGAAGTTTCTTATATCTGCTTTAATAGTGCAGTAAGCTAGAAGAAAATGTAAATTTACTGTATTTAATGAGAAATATGGCAGTGAGGGAGAACCTTCTGAGGTTTCCTCTTGTGCTGTATAGTCTGCTGGTAAGTTGGGACTATAGTTGCTCGACATATGTTGATGGAAATGCTGATAGCAAACAACAGGGGGAACGTGTCCTGATTTATCAGTAGAGAGATATTGCCAAATAAAAAGAAGCTAAACCAAATTTCCTAACAGCACTTTTTTTGGCAGTCTTGGAAAGGAACATTTTCTTCCTTTTTAAACATAAAACTGGCCTCAAATTGCAACAGGGGAGGTTGAGATTGGATATTAGGAAAAACTTATTTTCAGTAAAAAGTAGTCAGGCAGTGGAACAGGCTGCCAAAGGAGGTGGTGGAATCACCATTCCTGGAGGTGTTCAAAGAACATGTAGACGTGGCACTCCGGGTCATGGTTTGGTAGGCATGGTGGTGTTTAGTTGGACTTGATGATCTTGGAGGTCTTTTCCAACCTTAAAGATTCTATGATTCTGTGATAACATTGCACACATATAGGCCAAATAATGAAGAAAAGCAGCCCTCAGCTGTACAACTCATGCTGAGTTGTATGTGAGTGGATTTGTGCTTTTTATTGGCGCACTCTACCAAACTAATTATTAAAGTAGTAAAAACTAAATCCAAGTGACGTTCATATCCCTATAGCCATACTCATGGAAGCTGAGTCTTCTTGCTTTGTCATAAGGACCAGTCACTCTGATTGCATTTTTGTTGGTAGAATGGTTGAGTTTGGCTGAAAGACTACTAATTTCTCAGTGGGATCTGCAGAAGTCAGTATAGATCTCTGTGTATAACCTGTTTGTAGAAACAGGTTCCCCTGCTTACCACAGAACCTAGGCTTTCTTTTGCAGTGTATCTATGTTGAAAATCACCTCTGCAAATCTAGTGAGAGATTCAGTGGACTAGGCAGGGTGGAAACTGAGTTGATTCTTTTTGGATGAGAGTAGTAATGACTAGTAGTACAGCAAATGGATCAAATTACCTTCAAATGCCAGATAGCTTTCAGTTTTGATAGTGGTGTAAAGTTTTTCTAGATTCTACGTTGTTTGATTTGAGATGCTTTCTTGCTGTCTCAGGAAGTTGGCGCACGTGGCAGAAGAGCCTCAAAATTGCTGAAAGCTAGTGTCAGTAGCTAGTGTTGCTGCGTCTTTTGGCACAAACCTCCAACAGCTACTCGCATAAAGCAAAGAGAACCAAGGTAAAGTGGTGTACCTGCCTCTCGTGAACAGTGTGCTGATCTGTAGTGAGAAAATACAAGAAACATGAAGTTTTTTGTGCTTGTGCATGAAATGTACACCAAAAGAGACAACAATTAAACTCTTGGGGGAGGTATGTATTAGATAGACAAATTCAAACATGTCTGGCTTACAGTATCAAAGTTCCATTATTGCTCTCATAGCTGATGGTGTATGTTTCTCTGCTTTTCTGTACTTTTAAAAGTTTTAAAGACTTCTAACGGTTTGGCCCATGTTCTTAAAGCCATAATTACCTATGTTGGAGGAAACTTTCTTTAATCTCTTATTGCAAAACCGGAAGACACTAGCTTACAAAAGGTAACATTGAGGTCTTAAACTTACATAGTTATGTTTACATCCTTTCTTCTCAAGGCTGCTGGTCACTTGAAGTGGATTATGGCTATCTGTTGGCTGTAATGAGAACAAATGGCACATAGCAGCTGGTCAGCCATGCTCCTTGGCAGGCGTTTCTAGTCAGAATTAAATTCCATATCTTCTAGTTCAGAAAGAAAAAGGTTCCTTCTGTACCCAAACCAGGATGAACTCCACAGAAAAAAAATTCACCTGTCTTGAGATCATGGAAGGAATATATAGGTAGATAGCATGCAATTGCTTAGCTGGTGTTGGGATGAGTCTTGGCTCTGTAGGTACCAGCATCCAATTGACAGTGTAGGCTTTTGTTGAGGCATGTTTGCATACATGCTCCCAATATAAACTAAGCCCCTTTTGTGCTATGGTCTTTTCTCTACCCCATACTCCCATACGTTAAGTGCCTTGGGCTTTGACACTAACAGTAGCGCAAGTCAATAAAATTTAAAAAAGTTTCCCCTTCTGTGCGATGTTTCACTATAGAGCAAAATTTGGGGTATGAGAGACTCATGTGGCATGTGCACAATTTCAGGGAAAGAACGGGGAAAATCAGGACAGACTGATAAGTGATCCAGCTAACCTCTCTCCCTGTACACAACACTCGCTTTTTTTCTTCAATAAGGGCTCTTTCAAAGCAATCTCAATCTTTCATCAAAGAGACTTCCAGTGCACTCCCAATGGGTTTACATAAATCTTGCTGTTCTTGCTCTTTTTTCCTCTGCAACCCCCCAAGTCCTTGTGTTTCCATTTCTTTAAATCTTTTATCCTCAGGTTGGTACCAATGGCAATACAGATTACCTATCAGCACCTCCAAGTATTCCACAAAGTCCTTGCCTGTTGTCACCCTGCAGTGCTTACAGTCACAAATGTGATGAAAGAAATTTGAAAGGCACAGCTAGGCAATCCTGAACCAGGCTCAGTGCATTCCCCTTTTTACAGCTTATTGCTTTCTGGATGTTTCTTTTGACCGATCATCAATCATTGTGGTGGTAACTCTGAAGTGATTCCTGAAATATCTGTTCCTCTGATAAAAGTTAACAATAGCACATACAGTATGAGAAAAGGAAGGCACTTTGGGCTTCAAGTTAAACAAGTGCTTTGTTCTGGTTTTCTCTTTTTTTTTTTTTCTTTTTCTTTTTTTTTTTTTTTTTTTTTTTTTTTTTTTTTTTTTTTTTTTTTTTT
>WHYT01015981.1:126669-137606 GCA_009806455.1 Tetrax tetrax
TTTTTTTTTTTTTTTTTTTTTTTTTTTTTTTTTTTTTTTTTTTTTTTTTCTTTTTCCTTCAAGTAAAAGATTTTCCTCAGCAGGACCCCACTAGTTAGCCTAAGAGAGACCTCTGTGTGCATAAGTGGCAGTCAGAAGCGGCAGAGAAACAGGATTGAAGACAAATGGAGACTCACACAACTTCTGACAGAAGAGCTCCAGGGAATGGGAGAGGAGAGAAAAGCAGGACACCAGCTTAGAGTTTCCTCTCAGTCTCCAAATCTTACCTTTCTGAGAAGTTTTTTAAAGAATGCTCAACTTTGAAAGCCTAGTGAGCTCAGCAACAAAGGCAGATCGTTGCCCGGCTGATGAAACAGGCCCTCAAACTCTGGATGTAATCTTTGAAAAGAAGTTTAAGATCTGCACAGCCCAGGCAGCCAGGCTGTGCTTTCTAGGGCCTGAGCCGCACGGTGCGAGAGCGTGCCAGTGCCTCTGCATTACTGTCTGCCCTTGTGTCGAGGGGTGCTGGGATGGCTGGTACTGCAGGGCCCCACAGTAATTTGAGTTACCTTGTGTTTCTGTCAGGAGGTCCTACAAGCCTGGGTCTTTACTTCAACACTTCTCCCTCTGTTTGAGTTGCATTCAATTTTTATGAGGTAGGAGTTAGAAGTGAGTAAAAATAACTCTTGTCTTTACCCTGCTTCTGCACTGGTAGGGCTCTTCCAAGAGCTGTGATTTGCTCCTTTCCTTTCCTTATTTCCATTTTAAGGCCTTGTACACTTGGAAGCGAATCACCCTTGTAATTGAGTGGCAAGCTGTGAGTCTTTCTCCATTCTTTGATTAATCTGGTCCATTGATCAGAATCATTTTTAGGAAGCTCTGGAAGCTTCTGAGTCAGAGTCTTGGAGTTTAAGATAGCATGCTTTTGATTAATTTGAATAAAAGAGTCCTAGCAGGACTGATAAATTCTTTTGCTCCAGTAGTGACACTGACAGTGCATTCTTGTCCATCAGCTCTATGCTTTACAGAGAACTTGCAAATGAAGAAGTTTATTTTTCACTAGTGGATAGAAATGTGGTAAAAATGGGTCCAGATTAGTCAGACTTCAGCGGTTATTTTCAGCAAAAGGCAGGGAGTTGAACAACTATCTCTGAGCTGTGGTGGGTTTTTTTTGGTTTTTTTTTTTTGGATGCTGAAGGAACAAGCCATCCATCCTTAACCTCTATAGTTAAATTAATTTTTGATGTAAATCCAGGAGTTATACTACGGATTGAGTTAGCCACAAGAGGTAGCTCTCAGTGGGTTGGGATTGCACAAAAATTTCCCATAGAGCCCAAAATTACTTATCTGTGAAGAAGTTGCCAGGGTTTGTAGTTCTTTAAAAGTTCAGACTACCTCATTTTTTTTCTTGGAAACTATTTACTTGGCTTCCTCCATTCTGCTTGTCATAGTGGTCCTTCAGACCACATGGATTCTGTTGTGGCAGTGTGAAAATACATTGGTAGAAAGGTTTACTTTACCAATATTTCAAAGTAGAAGAGCTTTGCTTATAACAGATCTGACATTAAAATGAGCAGAAGAGTAGGTTTGATTGTGGTTTTGGTTCAAACCTGAAAATCAGAACCAACACTCTCACAGTTACTTGGACTGCCACTCTGCCTTCAGAAAGAGGTCAACCAAGTAAGGGGAGAGGGGTGCCTAGACTCTCCATGGTGCAGGAAGAAGGGCTGAGGTTGGGCTGACTGGGCTTGTTTGGTCTAGAGACGACTGAGGGCACATAGTGTAAGAACTTCCAAATAGGCAGAGAGGAAAAAAAAATGTTTGCTCATCAAAACCAAGGATAGGACAAAAATAGGCTTAAATTGCAATGGGGCAGATTTGAATAAACTGCTTGGAAAGCTTTCCCAAAGGTGATGATGGCAAACCATTGGAAAATATTGTTTGGGTGTTGTGGACTCTTCCTTGCTGAAGTCCTCTAGGAAGAATTTTGAGACACATCTGTGGGTACAGCAGAGCCCTCCTTGGGGCAGGAGGTTGGAATGGATGACTCTGTGGTCCCTTCCAGCCCTACGACTCAATGGCTAAGATAAACCCCTCTAGTGTGAAAGCAGTAAGCCTGCTCGAGGCTTCCTTTGCTGGAGTGGAATAAAGGAGGAGAAGGTGCTGGGGTGTCATTTGTGTTCCTTCTTGTCTGCCCCAACGTGCTGACAGTGTATATTTCCTGCATGAAGAAGGATGAATGGGAAAGGACCAATACAAGAGAGTCTTAATTCAGAGTTCTTTGTTTTGGTTTCATGTGAAAAGGTAATTTGAGCGTAATACATGTGCACTACATTTTAACTTTTAACTAAATATAATGCTCTGGACTGTGTTACATAAAGATAGGATGAAAATTTAGATGGTGTATATTTTTGTTTATTTGCACAATCCCAGACACCAACAATTAGACAAGTGTGATTTCTTGCTCAAAAATGATAAGCTGGGGAAGATAACTGCAGGCTTTTCTGGGAACTCTTGAATGGCAGTGCCATATACTGTGCTTATATTGGAGCAGAGAATAAATACATTTTCTTGCCACATTTTGCAGATTATTTTGGGTGATAAACTGTGGGAGATGAGTAAATGACTATCACTGGTTAACTCTACAGAGAGTAGTACAGGAACTATGCTCGCTGCCCTGGGGAGGGAGCACATTGGGTGCCCTTTACAGTCCTGTTTTCTGCTCTTATCTGATGGTACTGGGTTGTGATGTAGGTCCAGACTTACCAATACACCCACCCATTGGAGATGGGGTGGAGGGTTGGGCAGGGTAAAGATTTTAATGTCTTCCTCTGCTTCTATGTGCCACCAGTCTGTGATGTGTGTGATTTTTGTCTCCTGATGCAAGTGCAGCTCTCTCCCTATCTGTACATCCGACAGCATCTGCTAAATAACAGGATTTTGTTTAGGATCTGGGCAGAAGAGACTGAGATGTACGTGCATTTGGCTCTGTTGGGAGACCTCCAAAGAACTATTACTCATTTTCAAGATGTCCAGTGTCAGGACTGGATATGACTTTTGAGGTCGCTAGCATCTAACACGTATTTATGATTTTAGCATTTAAAAACCTCTGTATTAGGCAGTTATTCCTCCTGTTTTTCTGCTGTTTGCTTATTGCTGACCAGACAAGTTCAGTAACTGCTTGCAGCATGCTTCCTTCAGTAGTTAAAGATCTATTTTTTTTTTTTTTTTGAAAGATGACTTTTTACAATGTTCTTTTCCTCTAGTGATGCATCTTGGTAATGCAGATATAAATATTGACTGATTACACCTTTAAAGCTGAGAGAACAGAAACATGCTGAATTAATTTGGCTCTCTAAATCGTACTGTGGACCTCATACAGTATCTCATCAGCAGGCAAAGCCATTTCTCCTGCATCTTCCAACTTGACCCAAGAGTCGGACTTTCTATTTACACTCCTTTTGCTTATAGACTGAGCATCAAATTTACCACTGCCATAACTCAGCAACTCAGGGCTTACTCAGTGTCCTCAGTGGAGCTGTGTCTATCAGAGGTTAATCCAGTGGCAAATATCCTCTGTACTATTTTCTCAGCAGCACAGATCTTGTGGATTTCAGCTTTCTTTGTGGTCCCATAATTTAAATGAGAGGATTTTAAATCTGTGCAGAAAATAGTCCTTGCTATGGGCACAGGAGTGGATCATGCAACTTGTAGGACAAATCTGTCCCAGGCTTGTAGAGCTTGGGAGCTACCTACTGGAAAGACAGCCCTTCCTTACAAAGTGTTCCAACAGTTGTGTCAGCACGGAGGGCTGAACCCGCAAGTCCCCAGGATTTGTAAAAGCTTGTTTTTCATAAATGTTTAAACACCATTCTATTTGAATAGAAGTTGAGGGGTTTTTTTTTTGTATTAGATCAGGTTTTACCAAGATCATCAGGTTTTACTGAGTAGTTTGTGGAAGTTAAGCAGAGGGAAGTATTGAGATACATGTGAGCAACCACTGATTTACAGGCTCAGCTTTCTGTGATTTAGTTCTCTATTTGTGAGATGATTAGAGCCAAAGTATGTGTTGGTGTATTAAATAGGCAAAATAACTAAAAGAAACTATATTAAAACTACAACTTTACAGATTATCTTGCCACTGGGTCTTTTGCATTGCCTCTGCAAAAATCTCATCAACTGTACACCTGTATTGTATTTCTTCCACTACGTTTGCCTGAAGGACTGTCCTACAACAGGAGAAGCAGAGCGGTTGCTTTCTGTGCAGGAAATATCCACTTTTTAAATAGAATTTTCAAGAACTGTAATATCTTTTGTAAATGAAGAAGCAATTGCTCCCTGAAGTAAAGCATCACTTTTTTTTTTTTTTTCAGTCAGCTCCAGTTTTAGTACCTAGATGTGAGGCAGCAAAGGAAAGGTCTCTGCGGTATGTTATTGTTACTTTGACATCTTGTTTACTATTAACCAAACTTAGATGTCTAGTCTACAATAGGTATCATCGCTCCCTCGATAGTAAATGACAAGAGAGAAGCACTTGAAGGCATTGGTCCACATAAAGAAAGGTTTCTAAGATAGAATGGCTTCTAAGATGCAGTTTGCTTTTGGAGATGTTTCTTTCCAGTGACTATAGACAGAGCTCAGGTAGCTGATTAAAAGTAAATGCCTGCGTTTAAATGGTCAGTATCACTTGGATAAATCCAACGTTATGAATGTTCTCCCCTCCAGGAAAATGAAAATAAACAAAACAATTTCATTTAAAATTCCTGTGAGAATTGTGAGCTCTGAGCAAAATCAAAGTGTAAGTATTTGTTTGAAATGATCTTTGCTCTGGAATTATTTTGCAATGCCTCCTTTTTCAGTGTAATATAAGCTTTTTTTGAGCAGTATCTGAGAGAGCGAGCTTGGGACATCTGAGTCATAATAAGGACAGGAAATAAGCAGGCTGGTCTTGGTTTTAAAACATTTAAGTGGTATATGGGGAGTCACACTTCTATGTTTTGGATTCTATATGTGTTAGTGGTGGAAAATTAAAAGATGCCGCAGAAAAAGACTTGTGATTTAAAAGCAAAACCCCCTTAATTTTCTTTCACAGTGGTTTAGACAGAAATTTTTCAGCCTGCCTTATAAGTGAGACTCGTGTCTCTGGAATATGAGTGCTGTGGTGTGTATTTTGTTTTAAGGTATTAATTCAGGCGCGTGTGACTGACTTAATTTGAAGAGTGCACAAGGAAAGAGTGAGGTGAGGCAGCATCCATCTGGGTGAAAGACGACAGGCTCTACATATTGTAGGTTTGAATGTTTTATCTGTCCCTCTTGCTTGGTCTATAGCTTCAGAAGAGCTTGATAGCTCTAGAAGGCAATATACGTTCTCCTGCCAGCCTTGGTTAACGAAGAAACTTGTTTGTGAGCTCATATGCGTCAATCCTGATGACACAAGCAGGGCACCGAGTGGATCAGACAACCTGCTGGAGGCGAAATGAGAGAGAATATACAGAGGAGCAATTCATATCCAGGAACCTTTGGTAACCTAGGATAGGATGATGGAGAAAATAAGGCTACTCTATAATCTGCAATAATTGCAACAAACCACGCTAGTGGTTCTTCCCAGCTTTCACCCTTTTGTGAGGTACTACTTAGGTTAGCAGAAACAGTGTCTTGTGACACACAAAAACAGAGGTATCATCAGGCTGCTCTGTGGCCATTCTGCATGTGACAGACCCATCAGAATGCACGTCTGCAATAAATGTGAACCGCAGACAACTTAATTAAAGAAATAAAAGAAAAAGAAATGCCAGCATATGGGCAGTTTAATGCTCAGCCTCAGTGGATGGAACTGAGGTATGCTGGATCTCCTGTTCCACATAATCGTATAAGCAGAGTTCATCATTGCCTCCCCAAGCAGGTCCTCTGAAGGTAGTGTAGATGAATGAAGCATTGAAGGGTGGCAAATGTACCTCTTTCCATTTTTTTTTTCTTTTTTTCTTTTTTTTTTTCTTCCCTTTTTGTAATGAATAGGGGTGTTGTCAGCTGCCTGCATTGTGTTCATCACTGTCAGGGCTGGCAGGGTAACAGATAACTGGATGGATTCAAGGCCACCCAGGGAATGGAGCCTGACAGGACCTCATTCATCACATCCATTTCAGAGGTCCCTGTGGAAGAGCTGGCATCAAAGAAGTAATCAAGGCTCACAGGGCCACGTGGGGATTTGGGAGGAGTGCTCTGCATTGCAAACAAACCAAGCTGTCAAATCTGTTTTGTAAATGAAGTGTTTTTCTGGAGACAGTGTGTTTATAACTGTCACCCTAAGCGTACTCCCCATAGTATACATCTACTGTGGCAGCCTAGGGCCACAACCTGGTCTTTTCCCAGTTTCCAAATAAAAAATTGCAATTGCAGCGAGAAGTTAAAAAGGTGCGTGCGTGGGGGGTTTTAAAATGTGGTTCATCCTTAATGGTTTGTTTAATCGGTTACCCTCTCTATCTTCACTTCTGGTCTGGGCATTCAAGCTCCATTCATCTCACGTAATTGGCGTGGCAAGTATGATGCCTTGCCTTTGTGGTCTAGACACACGGTGCAATTTGCCACTGGCTGTGCAGACTTCATGACAGTAAATGAATCTGCACTCAAGATAAAAATATCCTGTTAATATGGGACCAAGGGGACAAAGGAGAAGGCATTTGTCAGTGGTGAGAGCCTAGTATTGATGGCCCTCGTAAATGAGATGATGCCGAGAACTTTAGGTTTTTAGAATAAGAATAGGTGAGCCGTCTCCTCAGGCTGGTGCCTACTTGCCTGTCAGTCTCTGCTGACAGTGAAGATACCTAGCTATCTATACAGAAACAATTCAAGAAAAGAGAAGTTCATGAAAGGAAGTGGGTCTGTACTGAACTTTTAAGGTAACATTTGCCTTGGTAGTTCTTCCCTGATGTTTTATTTTTCAGTTTGGTTCTTAAAGCCTCATGTGCAATGCCTAGCCAGGCACGCTCTGGCAGCTGAAGCTGTGAAGGGGCACTGCCATCCCCTAACTTGTTTGTTCTACCACTTTGTCCCACAGATATGGGCTGTTCCCTGGAGATGAGCCTACGATGCTGTTGACCTAGTGATGATAACCACTTTGTTCAGGATAACAAATGTATTTAGGCAGGACAATCTGAGCGTACCCCTGTTATGTGAATCTTTTCTTTTGCACACAAGATCTAGACTTGTCCTTGATCCCTCAGGACATCAGATTTCTATTGAGAATGTGCACAGCTTAATGTGAACTTACCTACTTTAAACTGGCAGGGTAGAAACTTCCTATTGGATTACTATTTTTCTTAAGTCCTTTCAAACACCTACTGTGACTTACGCTTCTTAGAAATTACATGTGTGCACTAAGAGTAGCTTTACATAACATGCTGAAGATTTTCTTCTAAGTTGCCAAGTTTTCTTCTGAGCCCTAAGCTCTCTTGAGGCAGCAAGAGCTTAGTAAATCCTGGAAATAATACAGATTAGATGCAGCTTTAGGTGACAGTAAAATAGCCAGAGTTTGTGCAAGGCCTTTCTCTGCTTTGGTAGCCTGTGTTACAATAAATGTTGGCTGCCCCAGCAGTTTTTAAAAGCTATCCCATGGCAAAATGTTTGCTGCAGCCTGTGACGAGTTTCCTGAGATGACAATCATCTTTATTTGTATAGCATCATGCCACAGAAACCACCATTGGAAAACAATCCCCTCCTGCAGTGAACTACTAGGTGCTTAACAGGAGCACCACTGCGTGAATGAAATAATGAAGCCGTTTGGAGAGGAGTTGATGGCTGCCATGAGGGGGTCAACAGGCAGTCATCGATGTTCATGAAGGTGATGGGAGTCCTGAACCCCTTTGTTTCCAGGGGAGTGGAGGAAGTAATGCAATATCCCTTGGAGCAGCAAGCACCGTGGGGAGCAGCAAGCTCTCCCTTGCAGGCTGAGAAACAACCTGACAAGTCTTGAAAAGTGAGCTAGGTTCTCAGGCCAAAGGGTTAACAATGATCTAGCCCAGTAAAGCTTGTGCCGTTTGAGCCGTGGAGTCTGACTGAGCAGGTTAAATTCTTGTTCTGAGGCTACACCTGTCACAGCTACCTGCAACTTCTCCTTCACGTTTCTCTTAAGAGTGGCACCTCTAGGGACAAGTCACCACCCATTCCTGAGTGGTGAAAGGATGCTTTGGTGCAAGGAGGAGTGCACCGCTGACCAGACTTCCTCCAGAACCTGACCCGTTTCCTAGAGGTAAAATCATTCACAGTTGTTTAACTTTACTAACACTGATCATACTTAAACTTCAGTAGTCAGCTGGTGAGAACGTAAGGAATTTTTACAACGTGTAGAGCGGGAATTTTGATCAACTGAAGAACCACTTGCAAAATTTGGGCACGTTTGTTCTTAGCTCTAGAAGTAGAGAGTGTGCAGACGCAGTGTTATAATTTAGGACTGTCTTTTGTTTACAGGTGTATTCAATACTGGCATGATAACTTCTTCAGGAATTTCCTATGGCACAGTGGAAGTCTGTCAGTGAGAATCACTATGTAAAAGTCATTAAGTGGGGGAAAAATGAACATTGGAGAAATTTGGGTACAAATGGGAAGAAAAAAATCACAAGTGAGAAAGAAATTTTGAGAGCAGTATTGGGTCTGACAGTGAAGAACTTGGATTCCTAGTTAGTAGCTTTTGCAATCACTTTGTTAAATGAACAGTTCTGTCTGGACCAGCTGGTCTACAGTGATGGAGCTTTAGACAAGGACACTGAAGCTGTTAAGACAAATGATAGGGCCATAATAGGCTGCTACAATAGACAGATATCCTGTTCAATTAACTGATCAGAAGCAGAGCAAAAAAATACTAATTTGCAGTTATGATTCTATAAAGACCTTGTAATTTGTGGGTGCAACATTCTAACTGCAATATATACCCTCAGTTCCATTGCCATGAACCTGTCTTTTTGGTATGAATAACTGGATTCATTCCTACAGAACTATTAAGAAATACATGTATTTAATTTTATTCAACATACTTGATCCTGGAGATGTTCACACAATGTGTCAAGCCGTGCAAGTGAAAAAATGAATATAGTAGAATCACACGGTAGAATGTGGCTGATTTAAAAAAAAAAAAAAGTTCTCTCTGAGAAATCTGGATGTGTTTGTGGGCCTTGTCTTGTGACTTGAAGATGGGTCTGACTCTGGCTGTGTCCTATTTCTTGGGAGCAAGGTCTGGAATTGAGAGTGCTTCATGGAAAACGGCTATCCCAACCATGCAGTTCCATGGGGAACGTCATTGTTAGTGGTGCCCTGGTGCTATGTTGGGACAATTGGGCTCTGTGACAAAACACTGGAGTCCTGAGAAGGGGTCTGTGAAATAACACTTTTGATATTTGTAACCAGATGTTACACCAATGTGCAAAGGACTTCAGGTGGGCAAAACTGTGCCCTGTTACAATCTTTGACCTTTAGGACATGGCAAAGCTGCTCTGTCGACAAACCCCCACCATGTGACAGTACAGGTTCTGCGCAGGCTTGCACGCTTCTGACAAGGCACATGTGCCAGCAAAACATTGGTGTAGAGCAGCCATGCCATGGATCAAACCTTTTCTTCATTGCCTTTTTGTCATCTTCCTTTTTAATATTACAGTATGCATTGATTCTCCTTCCTCAAATTGACTTTCAACAGAGGCATAGAGGTTGGATTAATTTAACTTGTATTTATATGACGGCTCAGTAGAGGGAACAGCCTGGACACTTAAATGTGGCAGTGGCATCTGATAATGAAAGGTGATGACTTGAGTATCTGTGACTGAGGACTAAACACAAAACCAATACATAAGTCAGCAGCAGGATCTGTACTAGCTGCCCACTCTGCAAGCCAGGGCTTCTGGATCCCCTGTGCAGCGCTTTGGAGTAGTATTTCAGACTGTCCTTGTTCAGTTTTTTGAACAGTTTAAGATAAAGCAAAGTATTGCTTGTGGAGAGAATGGCAAAGGAAGAGGGGACAGAATTCTAAAAATACTGATTATTTTTTTTTTAAAAATGGTCTTCATGGTGGTGGGGGGAGCACATTCAGTAGCAGGGAGATGGGGAAGGCTGAGACATGTTTACAAGGTGGTATCTTCTACTCTTAAGCACCATGCCTCTTCAGTTTTTGTCCCCAAAGTTGATTATTGTATTATAAAGAGGGAGTGACCCGAAGTTATTGCCTAAATAAAGTCAGTGCAGCTCTCCTGTTTCTGGATACTGTGTTTTAAAGTGCCCACAGTTAGTGATCTGGGATGCTGCAAACTGGACTCAGTGGCCAACAACATCAGCTGCTCTAATAACAATCACAAGAAAAAGGAAAACAGAAAATCCAAAGAATCTGGGGAACTATAAGCAATTGAAAAGAGGCAAAGCAGGTGAAGGAGGTGCTGTTATGTTGCAGCCATTTTGAGGCGTATGGATAGGTCCTGCTCTCTGCAAGGTTTAGTGGGAAATTTAGGGCAGAAAAGTTAAAAAGGGTGGTCTTAGCCATGTTGGCCTAGGCATCTTCTCCCTTAGGTACTCCAGGGCTAACTATCAGGGGTTTCATATGCTGTCAGCAAGACCTTCTGTCAATATACCTTGTATCAGTGTATTGTCAATCCTTTCTGGATAAGGTGGAAGTTGAGGCACACAGTTTCTAAGTGCCAGGAGAGGACACCTTGATTTTCAAGTTACACTTCTCTGCTAAATAAAACTGTTTTTCTATTGAAATTCATGGTTGCAACCATGTATTATAGAAGCATAAATAAGGGAACATAGTGAACTGAACTATCAATACATTTCATGGCAACGGTGACATCATATCCCCCATGAATTTTGCTCTTCTATTTTATTATGATATTCTTGGAACCGTGGGAAGTATTTATGGTCTTCACAATTTACTGATTGTATTTATAATCACTTGCAAGAGTAATTTTTGTTTGGTAAGAAGA
>WHYT01015982.1:0-58823 GCA_009806455.1 Tetrax tetrax
AAAAAAAAAAAAACAAAAAACCAACCAACCAGTAATTCTTCCTTGCAACAGTAAGGCTCGGTGAGTGAGCGTGCTGCCTCTTCGCAGTCCTGAATCCCTAAGCCTCGAGGAGGGCATCACCGTGGGGTTGTACAGTGTGCAGTCCAAAGAGGCGTCCCCCCTTAGGCAGTACTCTAATGTTCTCTGTAAAAAAAAAAACGCAAACCAAACAATCAGCCAAAACCCCCCAAACAATAACAAAGCTACGAATTAAATTTAAAAAAGGGACAACCCTCTAAAAACAAAGAGATAGCTCTCTAAAGGGGGCTTATAAGAAAGATGGGGAGAAACTCTTTAGCAGGGCCTGTTGTGGTAGAACAAGAGGTAATGGTTTTAAACTAGAATGAAGCAGAGTCAGACTGGACATAAGGAAGACATTTTGTACAATGAGGGTGATGGAGCACTGGCCCAGGTTGCCCAGAGAGGTGGTGGATGCCCCATCCCTGGAAACATTCCAGGCCAGGGTGGACGGGGCTCTGAGCAACCTGATCTGGTTGGAGATGTCCCTGCTCCTGGCAGGGGGGTTGGACTGGGTGGGCTTTGAGGGTCCCTTCCAACCCAAACCATTCTGTGATTCTATGAATAGTCCTACAGGAATGGGAATTACAATGACTGGAAAATAGATAACAGGTTATCCCAAAGGAACAGGGGTGCTTTGCTTTTTTATAGCATCTCTGAAAGGATAAGTTATTTCTTAAAAATCTCTTGGTTTACATTATTACGCTCCCTGTTTGAGGAAATGGTATAAAGACTTTACTATTACAGAATGATGTACACAACCATGTACAGAGAATTTCCCAAAGCAAAAGGTTATATATTGTTTGAAAATCTATGAAAAATATCCTAACTGCAATCTTTAATTTTCTTGTTTAAAATATAGCATAAACACTGAAATCTTTAAAGGGCTTACCTATTCCCTGAAAGAAAAGAGAACTGATTAGTACCTCCTGTTGAGTTTATCTTTTTCTAATAAGTACCCACAGTGTGACAGAAACAAATTTACATATTTTCAGAGATTAGGAATCAAAGCCTGTCCTCTTAAATCACTGTGTTTACAACTACAGCAATACAACTCCTTGACAAGGTCCATAGTATCCCTTATCTTACACTTATAATGCCCTAAGAGGTTAATGTTACATTTTAAAACTCTAATAGGCTAATTATTCTAACCACATACTGAAAAATTTTCAGCACTAAATAATGTTTGATGTAATTACCAGGAAGTTGCGTCCTTGAGGACACGTTAGGAACCCAAATCCAGTACCTGGAGAATTTGTGCTGAAGACAACGTTTGACTGAACTCCCCGGGCCCACGGTACAGCCTGCAGCAGTGGGGCAGAACGTGCACCTAAGTAAGAACGGCCTCTGTGGTTGCTAAGGTCTGAAAGCACAATTTATGTCTTAGAGCACTGGCTGAACTAGCCAGATTAGCTGTTTGACACAGGCTTGATTGAAATAGGTACATTTAATATGTTAGATGTAAACATTTCTAAAAGGATGAATAGTGAAATAAAGGTAGTAATAAAAATACTGTCAGATGCATAACTGGAATCTATTTTAATTAAAGGCAGAGAGCTGACATCTCTCTCAGCCCTTTCCTCAGTTCACGCAGGATATATTCAGAATTGTTTGTGATCTAAGTTGTTTTCTGACATCTGATTAAATATTGAAACATGTCAGGCCCCAGTTAAAGATGACCTAGGGCAGCTTTAGCTTGGGCATCAAACCAACACATGATTGTAACTATAGCAATGGCTGCTATTCTTTGATAAATCAATACAGTTCTTTCCTATACAATGGTTAAAAATTCTAGGGGAAAAGAGTATCAGAAAATATTATCCTGTTGTATTTGTGACAGATTAGTGTTTTCCATGGTTCCTCTAGGAATTTATTTCCAGCCTTTCTTATTTTTGACTTGTGCCCCAAAGATATTAAGTGAGATGCTGTTAAATATTTGTAAAGCTAATTAATACCAGCTAAAACATCAGATAATAAATGTTACACTGTTGCCAGCAAAGCAAGAAGTCCAGCAATCGCAATTCCTCCATTTAATACTGCAATGTGTAGTCACTTGGATTGTAAGCTCTGAACATGCCTTGAGTTCCTGCATCATGAGGGCAAGAAAATCCCCTTATTAATCTGTATCAGAAGAGCAGACTGATCCTGAAAAGGAAGGGGCAGAAAGGGACAGATGGACGTTGGCTGCTTGCTGCTCATAGCAGAAAAAAAAAAGTAATACATTTCTAGACTATCTATTTCTGAGTACAATTAAAGAACTAGATGTGAATTTTGATAAAAATATCCTGTGGTACAGAACTGCTACAGGTCCTGATACCAGACAAGGCCAGGTGAGGTGTCTGAGCTAGTCTCAAAATTTCTCTGTTTAGGGACTGAGTAGATAGATCTGGAAAGACAGTCTGATAATGGACCAGATGCTTTACCAAAATATGAAGTTCTGGATACCTGGATGGTACACAGATTTATTTTGGTCTCTGAAATGTTCGTAATTTGTCTCCACTTTTAAAAGCGTGCTGTGTAACAATGCACAAAATACTGTTTCTGAGTAACAATTTCAGATGTTCTGGGGTACCAATAATATAAATTTAACTTGCACTGGAGTTTGTGTTTATTCTTTGAAGACCTGTCTTTTCTATCCAGTTTTCTTCCTGCCTTACTGGGAAGGCAAGCCAGATCCCTCATCTCAACACCAATAGAATAAGCAGTCTACAAGGCTGTCCCACATCATATGACACAGGAGAGAATATTTTACTTAATCAGGACCAAAAGGGATTAAAATAAAGTTCTTAGGCCTCCCTAGGCAAATGTATCTGCAGATCTTGCTTTAAAAAAAAAAATCAAACCCACACACTTATCAAAAACATTTTCACTGAGATAAAGAGACCACATTGCTTAAAGTTGTGTACCAGCCTAGAATATCAGCCTTTTTTTTTTTGAGGGGAAAAAAACCCCTCACAACCAAACAAAAACAAACAAAAAAAAAAAACAAGAGGAAGAGATTATCTGAAATTTGACTTCTTCTCTCTAAGGAAAACCACGTATCACAAGGGAACAAGGTACCACAGTTTAACGAATCCCTCGACTGATAGGCTGTAATTGGCTGTGTGCACACTCGGAAGCAGCGTGTGGTATCTATGACACAACACAGTAAGAGCCAGAACACCAGTAAGCGCACTATGGCCAATGCTACGGCATTACCTGCTCAGGTGACACATTCCAGGTGACTATTTGATTCCTTGCTTATTTGTGAGTGTCATTTGAGCTAGTTGGACCTCTCCCATAACCGCAGGTGCATTTGGCTGGCACACTTGGGAGGCAGGTCTCACATCTGCTTCCACGTGGGCAGACTCTAAAAAGGTCCTGGTCTAACATGATGGAACTGCAATCATAGAATGGTTTGGTTTGGAAGGGACCTTAAAGATCATCTAGGTCCAACTCCCCTGCCATGGGCAGGGACAGCTCCAACCAGATCAGGTTGCTCAAAGCCCCGTCCAGCCTGGTCTTCAACACTTCCAGGGATGGAGCATCCAGAGCTTCTCTGGGCAACATCGTCCAGTGCCTCCCCACTCTCTTAGTGAAGAATTTCTTCCTTATATGTGATCTAAATCTATCCTCTTTCAGTTTAAAGACAGTACCCCTTGTCCTATCACTACATGCCCTTGTCAAAAGTCCCTCTCCAGCTGTCTTTAGGTACTACTACTGGAAGGGTGCTACAAGTTCTCTCCCGAGCCTTCTCTTCTCCAGCCTCAACTCCCTCAGCCTGTCCTCACGGGAGGTTCGTAGCGAGGGTGCACTCAATCCCATTGTCCACGTTGCCAACAAAGATGCTAAACAGCACTGGTCCCAATACCAACCTCTAAGGAATGCCACTTGTCACCGGTCTCCACTTGGACATCAAGCCATTGACTGCAACTCTGTGAGTGCGACCATCCAGCCAATTGCTTATCCACCGAGTGGTCCATCTGTCAAATCCATGTCTCTCCAATTTAGCAATCTGTATTATGGGAAAATAAATCAAGTGGTGATGATCCTAAGATAGGGACAACAGTCAAATGATATGCTAAATCTGCCATCATGCAGTACATAATTGCCTCTGGAGTATTTGAGCAGATTACAAAGAGGCATAAAGGGCTTCTTAACTTTAAAATTAAAGAAGGATGCCTTTTTTTTTAAAGTGCTATCTTTAGAGCCTCACACTGACAGGAGTTGGTTAGCTCTGATGTGACAGATTGGGATCACTGGGAGTCAAACATTCCACGTACTGTACAAAACCTGACAAGAGCCACAATGCCAGCTTTACAGGGACAGTGTTCAGACACTGTGGATTGGTAGTTGTTTTCTTATCTTCATGGATTTAAAGATACCACAAATGTGACATTTGCTCAGTATCAGGTGGTAGGGATATTTTCTCTATCAGTGGTCCAGAACCAGAAACCCCTTTCTTTATTCTAAACGTGATTCTGAATATAAAGGTATAAGGCACTGAAATAATAAGCCAACAAAATATTTCTTCCTGTCTGTTAACCCCTTAAAAATCCTACATCCAATCAAATGAATTAAATTAAATACCTCCTTGTACATACTACTGGACAGGACCACCTGTCACAGGGTTCACAGCACTCAGAAGAGCTAGGCCTGCATCAGAGTTATGTCAACAGTCGGATGTATGTCCTGCAGTACGTACGGCAGTGCCTAGCAACCACCAAGAGCAGTCACAAGTGGAGAGGAGAGCTGCAATTCTCACAATATGCAGATAAGAAAATGATTGGCATTATATATATTCAACAGCAGATTTATGCATTAATCTGATTTTTTTTTCATTCACCAATATAAATGTTAGAACTAAAAGGATATAGGAAAAATTAAGCTTGGTTTAAACAAATGTTACATCTACAACAGCAACATTTCTTTAAGGATCAAAGAAATCTTTATACAACATTTCTCTGTAGTATATTCTTCCCCAAAATCCTGACGGTGTGCAAAGAGAGGACTGTGAGACAGTTTTCCCATGAATGCATTCCAGTGAGAGCGATCACGTGTGTTTGGTATGTAACATACACGCGCGCGGGGGACAAAGCTGTATGACTAGCAGTATCCTCTGGCACGGACGCCTGCATTAAGGGGTTCTGTGGTTTGTTTCACAGGAGAAAAAAGGAAAGTGTATATGTTTCAGTTTCCTCTTAGCAATGGAAGTGAGCCAGAGTGAGAGTGGACAGCAGGTTACATACATGGAGAGCAGATTACATACCATGCGTACTAGCGCTCTGCATCTCGTTCTCTCCATCCCTCTGTTCTCCCCATAGAAATGCAGTTTCAACAGCTTTGAGGGAGGACTCGCATAAATCACAATTTTCGTAGAATGCGTTTTTCATCAGTGACTTTTACAAGAGGTGCACTGGCAAAAGTAAAATTGCTTTTCTACAGTACTCCCCATCCAAGATGTTCACACCATCTTAGGAACCAAACAGGATTTGTCATCTCACCGTGAAATAAGCACAACATTAAGTGGGTGCTCCACATTTACCCTTCCTGCACTACTCTTGTAAGAAACAGATGCGTCTTTGACCAAATGTAAATGCAATGCCAAAGTTATTAACATAATTATTAATTTAATAAAATAATTAAATAATCAAATAGTTCAACTATTTAAAAGCACTTGTGCTTGAAATAAATTACAGCACAGATGGCACAAAACAAAGACCTCACTCCTGCTCCAGTTAAAAGCTAAACTCTGACTCACGTAATTGCAGGCAGAATCGCTCCCAGGTACATTGACAGAAGATCATTTTCAGCTGATATAAATTTTTGAAGTGCTTGGTATAGGTAAGTCAGGTATCTGACTTAAACAGCTGAACTGGAAATGCTGACTGTCTTCTTGACTATGAAAATATTCTCCTGTATCTTCCTGAAGTGCACACAGAACTCAAGTCAGGCAATTTCTAGAAATCAAACAACCTTTTAGTACTTTCACATCTAAATGAGGCAAAACTTTTTAATGTGAAAAAACTCCCCAAAAATCTTTATAATGTATTTGATCCAGTGAAGCTTTTTTTTTGTTTGTTTTAGTGGGCATTTGCATGTATTTGCTGGTATTGATATAACAGTTTTTTTTTCTATTTAAATAAATGCCACAATCTCCTTTTTACACGCAGAAAAGAAAACTCAGCGGCAAAAGCTGGAATCTTATTGTTAGCATCAGAGAAAAAGGTGCAAGGCATTTTGCAGCAACAATAGTTCTTTGCTCATAAAACACAAACCTAAAGCATGTAATCTGTAACACCACGTCACACTTGCCAGGGTTAGTTACGGGTTTGCCAGGAACCGCAAAGGCAGTCTGTAGGGCAGCAGACTGCTAAAGGGGGAGAGGGAGCAGCAAGGGGTGAAAAACAGCCATGCTCTCACTGCCTACTTTGGCAATTACAAAGCCCTGAAAATCAAGTTGGCTCCTGCTGCTGCAGGAATTACAGAATGTATGGGACTGTGGTGGGAGCTGTTGTTCCCAGCAGCAGGAACAGCGAACGCTCACCCTTCCCGCAGCAGCAGCAAGCCCCTTCCCTCCAGCTCCCCCTCTCAGCCTTGCTCCTATGGCTTCCCCATCTGTAGCAAAATCTCAATTCTGCTTTCAGTGCTGAGAAGCTAGATGGAATGTTTGCCATAAAGAAATACAAATAAACGTTTGAAAGGCATTCACCACGGTATAGCGCTAAATCAAAAAGCTAAACTTTTAAGTCTATTCATTGTCTTTTTTAGTCTAGTAAAGATAAAGACTTTTGCAATGGGAAAATGGAAAACTGTACCGTGCATTCTTGGCATGAAATCATGTTGAATGACATCAAAATGTATGTTCACGTGCAGAGGGTTTTTAATATATATGGTTTTTCCATTGTTTAAAATACTGAGATGTGACATGAAAAACATTAAACACTTAAGACATATGTTGATAAAACACATTAAAATATTTGTGGTTTGTAATGATGATAAATTCATTATTATAAAGCTTGTGGAAAGCACTGCATTGACAGTCCTAGTAGTATGTAGACCCAGTGAACAGTTTTCCCTTGCTATTCCCAGGTGTATGCTTCAATCCTGCCTGAAGCGGTGTTCATCTCGTGATGAACATAACAGGTTTCCATGGTACATTTTGTCGCATGAAGTACTGGTAGTACTGCCAATGCCCTCTGTGTCAACAGTTCTGTGGTGAATACGTACAGCCATGGGGAACTACATTTCATATAGGTGCTTAAATTGTAAGAACACATCATCACTTCTTAGTCTGAGCAGGATTTAAACCAGCAGCCCAGAGATGAACTTATTTTATTGCAAAAGCAGTAACTTTTAGTATGGTGTCTCCTACGTCACACAGGATAGCCTCTGTCCAGAGGCACGTACACTCACAGTATAAGAAGGAAACCCAACAGATGGATACAATAGTGAACAAATTAGCCAACGTAAAAAGCACTGGGTACAATACATCAACCTCCAAATAACAGTCACCTGCTACCTGTCCCCTAGTGATTCAGGCTCCTCCCTAACACATCAGCATATCTTTCAGTGATTTTCTCATGAGACAGATAAGCCATTTCCAGTTTTGAAATTTGTCTGAAGTATTTGGAGGGATCCTTTGTTACTTGTTAATTGTAAAGGTAGGGAAAGAGGATACTTCACATCGTGATGGCAGAAGAAGGTGTTGCTTCTAAGAAATTAACCACCGTGCTTAGGCATCTCAGAGCCTCTTGATTCTACTATTCATGCTGAGCTGCAACTCTTCATCCCTAGCCTTTACTTTGTAAGCTCTGGGACCACTGAAAATCAAAGAGCAAAGAAAAATATTAAATCTTTTGACATACCTTAATTTTCAGTCTTAAAGACTAAATAGAATGCTTAAGCATTTGCTTAATTGGAATTTATACCTTAAGCCCCTTAATGCTCTCATTAAATTTTAGCTTGTCAAAATGGTAAAATCCAATGAAAGTTAACGGCAACATTCTTTTAATTGGAGATTATCAAAGCGGTTGTGGAATAAAATCTTATCAATAGACTGGAACGGGCAAAATGCAGACTAATACCAACAACACGTTCCAAATAACAATGCAGTAGTGGATTGGTGTTACATGGAATTTTAAATATACTTTTGTAAGGTTTGCTTTATAGTTAAGATAAGATAAAGTGCTTTCCCCTTGATTAGATTACAAGGTAGCCTGACAGACATACAAGACACACAGGTATATTACAAAGGTAATATAGCAAAATTATTTAGAAATTGTTATCTCTGCGTTCAAAGCTGGAAGTCCTTCACCCTGTGTTGCTACTGCTAAACCATCACTGTTACAGGTGAACTACGTTTCTGTTATAAAGCTGCCTCTTATTGAGAGTATAACTTACCTCAAGCTTAACAATTTTGGATTCAGAAAGTCAAGTGCAGCATGAACACAGCACACAACCAGATGCTGAAGCCCCTCGAACAGCGAGCACCTGAAAAGCAGAAATCATTATGTCTTAGCATCACAATACAGCTCGAGGCTAGTACAGTCTTAACTACATCATTCCAAAGAGGAGCAGCAAATTCCAACATTTGAATCCTAATTACATTCAACCGCTCAAAAATTAGAATGGTCACTTCCAGATTAATATACACAGCTCTGAAGAGAAGCATTTCATAGGGGTGGTACTCACTAGAAACAGGAACAATGAATGAGAACCTCAAGAATTCAGGTGATCTTTACCCAGGAAACTCCTCCCTTTGGTATTATCTACAGAGGCAACAGGTCACACACACGAGGGAGCTGGGCTGAAAGCACCACTTAGGTTCTTCTGGGAAGGTCTGCTCTAATTCCAGCAAGGTCATCATGGCAATTTAGTCCCCATTACTCTTATTTTAGCACCTCAACATCCCTCTCTCTTCTTCAACAGCTTACGTCTTGCTGGTACCACTGGAAGGAACGATATTTGCACTCTGATAGGGATAAGTTCTCAATGTTGGCTTGACTATGTGCAAACTCTCATTCATTGTAAAACGTCCATTAACATACTTGCCAGCATAACCTGCCCAGTCTAAATTGCAATGAAGAGAATTAAAATGTTAAACCACTGAAACATAGGTAGTAATAGACTTTCATTCCAAACAGGATAGGAACGGCAGAAAAAACTGTTAGAGGGGTTCTATAGTCTGGACAAAAACGCTAATCCACCCCAGTGCTGAGTCCTTGCCCACTTGCAGCTCTGCAAACAAGGAAACAAAGTTGTGCTGCAGGTAAAGGTTGTGATCCAAAGGTCCAGAGATTGACAGGCCTGTCTTAAATTTAAGCATAGAATACATGAAAGAAGGAGAGGAAAAAACTCCCTGTTTCAGACTACATTTTACACAAGCTAGTGCTCAGCATAGTGTAATGCTACTAGCAGCATACAGCTACTCATGCTATCTGACAGTCTTCCTCCATTATCTCTCTGGGTTAATCCAACAATGTCCTTGCTGTTCATCTTGGTCAGACACGTGATTTCAGGCATGAGTTAGAAAGCTGATTAGAAAATCAACTGTAGCCCACCTTTCAAATACAGGTCTGATCCTGCTGGATGCTGTCAGACTGCACACCCCACTGTGTGCCTGGCCTTGCCCTCTAAGCAGGAGGAGGGAGTGACTCTACTCACCGCTTGGAGCTGGGGTCTGCACCACCTGGGTGGTGCTTGCATCGCTGTGTGTCTCTGGGGTGCTGGTCCTGGCTCCGTCCAGCGCCAGCTGAAGGCTCTGGAGCTGCGACGCATTCAGACGGTCACGCTGCAATCTGGTAACCACGGCAGCATTTTCAGGGCCCAGGTTTGCTATTTGTTCTGGGGACAATGCCTGGGAGGAGTAAAAACCAGAAAAATTGGTTTAGGCTGTCAATTATATAAGGCAGGTAAGGAATCAGAAGTCAGCACTGTCTTGCATTTGGAAGCAAGAGAAATACCTTCAACATTGTGTTGCTGCGAAAGAGCTCAATAGAGCTTAAAAAAATCCTCTGCATTCATCTACTTCACTGACCACTCATCTATTTTTTCACCCTTCTCTTTGCGGCTGGAGCTGCTTTCTATGCCAACACTCTATTGGACACTTCTTCAGTATATTGCTGGAGTTTAATTTTCCAGCCACTTCTTCCTGATTTGTTCAAAGACTGACGACATTGTTCATCCTCTTGTGTTTTCATTTATTTCCTCTTACATCTGCTCCCAAGAAACCTTACTTGAACCTATGTTTGACCTTTGATTAGAGTTAGCAGTAGAGCAATGAGATGAAAAAAAACCATGCTGTAATCTCATTATTCAATTTTCTCTTTTAGATCTAAAATCTTTCAAGTTTCGTCATATTAAAACTTGTGTTTAAAAATGAAACACGGTAATCATAATCTTACAGTAATTATCTTGTATCTCATAGCAATTAACTAGTTCGTAAAGCCTGTATGTATTGGGCATGCTGGACTGCTTTGATTCTAGTTAACATTCTGCAGTCACAGGAATTTTAGCCCTCCTACACAACAAGCCTTCTTTGCTGCAAGAATTTTGCATCCAGGTTCTATTTTGGAAAGACTAAATTCCCCTTCCAAGTAGGTCAGACAATGGAGCAAGCCCTTCCCAATTTTTCGTTGTCTACCAAATGGTGTGCTCTTTTAAACTGAATAAACTAATGTAAATGCCTACAGGTCCAGAAATTTTGAATTAAGCTTCTCCTTAACTCAATTAAAGTCCATAATAAAAGGTAATTTTTCATAAATCAAAATCTAAATAAAGCATAGAGCCATAAAATGAAGTTAAACAAAACCCATGTAAAACCAAAATCTGCTTTAAATCTCTCAAATAGAGAAAACTCTTCTGAGAAGGTGCCCTGTTATTTGTTAAGCACGTTTTGTAGTATCATTACTATTCTTACTAACAAAACTGTATACCATTTGAAAGAAATTCTACAAGATGCCATAGATCCTCAGTTTTGCCTGCTTTTCAAATAAATAGTTTCACTAAGGATGTTTCAGGCTTATCTAAACTGTCAGTGGTACGGGGCAGAGCAGTTACTGTTCAAGGAGTTTTTCTCTTTTATGGAAGCTGACACAGTTAACTGTCTATTTAGCTCATCTGTCCATAAATACATTGCTTGCCCAAGCATCTGAAAGAGACCAGCCTAGGCAGAATATTAATCTTGTCACTAAGTCAGATAAAGTCTGGGGCAATGATCTCAAGATTCATGTTCTAATTTCTGGTCCACATTCAAAACTGCTGTAATTAGATGTAATTCCTTCCCTATCTGTATCTGCTTGTACAATCTGTTTTTCAGAGCCAACTCAGGAGAATGTTGCCAGATTTTAGGATAACAAAAAGCTCTTACATAGTCAGCAGAGAAATTTGTAGCTATAATAGCATCCTTGCAAATGTTAATAAACAGAGAAGAAAACTCAGATATGAATACAGTGTTGGAAGAAAGGGAGCCCATTCCCTGCTTTCTGACCCTAGATCTTTGCTTTTTCCTTGGGATGCATTCTGAAGAATAAATTAAGATTGTCTAGCATGCTTTAGGGGCATCACAAACACAGATGTATAGCGGAAAGTTAATGTTCCAGGTCCTTGACTGCCTCTCACTTAACACACCATAGAAAACCTGAAACCCTAGGTTTCTGAAACCAAACTATAAATCAGTGCTGCAGTTTATACTAGAGTGAAAATGATAGAAATTGTGTTACTTCTTCAGTAATTGAGCTCTTACTTGGAAAATTTCAGGAGGTATACATCTTATTGCTATTGGCTGGAAATATGGCATCAAGTTTTTATCAAAAGCTTTTAGTTCATCCTCATTCAAACCACCTAAAAAAAAAAGAGGAACAGAACTCAGTTAATATTCTTTTTATTAGAGATATTTTTAGGTTAATACAAATTTTAATGAAATTGCCGGATGTCCATCCCTGCAGGTAACTCCTCTCTGGAAGAAATGTCTTTTGCCAGGCTAGAAAAATACACTGTGGTGTGAACTTATCTCTTACTGGTTAATAACAACACTTCAGAACCATCACCATCCGGAGTCTGAATTCTGTTACCTGCTATAGTACCAATCTCCTGCAAAATAGAGCCGTTCCAAATGGTAGTGGTTCCAAACACGGATTCTGTTATCTTCTTAAACTGTCTCAGAACAGGGGTGCTACAAAACAACAGGCCAATTCTTGCAACAGCAGCACTGCAAAAGGCAACGAGGTTAACGTTACATGCTGCAATTATATGTAATATTAAATAAGCCTGGAATATACTTAGTCTGCTGTAAGACGACTGTAAACCCATTTCAAGTTAAAATTACGTACGCAAATGGCATACAAATGTTTAATGCTTTGAGCAAAAAGCCAGGTTTCTCAATGCAATACTTAAATGGTGAGATATAAATGGCAGAGGAAACCTAAAATATAATATATTTTAAACAACTAGTGTACACCTTCTTTAACAGTTATTGCCTTTCTAAAAAGCATTTAGGCTCTGGAAATCTTGAAGGAAAACAAATTGCACAATACATTTTATCAATGGAGACACTAATAAGTATTTCATTAAGTATTAAATACAGTACCTGAATTCAGCAGTCCTTATGGACATGATTTCTGTGGAGTTCAAAGCACAGAGAACAGCTCCTAATCCAACTAAATCAAAGCTTTTTAATGTGCTGATTGTCTGGCCAGAGTCTTCTAGAAAACCTTGCAAAATAGACCTTGCCTACAAAAGCAGTAAGATATTATGCATGATCAGAGTAAAAAAAATTGAAGGTTTTGTTACTAAGAGCTCAAAATCTTACCAGAAGCTATGGACCATATATAATCCTGAGCCTGCTCAATGTAATTAATTGGAGTTTTGCCATGGCCTTCAGGAGGAGCACTGTCACCACCTATATGTGACACTTAAACAGGGCACTGTTACACAACCACTTCCAAAGTGTGAGTGAGCTGACAGCACTCTGTACCTCTTCTGCCAGGTCGCAAGGAAACACTTCACCAGAAGAAACAGGCATTGAAGGGCCTATCAGAACTGCCCAATTCAATTAAATTGCTAGAAGAAAACATAAATTACTCAAAGGGATTGATATGAAATGTTTAGTTTTTCTAATATTCATGTTCTCTTGTTTTATTGAAGTGTCATATATAGGTGGGGACCTGCATTTAGGATTAGTTTTCAGATATGAACTGGACACTGGTACCAAAATGCCTTTGCAAGTGTAAGTCATTTAGGATGGTGCTCAACCTAAACTAACCATTTAAAAACTGTGCATGTAGCTTAATCCTGCCACCAAGGCATCCTCCAAAGCCAGTGAAAGAAACAAGAATCTTCCAAGATTTCCTAATCTATCCACAATGCTGACCCTCAAATGACTAGCTTAAACTAGCTGCCTAACTTTTAGACAACTGAAGTTAGGCAGGGTGAATCTCTTTTAACTAGCTGTTCTTAGTGACAGCAGGAAACCTCAAGAGCCAACTAGTATCATATAAAATCCTCCCAAGTGCTTCTTTCTCATGGTGCTCTTCAGAAAAAGAATCTATTAAAGAGATACGTGATATTCTGTCAAAGCTGATCTTTGCATCTGTGCAGCCGAGGAGCCCTGATGGTGTGGGTCATAGTCAGAAGTATGCTGCCAATTGCATATACAAATAACAGCTTTTAACTCTTATTATGAAAGTCCCACTGACATAACTAGAAGTTATTCAAAGAAAGGAAGACGAGAGGAGCATATTTGCTAATAACTTAGGCTTCTAGAGCAATGGATGCTGGGGTTGGGGGGCACCCTACCTCTTTCAGAGATTACTCTCAGTTAGGGAGGGCTAGACTCTCCTAGCAGGAGTGTCTATTCTGGAGCAAGCGTGCAAGGAGCTGCTGACCTCTTTCTACTTCTTAGTGAGCAAATGCTAAAGAAAACACTCATCACCACCACAATTAATATTAATTGATGTCCTCTTGGCCATCTCACCAGGGAAGGCAGCAGCCAGGCAGACATCAGTGCTGACCTACCTGCCCACTTCGCTGGGGTGAAAAGCAGCAGGAGTAGTGTGGGTGGCTGTATCTGCTTCCTAGGCAATTCCAGCACTTCAGTCCCAAAGGACACAAATCCAGAGCCTTTCACCAGGAGTACATTCAATAACATACTTACCTGGGTAAGAGTCCATTCTGTTTGCTGACTAAGTACAGAAACAGTGTCAATAGAACGCAAATCCAGCTCTTCAATTTCATGTTCAGTGAGTGCCAGAGCAATGCGGCCCAGAGAAACAACATGATAACTCCTCCAGTCTGGCAGCGATCCCCAAACCTTTAGAAGAGATTCATTAATGTACAGTGTCTGGTAGATCATTGTGACTCTTGTTCTACATACATTGTTCTCAAAATCCTCGGTTTTAAAAGTCCCAATACCCAAAGCATGCCTTTTTGCACACAAAAGACAGAGCTTAGGCATTATGAAGGCTTTTGAGGTTCTGCACTAACAATAGTTAGTTTATCTAAAAGTGCTGCAACTTACACAGCTTCAGCTTGTTGAGAAGTCCGTGCAGGGACTGCTGGAAGTGTTGCTGTAGGAGCAGGTATCACTAAAACCAACACAAATGCGAGTCTGTGCTGAGATCCACGCTGTTACACCACTACCCCAGGAGCAGCACCTGGACTACCCAGGCTTCACGCCAGCTGCAGTCGCTCCAGTGGAGTGACTTCAAATTGCTTTTGTGACCAGTCATCTGGCTCGGTCATTGACAAGGAAAGCAGAGATCAAAGTAGAGAACAGGGAGTAATACAGACAAACAGCCGATTCCTAAAGTTCTGATTTTTAGTTTGTGTGCATACAATATTAAAAAAATTATTTTAATGTGTTTGTACAGAGACAGTTAAATCTATAAAGCTCTAAAAACAAAGAAATAAGCAGGGGCTCTGCTAAACCAGTACCAATGTATTTAAACTGACAAGTTCCACTGTTTTTAACTTTATCTGTGATATAGTTACAATGCTGCAAAAGCTGTCACAGGTCAGCCCTAAGAAAATTTTTATTTCAGGAAAAGGTCTGTCTGAATAAGGAATAACGAAAGTCCATCAAGCGTGGAATTCACAGAGGCTAGAACTGTCAATTACATTTAGTTGGAAATGATAGAAGACGGTAGTCAGTGGTCAGTATCTCTGAGGATGTGGCCGCTTGTCTTTACAGAATAAAGACAATTCTCTCTCGAATAAGATACCCCTTACACAGAGTTACAGACTATCTGCTGTACATACGAATGTGTGTATCCAACACAGAGCAGCCTCAGGATTGCCAAAGGGCTTTTCTCAACTACGACCCTCGGGTTAAGGATTTGTTTAAGAGATGCTCTGCTGGACCTCCTGACTGAGTTTCCACCAGATCTTTTATGTTGATTTTTATGATGTGATAAAGAAACAGAAAAAGGGTCTATGTCTGGGAAATTTCAATCTTTTCCAAAGAAAATAGATAGTAAAAAGCATTTGCCTGATTTTAAAGCTCTTAATTCTCTAGCTTAAGAGATACAGGAAACACATGCAGTTAAAAATGTCATGTGTCCATTTTCTGATCTAGGGCATAAACTACAGGATTTGAAGTACTTCATAAATAGTATTATCTGACAGTGCTGGATGAAGTCTCAGACATAACGATATAAATAACACAACACATGAAACCAAAACACTTCTTTGTCCTCATTCACCTAGAGACTACAGATCCACACATCTGTTACCACCGCAGAGCTTGGAGACCTTCCGCTTACAAGTGAGCTAAGCTGCTTACTTTCATTAGGACACAATCTGATAACTAGACTTTTTGAATTAGTTTGGGACCATGAGTAGCACACAGTTTCTTTTAGGGGAAATTAATCAATTTAGGAGAAATTAAAGCTGTTTTAATCAAACTTTTAATCAAAGACGCCCTTTAGTTAATAACATATTGGCATCTTTTGCACATAATTTCAAAGAGCTTTCCTTGTACTGTCTGATTTCTCATGCTTCACGTTCAGCATAACACCCTGTTGCATTTTGCAAATTAATATATAGGAAGTCAGTCTTTGCATGCAGCAGTCTGTCTTACAAACACTCACACAGACAGAATAGACTTTCTTTCAGTGCACTACAGATCTGTATACCTTGGAATTGAAAATAGCTAGGATATAAGTGTATTAACCTTACTGGCAATTTCTCTACAACAGATATCCCTCTGTCAGTATACCATTATGTTGCACTGCTGTAAAATATTTCAGTTCCCACTATCTCAGAAGAGCACTGTTTTTATTTTCTTCTAGGATTATATTTTTTTTCCCCTTTTCCTACCCACACATCTCCGTTCTGACAGACTCTTGGGAAGAATGCAGTTGATGCAGTGGGCCGTTGTCCTACTGCAACCAGGCAGCAGAGACAGAACTGCAGAAAATCACTGTCTGCTCTCAGAAATCTGGTTGCTGCCACTCTGAGCACCTGCAGTTCAGGAGTTTTCAAAGCTGAGCTTCACTGCTAAAACTGCACTGTTGGCCTTATCGATCCAAAAGTAATAGTCAGCTCCACTATTTTGGCTGCAGCTGCTGGTTTAAGGAGATGTTGCCCAGGCACCACCTTGTCCCTGCTCCTGCTTTCCTCCAGAGATCACGGCCCTCAGATCTCCAAGCATCTGCACTCCTACTACTTGCAGCCAGCTGCACTTGTAGATGCTTCCTAACCTCATTCTGTCAGAATGATCTGATGTAGCTTAAAAAGGACTTCTAAAACATTGGATCATGTTGACAGAACGGGATTACAGAATAGGTAGCCATGCAGAGATGGAAGCAGAGAGCAGATAACCTCCAGCAGATGCTGGTGACAGTAAGCTGAAGATAGGCTGGGGATGGTAACCTCTTCACCTCTGGGTTTTCTGCAACCAAAACAACTTGTCTGACTGCACCCTAAGGCTTTTCCTTGCTGAAACAAAGTGTTTGGGACACTATCTGTTCCCTGGCAGTGCAGGCAACCACAAAGCAGCAAGAGGAAGCCATCTCCAGAGAGGAGTGCAACACCAGCAACAGGGATGGAGCGAGGTCTGACTTCTCTCCCAGCTCACAGCTGGCCAAGGCAGTGCTGCTGGGAGCCCAGACACCTCGCTGATGCTCTGCCCCAGACACAGCACACTGAACTGCACCCAGCACAGCACGCTGCCTCGAGGGCTCTGGCACAGATCCGCAGCCACAGTGCCAGACAGGGAGAAGTTTTAGTCCTCGCCTCCCACACTGCTGCTGCAGCATGGACATCACGTACGGGCTGAGCCCAGGGCAAAGACCTCTCTGAGGAGCTCAAGAGGAGCTGCATTGCTGCACTCTGAAAGAAAGAGGAGCCAGCGGTGCTGCAGGGAGTGGTGATGAGAGCTGAGACTACAGCCCCATTCCTCTCCATCAATCTACAGCCTGGCAAAGACAGAGGTCTTCTCTCTGCTGTGTTTACATAACTTGTACTCACCACTAACATCCTAGTAAAGACAGACTAAATGCACGTGGGTTTTTTTCTCCCTAAAATTTCCCACTGATGGGTTTGTCCCTGCCTGTGACAAAAAGGTGGGAGAATGAGCTTTATTCAGCTAATAACAGTCTCGCTCAGTCAGTCTGGTTTTACACCACTGTAAACTAAATTTAACTTTGATGTAGACAGTTTAACACTCTGTGCTTAATTCTCAGTAGGCCGATCAACAGCCTATAGTACTGCTTGCTGATTTGTCATTTATGAAAGAAAAGTGAGAAGCAAGCAACTGAAAAGCAATTCAAAAGGAAAAGCACCTAAGTTTTTCAGCTGCCAGTAGCTCTGAACTACTTGTTGACTCTAAAGCAAGGGCAATAGTCTTCTATCACCATCTCAGATTATTTTTCCAATAAACAATAGATGTTCTTGCAGCAGTAGTGACATTGCCACAGCACAGTTATTTTAGAACTGCATAGTTCAATAACAGCAAATCAAATTATGGATTTAGTTTTCCTTCACAGACACGATAGTTACCTGCTTGGCTTTTTCCTTCAAGGCAATAAGCTGGGAGCTGTTAAAACCTGAGACAGTCCCAAGAAGTTCCACATTTTTGTCAAAAGTCCCTCCATCCATGCATTTCAGTTCCTGAACTGACCAAAAGACATTTGCTTCTGCTAATTTAATAATTTCATCTGAAGAAGGCGTTCTGGTTCCCAGGCAATCTGGAAAAAAAAAAGTCAAACAGCAAGAGCTTCCTTCAAGGAGACTGAAAAAAGAAATCAAAGCAATATAGAGACTTAAGAGGGTTATGCATGATGAATTAGCTGCAGCTGATGTGATATTGATAAACTATTTATCTTGCAATGAAATTATTTCTTTAAATATTTACATTGTTAACATCCCGGATATAAAACTAGAATTTACCTAACTTGCAAGAAATTGCTTAAATTCTTCGTCCTTCGAAGGCAGTGCATGCTGGAAAAGGAAACAGGAGCAGACCTATATTTCAGAACAGTTACAATATAGGATGCCACAATAAAACTCTGCAATAAAAGTAACCAATATCTTGCAGGTTTCTTTCAAGTCTAATTCCCTAAAAGCATCAAAGCCCAGGCAAAGGCTTACTCTGAGGTAAAACTACCCTTTGCTGGGAGCTTTGTTTCGGTAAGAACGAAATGCAAATCGCCAGGATGACCTTGGTGGAAGTCTCCATACAGCTATGTCATTGTTCACCAAAAAACGTTGCAGCTGAATAAAACTTTTCCACGTTCAAACAGCACGTATGTGAAAGCACCTCAACAGGAAAATAACAGACTTGAGAGGTTCTTTTACTCTGAAATACCCTGACAAAGATGTATGTCTTGTAAGACTTGTCTGACATTTAAACAAGGTGAAGACAGAAGCTGGATGTGCCAGAGAAGCACGGCGCTTGTTCTTTACATCAAGCGTGCTGTTAAAATGTCAGGATCTGTTCACTTACAACAGAACTGTTTGGACAAACTCCCTTTAAAAATCTTGTTTATGGTCAGGTTCTGGCCCTATGCTTGATTAAGCAAGACAGTTTCCATTGTGTGTTTTAGCAAATCCTGGTCTTTGTTGGCATAATCTACCTCTAATATTGATGGAAAGCTGAAATTAGAATCCTAATGTGGTTGCTTACTGCTCTCTCTCCTGTCGCTCATTTAGGAAAACCTTATTAAATAATTATCTAAACCAAATAATCTCTACATGTCTTCAGATACGGTCATTACCAGTAAAAAGCAAGAATTTCACAGATGCTGTGCCTGAGCTAAGCTCCCCCAGATAAATAAATTAAAGCGAGGATGTACAAAGTAGATTTGTACTTTGAAAGGAGGCAGAGGAGGGATTTGTTTGCATCAAAGGAAGCTGCAGTAGTGGGTAGAACACTGAAAAGATTGAATCTGTTGAGCAAACGAAAATGTTGTTCAGCTTCCACCGTACCAGCTGATGTTCTGCTCTCCCATGACACCGCCCTCTTGTGAAGCTGCATTGTTTCACTTTCCTCTGCTGCAAAAGGTCAGCTTTTATCATGTAAATGATGCCCATCCGGACACAATGCTGCTCCCCTCCCCAGGTCATGAAAACCTAATATTTTGTGTTCTTGGGAAAAAACTTTGATTTTATTATTTGTAACACACCAGATACTTTGGTGTGATTACAGAAGGAAATACTAATTAGACTCCTGGCTTTGCTTCCTGTATCTTTTGCCATATAATCACATTTAGTTTGATGAAGAACATATTATATATACAATATATTATAACATCTCAGTGCTTGAGATAAGCAACTTGAATTATTTTTCCAGCACTGCCAATGCTTTCTGGTAGCATCTTGGACACGTGTCATGCCTCATATGTTCCATCTTGTCTTAAGCGCCACCTTTTTTTTAATCTTGATGTAGACATAGATGTAAGAATTCTGCCACTAGTAATTTTCACTGTTATTAATATTAGCTCACAACTGGACTGTGGGAAATGTAAAATAGCAGGCTGGTAGCATGAAAAGCATCAGTGCTATTCATAACACTCCATTTTCTAGTGATTTACAGATCACCCATAAAACTTCATTCCTTATTGAAACCACCGTGTGATTTGTGTGGAGTTGATAAGATTATGTTAGGTAATAGAACTTCAATACCACATTTGGACTGCAGAAGTATTTCTTCTTACACTAGCACAAACAATCCTTCAATTTTTCATTTCTTGGACTCCCCTGCAGCTGAGCTCGTGTACCCCAAATGAAGAATGAAAAGCCTCCGTAGCCTTGAAGGCCTGTTATCCTTTGACAAAGATCATTGGCTTCACTGGCAGGTTTATATTGGTCTTGCGATGCAGATGAGAAAGCTCTGCAACTGCACTGGACGTGAGTTAGTTTGACCAGAGAAGTCTTTGGGATTCACATTGCTGTGATCCATAGGTGTAAAAAAAAGCACACATAAGAACACAAGCATACTGAAATACCTGATGCTGAACCTTCAGTCCTGTGGCCATGTCTAAAGAAATATTTCTGACCTGATGGTTTACTTGTTGAAGGAAGATTGAATTTCATGCATACAGCTGGACTAATACTCTGCTATTCCTCCAGCTCAATTCTGCTTTTTTAGAGCATGATAATTGCGTAATGACTCCTCTGATCAACAGAGGTCATGTTTTTTTCCAGCGATGCAAAAATACAACTCTGTAAAACACCCCCTGTCTCTCTTTGTATATGAATACAGCATTATCAGGAGCAAATTCATTCCCAGAGACACACAGTCATCATTCAGAGTTGCTAGATGGATCTCCATGGGGCTCAGCTCTTGCTGAGAGCTTGGACCTGTATTCTCTTAGGCAATGGGGAGACTTTTCAAAGACAAAGGCAGAGAGTACCAAACTCCTTGAAATTGTTGGGGTCTCAATTCCCATTAGTCTTTCACAAGCCTCCACCACAGCAGAGTTGTTTTCCGTGGCACAGAATGGCATAGCTTAAAAACTCTGCCTGGGTGAACTTCAAGTAAGAGAAAGAATACAGTTATTGTAATAACAGAATATAGTCAAAGTACATACCTTATACAAAGAAAATGATCCATTTGTCACTAGAGATTCTAACAGATTAGTTGATTGCTAATTAAAATATCTTTTAGATTATAAGGAACTTTGTCCATTTGGACAGACAAACACGGTGGTGCCATCAATGTCAGATTTTAGAACAGTCAAGTCAACATATGCTCCTGTCTGGCAAAGGACTAACTACGTGCAATCTTTTGGCACAACAGTAACTTACCACCTTCACAGCTTTTTAATTCAAGGATTTTCACTTAGATTACAAAGCAAAGTAAAAAGAAACTAAAAAAGTAAAAATAAATAAAATCCTCTAATATAAATCATTCATCTTCTCCTTTGTGCACTCAGGAGCATTCCAGGAGATGCTTAACCATGCAATCCTGTAATGCATTAAGTGTTTCAGCAATTGGTCAATGCGTCAGACAACTATGGGCAACAGAATTAAGACTCTCACTGCTTTTGCTAGAAATCTGAACCTCTAAGTTATTCAAGGCTTTAGTTTTTATTGTACAGCTTCTCAGAATGCATTTGATGACAAGGTGAAACAAAAATTCTGTTTGAATGGCACCATCACAGCCCCAAATGGCACCATTGTACATCTGGCACGTTGCACAGGCAGCAGGTGAAATACTGACCATGACTTGTGAGAGGTGATTCCATGCTGGCAGTGGCGTTGGAGATAGATTCAAATACAGCTGATAGAAGCTCTTCAGCTGAAGAAATTGGTCCAATTGTTTTTGCTATTTGTAAAATGATGTCTGGGAACTTCAAAAGAAAGAAAGAATAAATAAGACTTATTTCTCCCTTTTAAAACAAATCAATTTGCAGAGAAAAACATGTGCAGACCTCAGCAAAGTAGGGGTTAGTAACAGCTCAGCCTCCTTCCTATTTGTGCAGATGTTTCAGAAGAGGAGAGTAAATTGGCTGCTACTGAAAGGTCAACAGCATATGTTTGAGGGGGAAAAAATTAGAAACAAAGCAAATTCTGAGTGATTCTAACTCCTGTATGCCCTCTCAGCTTCTGGAAACACCTGAGCACTGCCTGAACAGAACCCTTCTGTACCGATGATTTCCACCATTTTAGTGTGTGCAGTACAGAAAGTACTCTATTTTGTTTGTCTTAAATTTGCCAGGTAAGTATAAGAATTGGAGAATTTTAATTCTCCAATTAAATTATGAGAAAAAACTTAAACCTTTTCAGCTTTTTTAGGCTTTTTTGACCTCTCTCCTCCACCCTGCTAGACACCTTCCTTTCAGCTGAAGAGTCCTATTTTAGTTGGTCAATTACAAGCATTATCTCCTGGGGAAAAAGTTGCTGACTGTGCTCACATATTTCTGCTGAAGAATGAATTCTTCATTCCAGTATAGTTTACTCCTATACATAAAAATTCTAAGATTATAAGAACTAAAGAGGGCAAAGAAACTACGAAGTGCAATGCCGAGGCTACCAGTTACTGTTACATGTGCAACACTGGCCCTAGAGCAAACAGTCACAGGAGTAAATGCTAATTTGATCAGTGTAATCCCATTATTAACAGGATAAGAAACATAACTTTTATGGTTGGAAGGCAGGGGAATGGAGGAAACAACACTGCAAGGTGTAAAGTACTAAAAATGTTTGAGTCTGCATCACTATAAATGCACCATTTTTTAAATTCTGCACGGCAATGTGCAATTATCATTGTATATTTGCAAATAATTGTTTATATTACCATTACTTTCATGAAGAAATCTCAGAAATTTTGATGGAATCAAGAATGTGTGAAATATTAACACGTGGTTCCTTGCCAAGAGAAGTACTTACCTAGTTCAGCATTCAGGTTACATAATTTAGACTGCATTATGACACTCACAATTCCAAATTCTAACTTTTTTTTTTACAAATTTAAAAATTATAATAAAAACATACCTTTTCAGTAAGGATGTCTAATTCCCCTTTTGACAGCAGAGCTGTGAATGGTCCTACATCTAATGTTGTTTCAGCTGACCAGTTGTTTGGGGAGCTGAAAAAATATTTTGTAAAATTATATTAATGAAGAATATTTGCAATCAAAATTATACGGAAACTCCAGAGTTTTTCTTACACTGTATCATGTAGGAAACACAAACACTTTTATGATAATGTGATTATCCATGCTTCTTAACATCAGATTGCTTTTTCTCATCTCTCTGTGATATACAGAGCATTAGTGGAATTCTCAATATATTCAGAAAAAGTCTTCAAATATTGTGGTAACGGAGCTCTCTCTCTCTCCCTCAACAGTCATAGTATTCTTAGCATTACAGCGTTCAAGCAAGGAGAAAGAATTCTTCTTTTTTAAAAGAAAATTTACCATTTTCTATCGGGCTCATACTGCAATAGTAGTCTGCAAAATGGTATAAAAAGAGAAGCAGAAACCTCATAACCAAAATTGAAACCATCCTTTTTCCAATAATCCTGTCCTAAGCACCAACGTGGCCAATACTTCAAGCAAGCAATACTTGCCAGTACTTGCTTATAAATAAAAAAAACCCCAAACCTCCTCTATTCAAATATTTAACTGTTTGCAGGTGTACAGGGGCTGGTTTTCATTGGTGTTGGGCAACTGTAACTTTCTCTGATGTCAGCAGGAGTGTTCAAAATTTCCGAAAAACAGGTCCATGCACACTTAGGAGAAGTACGAGTCTCCCCCTCATTCTGAAAAGATTTGAGTTCACAAAATACCGCAGGAAAGTAACTCAGTGTGGCACCAGTCTGCTGCTAATGCTGCCTTTTTAAAACTAAAAGACAAAAACATGAAACATAGGTGATGGAACAGAAGATTTAAATCCATACTTTATTAGCTCCATATTTTTACTGTCTGCTATTTGACTCATCTGCAATGCCAAGAGTTATGGAAGGCAGATCTGACACCTTGGAGAGCCACATCTAATGACACCTACACCATTTCTGTATGAGAGATCAGTTCTATGATAGGTACCATATCTCTTGAAATAACATGCTAAATTATTTGTAGGAATCTCATGTCTCAAAAATTAAGTTCAGGTTCAGTTCTGAGTGGTGCTGGATGTTTCAAAATATAAGTTGTTTAGCACTATGTAGGTTTGGCCTGTTTGTTTGATACAAATATGACAAACGTTAGCCAACGCAGTAGGCAGTTGACTAATGAAAGCACTTGGATAAATAATTTTCAGCCTGACAGAGCCTGAAGAGGGTAGTAGCAAATCTGTTAGTAGTGCATGTCCTCACAGAAAACTTTATTTGGTTTGTTGCTCCACTATGAGGAGGTTTGACTAGACAAGTATTATCTAAATAAAATAAAATAAATAAAATATTATTTAGCACAGTGTGTCATGATTCAGTAAAATGGATTTGTATCAAGATCAATGCAGGGATGGGATCTGGTGGAAAATACAGCTATTCCATTACCAGAAAAATGCTGACTAGGAGGAAAGTGAATGAGCAACTGAAATGCTTGGGTGAATGAAGTGACAGACTTTGGGACTGAAGGGATGGTTAGAAACTATGCATTCAGTCCCCCTTCTCAAATGCAAGATCCTTCTAAGAGACGATGCAAGAGAGAAACAGTATATTCTTGCAGCTAGAGGACAGCTTTGTTTTTTGCATGACTGATACAGGAGCGTGGTTCCAATCAGCCTCCTAATCTGAGTCATTAATGACATCTAACACGCTGTTCGCTTTGTTGCTTCAGTTGGTTGGACTTTGTATCCCTCTGCTTCTTCCCTACCTCTTTCCCATTGCCACAGGTGTTTGCACTCTATTTCTTTTCTCATACCACCATGCTGAGTATCCCGCTTCCACTTTCCCATTCTTTGCATTCCTGCGCCATTCTTTGCCTGTAACGCCCTTTCTCTTGCCATGCCAGAGAGTCTGTTTGCCTGCCCCTCCTCTAACATTACACGTTCTCTCCTTCTCCTCTGAGAATTAAGTCATGCAGGGTGTCCCTGGGGTTGTATTTTGTTCCACAGTTATCACATTACACACAAGAACAGAAATATCATTCTAGTGGACAGAGACCCCAAGTCTGGCCGGTGATAGAAGCTGCTTTGTGCTGTTTCCGTTGCAGTTCTACCTAAGCAAAGCAAACGGTTGGTATTTGCATGGCTTAGCCATCAGCGTAGGGAAGGTGGGATATCTAATACCTTACCCATATAACTCAAGGAGTTTGTATTTAATTTCAGTCTTCTGCTCGTGGCTGAGCTGTTGGCAGAGTTTGAATTGATGAAGGGCTGTTGCCATTGCCTTCAGGGATATTCTGCCACGTAGAAAGGCTGGAGGTAAGTGGCAGATTAGATTTCCAAGTAGGTCAACATCATATTCATCAGCAATGGAGCCGTTCTGAAACAAGAAGCATTTACCTTGTTGGCAGAGCTAATCTTGGCTCTTGCCCTGTATCGCAACACATTTAAGCTCTGTGACCCTTTAAGGAACAAAGACACAACAGGTTGCACTAGCAACTTAATCTACCATTTCTGCTGAGACTGCTTTATACTTGCAGTTTTTACCAATGCAACTGGTGATATTTAATAAGCACTTGTCGGGGCTTTCAGTGTTTTCTTTGTTCCATATTGAAGCACACGTAAAATAATTAAAACTAAATCTCCTGCCATGATCTCTATATCCAGGTGACCGCCCAACACCTGCAGAGGTGGTGCAGTTCTGCCTGGCAGCAGAGCCCTCATGTGGCAAAGGGGCCACAAGCTCTTGCTGTCAAAAGCCCCGAGAGGTTTCTCAGCAGCTGCCAAAACACTAGGGATGATAGGGCTGGTTAGTATGCATAAGGACATGAATATTCACAGCTACATCAAAGAACTAGTTTCCCCTGAAAACTAGTGACTGCTGCAGCTCCCAGACAGCAGAAGTCACAATACTGTCCTGGTACCACCACCTTTCCTGTGGAGCCTCCTGTGCCACGCACAGCTCTACAGGACTAGCGCCACTCGGAGCAAGGGGGAAGAGCTCCAGCTGCAGATGGGTCAGCTCCAGGCTGTCCCAGCCAGTTCACTGTGGTCAGCAACGACATTTCATGAGAACACTTCACGACATGCATGGAGTCAAGGAAAATGGTTAAGGAAGCTATAAAAAAATATTTCCTTAAGTAGAGAACAATGAAATTGAAACATTACGTGATAAAAACAAGAATACAGAAGGGTAACACAAGAACTTATGTAGATGGTGACTGACATCACTGTATGAAATGCAGTGCAGTAGTATGTGCAAACAAAACCACAGAATGGTGGAGTTTGGAAGGGACCTTTGGAGGTCGCCTGGTCCCACTCCTGTGCTCAAATCAGGTCAGCTACAGCAGGTTGCCTGGGGCCTTGGCACTAAGAGCTTCTCTGAGCGAGGTGATAGTCTAAGCTGCTCTTGCTTGTGACGAAGAAATGACCATGCTGTGTTATTCCCTTTCAGACTCTCAAAGTCCATCAGCTATGGTTTCACCACACAAACAGAGAGCAGGAGAGACTGTGTCTCAAGTTGCTGTCTATATATAAGAGACCATGAGCGTATGCATGTGGACAGGAGAGTACGAGGAGGCAGGATAACTTTGTGATGCACCACATGACAATAAAGGGAGGGACTAACAACCACTCTCACTTAGTCTGGAATTGTCAGCAGCTAATTACAGATTACTTCTTTTGCAGCTCCCCCTCCACTGCTGACCGTTCCTAGCCATACCTACCAAGCACTCCTGTACTTTTTGCAGGACAGCATTTTTTTTGTGAAGGCTTGGATTCAAAAGGTCCATCTCAGTCTTCCCCAGACTTTCAATGAAAGGGATACACAAAGGGCCTGAGAGATACTCCAGGTACTCAATCCTGCAGAAATAATTCAAACCATCTCAGAAAGTAAACCTGACCTTCATACACCCATAACCACACCCATAAAGTCTGTGATGACGGAAGAATTTAGAGACAAGTCTGGACTTTAAAAATTATAAACTGGCCAGGCCAGAAAAGTTTCAATCAATCCACACCTTACTTTAACTTACATCTTTTGTTCCAGTTCATCAATGCATCAACCTCACTTCAGAAAATAGCTAAGGGTTATAAATAGCTGTAAATGGAGGAAAGTGCTCTGAGATGTTTTAACACCATATGAAACAAGACTGTCTACAGTTCAGAAACTTTTCTCTTTTCTCTTTTTTAACAGGAATAATTCTCTGATGAATGAAGATGTGGTGGGTGGGTTAAGGACAACAAGTAGTTTTAGAGTACGCTTCTTTTTTATCAAAGTCGAAGGCGGCCTGCCAAATTAAACAAAATGATGCTCTTCTCCATCCAGAGTGGCAGGCAGCCTTTGCAAACAAAGCCACATCCCAAAGCTGAGCAAGCCCAGCCTTACCAGGGCTTATAGGTAAGAGCACCAGTGACTTCTGATGGCCCTGAACAAGCAACATGGAATTGTTGGCCAAATAACGTGGTGCTGCAGTTTGTAGAAAGCCTTGTATTGAAGTCTTTCTATTATTATTTTATTGTTTTTAAATAGAGTAATGACTTTTCAAACAGAATCCTTTTCTTTTCTTACTTTTTTTTCAATAAAAAATATTCTAGGAAAAGAATAGTTCTCATTCCCTTTTATCCCTTTAAGCACGTAGGAAGAAGGAAATAAAGAAAAAGAGGAATTAACAAGTGGTACAATTCAGAAAATTGTATCAAAGTACAATTATTATTTTTTTATCTCAGGAAAAATGCAGTCACTGAGTACTACTTGGCTATTTACATAATGCAAAGTTTTGCTGACTTACAAAAATGTCCTTAAACACACTGAAATTTTGTTAACCATACAGAGTAATATGCTTGTGCAGTACCCAATGGCTTGCTTACACAGCCACTCTAAAAAAAAAAAAAACCCTAAACAAATAAGCAAACCAAGTCTCACAACCTAGAGGGGAAAAAAAAGAAAAAAGAAAAAAAAATCCAGCATAAACTACATTTAAGTTACTTTTGTAGTTCTAAACAATTATGCTTAAAGAAAGCCCAACAAATTAACCCTTTTAGCAACAGTATAAGCAGCAACACTACAAGCTTTTCCATTGCTGCCACACCATCACACCGTGATTCAGTCTGCGCAGAGCGCGCTTCAAGGGGGACTGATTTCAGGGATGCAAAGGAATCCATACTTGTGACAAAAATGGGCTGTACTAACAGGTATCAGGCATTACCAGCCTTCACTTGACACAGATTTTGGCTGCAGTCAGTGACCACTTTTTATAAATCATAATTTGTTTGAATCATCAGTTTCCTTAGGTCTGAAGAGGTTATTAAAAAAGCGCTCAGAAGGACACTGAATGTACTGCTAAGGATGCAGTAACTGAAGAGGTGGCAAGATGTAACTTACGGAAGCACCAATAAGAGGAAGGGAGGAATAGATGCATTGGAGACTTTCCAAAACTTCCAAGCCAAACAGTTAACCTAAAAGCAACGAAAATTTAAGATCTTAAAAATTTGGAAATTTTGAGGAATAATGAAAATACAGTTTGTTTATTACAGCGTATAAATTAGCATATATAAAGCTACGTATATTATCTTCAGAGAAAATTTGTCTTTGGCTTTTTAAAAGTAATTTAGAGTTTTCTTTTTGTAGACATCTGAGATGAAATATCCCATACTTGTGTGCATGAGATCATTTGTATGTTTTTGAAACACAAATTTCCAAACAGATTACTCATGAATCAGCAAGTTATAGAAGGACTGTAGAAACTTCTTGCAATTTGTAAATGACAAATGGAATTGTCAAAATTAAGTATGAAAACAGATGAATTCACATAAAAGATTTAAATTAAATGTTACCAGGCAAGTTCACACACACAAGATTTTGGAAAAAAAAAAAGGAAAAAGAAAATAGAATTAACCAAATTCTAATTTACCTACAGTTTGGATATTGGGTAGTATGTTTATGTACACAAAGTCTTTTATGGGTTTTACCTGATAGGGAGAAAGCAGATGAAGATTTTTTTCAAGTAATTTAAAGGTGTTTAAAAAAAGGTCTGTGCCCATACTTTCAATGTGTTGACAAGTTACTCCTTTCACAAGCTGTCCTGTGCTGATAGGAAAAGCAAAGTTCAATCTTTAGAATATTTAAGCAGGATCTAGTTCTTACTCCCCACAACCATGTCCTAAGATACGGTTTTTTGACCACTTCTCTTCCCCTTTCTTGTAATCGAAAGGCTGTTGAAAATAAAAATGGAATCAAATTGAAAAACATTGACTGAGCCTTAAAATACTAAAACCTCTTCAATGCTTCAATCCAGATTTTGCATTTGGAGGCCCTTTTTAAAGAGAAAGGTGAATTATCCTGTAGTATTGAGGAATGAATAAACATAAGACAGTACAAAATAACAACATAGTGTCTACGTTTACCTCAAAGTTGCTTCCATCACAAAACTAGACTAAAACTCCATTTCAAGAGATTCTATCATCCATACCTTAGCAGGTCAACAGGATAGTTTTTCTTAGATAGTAATTCATACAGGTACAAAGCCTGAAATAAAATCCATCATATTTAAAGTTAAGCTTAGGTAATTCAGTTGTAAGAGGCAATAAGTACTGTGCAGGTTTTGTATGCTTAACTTCCTTACGTACTCTAAAAGGCATTTCTATGGGCCAGTTCTGCCAGCCAAAAGGTTTGGCATCCAGTGCTGAATTTCTTCACAAGGAAAGACATCACTGACTGGCACTATGCGATCACGTTAAACGTGTTCACAACACAACCACAGAATAATTTAGGTTTGAAGGGACTGCTGGAAATCATCTGGTCCAACCTCCCATCTCTCTGGACAAAGTTAAAGGGCTGCAATGTCTAGTATACGGTACTGGAAAGAGAAAATTTATGTGGCAGAATCTTGAAGACTTTTAAACTCAGCATATTAATGCTCCCCTTTCTGTAACATTGTCTCATAAAGCTGCCTAGGCTCTGAGTGACCCCTGGTTGTTTAAGTCAAAATGTGTTTGGGGCAATTCCTTCCTTTTACCTATGTTCTTTGAACACACCTGTGTTACACCACTTTTCCTATTCTCCCATCATAATAAATTGCAGCGGAATGGGAACTGCATAACTATATTTACCTGGCTTCTTCTTAGTTCTTTGTCTTTCATCATTGAAGAATTATATCCAGTCTGCTTCCATAAATCAGAAAGAGATATTTCTTTAAAGAAAGCTCCTTGTATAGCTTTGATTGATGCAGAAAAATCTCCAGATGCAGCTATCTAAAAAGAGGAACAGATAAATACATGGCATTTCAGAACTGATGCTTAGATTTACAGGATTTGCCCTTCTTTCTATTCTGTGTAATATTTCTCTTAAGAGGATAAAGGAAAAACATGTCAGTATTAAAAATGCCACAGGACTAAGCAAGAGACAGCCTTCAAAATATACTTGGGTGTTCAGAAAAAAACACTGGAAATATTAACCATTGAGCTAAAACACACATCTCGCTGACAATATTTTAAATCATGCTCTTTATATCTGGTTATTGTGCTCTTGTGCAGAAAGAACCTGCTCGAGTTTATAATCACCTTCCTGAGGATCCCTTGCTGTTGTGCAGGCGATAAGTCAGATAAGTATTGCGATGTTGTGCCTCGAATAATCTGAGAAAGCTCCTTTGGGTTCATGCCGTAGAATGACTGGGTGCCAATACCAGTTACCAACGTGCCCATTTGACTAACATTATAAAATGATAAAACCTGGAGAGATAATAGCACAAACAGAAATTTTTCTGGCCTGCGAACAGCAGATATATGTAAAAGCAAAAGTTAATAAATAAATAAAAACTATTATTGTTAAATACTGAATACATTTCTGGCCCGGCGATGCACTTTCCTCAGATTTCTGTCAATTCAGACGAGGCTGGCCAGGGAACAAATGCAACAATTTTCTCAGAGGCTCCTTTTTCTGAAACTTCAGAGAGGACTCTGATTCCTTCCATTACAGTATACTTTAATATACAGTCTGGGATCTCTGATCATGCAAATTCTGCCTTGGGCAGTGATACAGACAAAATACTATATACAACTGCCAAATGCAAATAGTCACTCTCTCTGTTACTAAAGAATTACTTTGAGATGTACAGTCTTGGATGTTTTTATTTGATTTAAACAAAATTTTCAGACCACTAGCAGTACTAAAAAGAAGTATTGCACAAAATTTTTCAAAATCTACAGTTATAGTTGAGAAAAAGCCATTTCACTTTTAAAAACAGAACGCAGGAAAGCTATTATCAGAGGTACCTTTTCATAAGTGAGGTATTTACTGGATAAAATAATAACTTGGCTTTTTGCCCATCCAGAGACTTGGTTTAATATTGCAATAGCATTATGCACCGCTTCAGGTGACAAAGATTCCAGCTGACTTGAAGTTAGCCCAACCACGGCATCTGACAGAGATCCAAGGATATCATTCAGTGTCTGGTTTTGCATGGCAATGTTCAGGAGTTGAGATTTGAGCTAAAGTAAACAAAAAAAATCAGATGGGAAATAAAAATCTGCCAAGAACCAATTTTCATTATCACCCAAAACTTTAACTAGAGTTTCTGGAATAGGCATTGGCAACCATTTAGTGACCACACTTAAAAATTTAAAAATAGCATCACAGTTGTCAAAGGAATATGGAATGGGAGGAAACAGAATGAGAAAAGAATGAGCACTGTAAAAAAAAAAAAACAAACAGGGTTTTATTCTTTGCATTATATGATTGAAAACTATTTCCACTTATTTCTTAGATCCCAGTCATTTTTCACTCTTTTCTTTCCAAATTCAAGAAAGTCCTTCCTCCTCTGTTTTCAGAATTAGGTTAGGCAAGAAGAATGAGCATGGTACCCACCTTCTGAACCTCAGCCTGGAAACCTTTCAATTGATTGCATTTAATCATTTGATGAAGTAAAGCCCGGGCCACGGCAGCATCCATCTGTTCCATGTCATCATAAAAGCAAACCAATAAACCTAGCCTATAGAGAAGAAAATACATTAGCTAACTTCTGACACAAAAGGTGTCATTCTCAAGAAACTGAAATATAGTATGGTATAACCTTCCTGAAAAGGATGGAGGGTTAAATAAGTCTCTAGAAGTGGCTTGCTGAATTCTTATCTGGATTCATTGGATGTTTTGAACTCTAAATCCTACTTGGGTTTCAGGTGCAACATAACTCATTCACGTGTCAGAGCAGCAGCTGGAGCACTACAGAGCCTCTTTGTCCTCCCAGGTTTAAACACAGCCTGCTGCATTTCATATGGCTGGCCAATGGATGGAGACCTGTCCAGTGCAACACTGGCTAGGAAACAACGTGCTGAGGTTCGCTGTCTTAGTTGTGCCAGCACAGCAGTTTGCAAGGCAGCGTTGTGAACCAGACGTGGAGCTCATTTTCCTCCACAGTACCCACGCTGTAATATTAAAGTCAGTATTTCCATTAACCTCTGTAAAGCACAACCGCAACCATAGATGGTGGAGAGCAGCAGTCATACCACTGAGGGTAAGCACCTGCTGTAGGTGGCCTTCTGGCTTAGACCTTCTCCTTATTTACTGCTATTACCTGCAGCGCTGCAAAGGAGGTCTGAACTGTGCATCCCTCTCTCTGGACTTTAAACTTCATAGTGATGAATTCATTTGTAGGAAGCCTGAGTCAATCTCCTGCCACAGTAAACAACTAGCCTTCACTTTCATAATTTACGCAGGACAAGAACCTACAAAGCCCAGCTTTCCTGCTACAGTCTCTGGTTTTTAGCAATTCAGTGATGCAGGCATGGGCAGAATCTAGGCAATAATGTCCAGATGTGAACTAAATCAACAGCAGACAATGCTGCAGCACTATCGCAAACTCAGTAAAATTCTGCAGCGCAGAGAGGCTTGGCTTCTAGTTCCTCTAGTCCCTCAACAGCACCCTGCCTAGCGATATTACAAAATACTGCTTCAGCAGCCCATCTGAATTCATGGGACGTCATCAAACTAACATACAAATCAAAGAAACATCTATAACTGCATTTTTATAACAAATAATTACCTTCTGATGCATTACTGCATAGCCACCAAGAGCTCTTAATCTCCTTGAGGATTAGCAGTAATGAATAATACTACTTTTAAAAAGTAAAAGTGCATTTAAATCATCAGTATTGTTAAAATGAGTAATATAAAATAAGTGTGTTGTAAAAATGGAATATATTAAAGATTACAGAGCATGCCATTTCTCTCATCTGTGAGAATGTGGCCACTCTCATGAGTGGTAAAATAATTTTTAAGATTTCTGACACTGAAATTTAGAGTGTGGGCATAATTCTTCTCTCAATTACATCGTCAACAATCAGCAATATTTCATGGAAGTCACTGAGTTATATTGCAATAATGACAGGAGCTCTGAAGCCATAAAGCATATTCTCCATTAGTTTAAAACTCCAAGGTATCCCCCAAGGAGACTACAAATAACTTCAGACAGTGGTGTCTTGGGACTAAATACATCCATTTATACGACAGTGTAAATGTAAATGTGGAGTACAGAACTTTCTTGCAAGTAGCTCATGCTTACTGCATATCTATGAATAAGAGTGGTTTATTTTATTTTTTTTTATTATTGTTAAAGTAAGTTCAATGCTGATTTGACAGCCCTGAAAATGCAGTTTCCTGCTTACACACAGAACAGTAACATATGATGAAGGTGGTGGAACACTGGCCCAGGTTGCCCAGAGAGGTGGCCGATACCTCGTCCCTGCAAACATTCAAGGCCAGGTTGGATGGGGCTCTGAGTAAGATGTCCCTGCTCCTTGCAGGGGAGCTGGATTCAATAGCCTTTAAAAGTCCCTTCCAACCCAAACCATTCTATGATTCCATGCGTTTAAGCATGGCTCATCTTTGCCCTGCAAGACAAAGAGGACAGCAGGACGGGCTTTATACTTCTTCACTTTGGGACCCCTCTGGTGAAGCCATGCCAATTAAAAAACATTTGCAGCCCTGGCTGGCAAGACCTAAGATTTCCTCCTTAAATTCCAACTGTAACATGATTTCCGTAAAACACTTCCATCTTCTGTGATTCAAATAGCTGAGGCAACTTGTGTCCTGCTATCCCAATTTATTTTATTGCTGTACTGTACAATGGGACAGAGCTTTGATCGGGTCCCCCAGGTGCTGCTGTAGTCCTCCTACTAGTACCTACAGAGAACTCCTCACTGTGGAGCTGGAGACAAAGCATTAGCTAATTAGGCACTCCTCCAAAAATTCATAAAGTAGCAATTCTTCACTATTGCTAACTAGGGTTGGATTTCAGCCTAGATTTTTCTGCTGGAAGGACAAAGCTATGCCACATCAACAGTTTGATCAGCTACTTATTGCTCTTCTCTTTTCTCCTTACTTACTCATTCTCTCCATACACAACTTTAAAAGAAAAGCAGTCTTGCCTGTAGATAGTTGAAGTGTTTCTCATATCAAATCCTGATGAGTTTATTCTTTCCAGGAAAGCTTGTGCGAGCTCTGGTGTGATATCGTACACTGTGTCCAGCTGCTTTGTTGCGTTGTCATAGCTAATGAATAATCTTATCTGATCGGCATAAACAAAATCATGTGTCAGGATTATGAAACAATTACATCCAATAAAATATGTTTGACACTCTAAATTAATTTACTCCATTCCTGTTTTAGAGAAAGGAAGAAGACAGATTTGGGTAATCTGGTATTTTTGAAGGCAAAGCTGAGTGAGCAATTCTCTGTCAAGCTGTCAGGTAATTTGAGGGTCTTCTATCATTGGTCCCTATCTTTGTTTCAGTACAAGTCACAGAAGTCTGATACAGATAAATAATTACACATTCATTTTTAGGCACTTTCAAATTCTAAAAAGAGAAGAATATTTGGTTGACAATGGATTTGGATTCATTTTATATTTAAGTAATTAAAATATATACACCTATTTTCATGTTTAAGTTTGCATTTGTGTTCATACTGTTGACATCACTTGACAAAGATATATCCAACCACATTTTGTAACTTACTTCACTGAGACTGATTTTCAGAATTTCTTCTAACGGGAGATGAACCATGTATCTTCCCAAAATCCATAAGTTTTCTGCACTGACCCAAGAGGTTGATTCATTGAACTCTGTTTTGTACAAATAAATACTCACTATAATGTTAAGAAAGTAATTATTTTTCAAATATAATGTACTAGTATATTGTTATTGGTAAATAATATTTAAAAAAACCTGCAAATAAGAAAAATCCTTAGCAGAAAGAGTCGGGTTTCCTCCATTAGCTAGATTTTAGCACCACGTTTTATGAGCCCATGCATTTTTAAATGAAAATTAAATAGTGTTTCAAATGTCTTAAATTTTCTTATATGAAAGTGATTAATGTTTTATGCTGTTGAAATAGAAAATGGATAAAGTATTGGACAGGAAAAATTAAACCAATAATATTAAATATGGAGCAGTATTTGTTAAATTCAGTTTTCCTAATAAAATATATCATTTAAGAACACCAGGAAGGCATGATACTTTGTAACACTTTATACATTTTATATATTATTATTGATGATACTACTTATGTCAGCAATATGCAATAGCAATAATGGAGAAAGTGAAAAAGCAGTCATATACCTATTTGGAAACAAGTCGGCAAAAAATATAAAATACTACATAACAGTTAAAAAATGTCATTCATCTAGTAACATTCTCGCGAGAATTGAAAATGAAGCCAAGATCCAAATATCCCTGAGAAGTATTTATTATCTAGGTGGGTACTTTGAGCCACAAAGACAGTGTTTTCTCCAAAGTGTCATAATTGGGTTGGCTCAATGTGTGACATCCCTGACCATATTCCTTAGCAGTGCTCATACTCACAACTCTTAAAATAACATCATCAGTGCATTTTGCAGAGTTTTCAGTAACTAAAAAAAAAAAATAGCTTGGAAATATCAGAAGCTGAAGAACCCCATTTAGCAAGTGATTTTTTGAACGCACAGATCTAAGCTCCTTAGCTGAGACAAGACGATGCTCCCAGCAGACCTGTCTGTCAGGACTCCATGTTATTGAAGTGATATTACCTCCCGTTACCAGGAATGTTAAGAGAGTTGAAAGATATGATAGAATAATTAAACAAAAACTATCACAATTTAAGGATGTTGACTGGCTTTTAGCAGAGCAGAACTGCAGTTACCAACCATGGTAATCATGATCCCCCAAAATTGTTTTGTTATTTTAAAATAAGGTACAAAATTAAAAAGGTACAGCCTCCTGGTTTTGCAAGGGCTCCCAGCATGCTTCATCTCCGAATATCTCCGTGTTTTTAATATGAAACATGTGAGAATTGTCTGTATGGCAAAGAAATTTCTTGAAAAGTTTGACTCTTAAGACATAGAAGCCACAGCTGCTGGGGCTGCCTGACACCACGGGGAGATGTGGTATGATGGAAAAGCCCTCTGCGTGTCCACAGGCACAACAGAGACACAGCAATGAGCTCTCTGTCACCAAAACCAGCAGAAATGCTTGGCAGGTAGCCCCATAAGCACCACAAATATGAGGCTTCCTTCAAATGCATCTTCTGCTGAGCTTCAGTGAAGAAGATGCTGCTTCTGCAGAGGGCTGATGCCTTTCCTGGGTGGTCCCACTGCTACCCACAAATAAGGTTTAAGTGGTTAAATCAGACTATTGCAGGACTGTTATGTTGTCCCACACTCCGTGCTGTGACCCATGGTGTGCAGATACACTTGAGTGAGCTTTAGACTTGCCAGCCTGGATGTTGGTAACAGTCCAGTTGTGCCTGCCCAGGGCTGATGGGTTCTGTAGCTCATACCACCAGAAGTATCTGGTCATCAGTCCCCCTCAGTGCCTCCAGGAGTGGATTCACCATGTCTGCACTGCTTTGCATTTGAAGCAGCAACCGGGACACAAGAGGGACATGGTAATTCTCAGTCCCTCCTGAGCTGGGTGATTTTTTAGAAACTGAGGGTTCACTAATGTTTCAGGCACAACCCAAGATGTCTGATGCTGTGGGATTCTCCCAGGACTGCTGACTATCATAAGGCAAGTTCTGCATCTTTGCTTCCCCAGTAATGCACTGGCAGCATCACAAACTTCCTCTCTACAGCTTAATGAGTTACTCTGATATTTTGAAATCCCAAGTCCCAGGAGCCAGATTTTGCTCCACTGAAGCAAGTGGGCATTTTGCCTTTGATTTTGTGTGAAAGAGAAAGAACATACACATCGAAAAGTCTAAAATGCTCCCACAACAGCACTGCTGCGATGTTCGGTGAAACCCATGCACTGCCTGTGATGCATCAGTGTTGCTACCACTTTACAGCCCTCTCGTGGAGCCTGTCCCAGCTGTGGCACATCTGTTCAAGACATATTAACAAGGCAAACAGATGTGGTGAAATGTATAAAATCAGAATTAATTAACTTCGGTTTTATCTTGTGCCTGACTGAGTCTGAGCGAGTCAGTGCCATGTGCAGTAGAACTTTCACAACATCCTGCATTTCTTTTGTATTTTTAAACAGTGCATTGGCTAATGTATTCTGAGACAGATCTGTTTTTCTAGTCTGAACGGGAGTTCAGAAGTGAACAACTTGCCTGTGCAGAGGACCTGACAATTATATCCTATTTAAGTCTTAGAAAAAGGACTTGAGTACAGAGACTTTGTGTATAGCTCTGTGCACAAGAGGCGAAGAACAAGGATCTTTGGAGAACTATTTGCCGCAAACAACAAATACATTATGTACTGTGTTCTGGAGAAAAGGTATTCAGGGCAGCTACTCTTAAACAGATTCGTGTTAAATTTGGGAAACAATTCAATACAGTGGATAGGCCTTTTGCTGATTGTTTTTCTCTTATGACAAGCAAGAAAAAAATACTTTGTACATAACATACCACTCCTGTTATAGGATTTTTGTAGAATCTGCTTCATCCAGCCATACAGAGCTCTTTGTGTATTTGCTGAGGTTTTGTCATAGAGGTCCTTGAATACTGTTGAGCTAAGTGATACAAGGGCACATTACTTTTTAAAAATGACACACATGGGCAAATGTTTTCAGAAACAGCAACACATGAGCAAAAAGCTCTATCTGGAAAATAGACTGAGACCATACAGTAATCTCTTTTTAAAAGTATATATAAGTCAGCAAATGCTACATAGTATTAATTGTGTCTGGAAAATAAATGGCTTACAGGTTTCTGAAAGCATCCTCCTGCAGAACATTTGGGAGGCTCCTGGTTACATCAGGTTGGAGATAGTTCACTGCTGACGAACGCAAAACCTGGCTTAGGATATCCACACAGTCCAAAGCACTCAGAGCCAGAAAGCATTTATCCAGTGTTATAAGGAACAAGGTCCTGTTTACTCCTGGGCTTTGAAAAATTCTCTCTCTAGTCTTGTCCCAATCAAGAATAATATTTCCCATTTCCTGCAAGCAACAAAGGGTTAAAAGAACGTATTTGTGATTCATTCAATATACTGTTCATTTTGAGGCCTGACAGAAAGCACTCTACAAAAAATATGGTGGTGTTCTCATGAAAAATAGCTGCAAAATACTGTCTGCTTGCATTACTTCACATAATTCCTTTCTGGTATTGGCCAGAGACCAGAACAGAAAAATAATCCAAATGGTTGAAGTTATAGTGTATGCTCTCATGAAATAATTAGTTACTTGGAAAATGAAAGAATATAGAAATTGAATTAGCATTATTTCATACATAACGTAATAGATAGATATCTCTAGAACAGACCTTTTCCCATGCAGTACTTCTTGCAGCCGTTACTACAAACATCCCATCCAGAAGATGGGGCAACATCAAAAAAACAAGCCCAGGGAATAAAGTCACCCTGGTTCGGGATGGATTATTAGGATGCTCCATCTCGCAAGTCAAGATGTCTAGGACAGCCTGTTCAGAGATGATAGTCCCAGGCCTGGTGATTTGTTCATGAAATATGATCAATCCTGGAAGAACTGGGTATGCTGTTTGAGAAGATGAAAATTACAATTTATTGAAAGGGCTTAAGCTCCCAGTGCATGCTGCACACCTATCCTGTCTGTCTGGCAGCAGGAGCTGCACCATCATTGTTTGAATAGTGGATTATACAGCGTTTGTTCTGGGCAGTCACCTCATGCATCTGGGGAAAACGCTCTCCCTTCTCCTAGATAGCCACGCTGAAGGCCCTTCCTCCCATTAGGGAAGATGCCAGGTCCTCTCCTACATCAGGGTACGATCCCACCCCTGCAGTGGAGATTCCCTCTGCAGGGGCAATCCTCCCTGGGTGGCACTCACTGACTTTCAGTGAGACTTTTAAGATGAGTCACACAAGGGCTAATGATGTTATGCTGCCTCCCCTCCAAAAATTGCCTAACAATTTGCTTGCACCCTCCCACGACTCATTAACAAGATAACTAATTTCACCTTCTTTAGTCGTCTTGGCTCTCCTAGCCACTAGGGGCAGATACTCCCGGAGAAGAACTGGTCCTACTTACCTTTGATACTCGCATAGGAAGGTAAATCATTCTCTGGAGATGCATTTCTCTCTGGTGATTACAGAGAAAATCCAGACAACCGACTTGGACTTGGCACCAAGCTTTTAGACAACAAGAATTAAATGAAATAAATCCAACCTAAGGAGAGGGGCTCCTGGAATCTAATCCAAGCCAGCTAAGTAACTGCATGGCATGCACTGCGAGACCCCTCAGTCTGGCCCTTTCCCATTTGTCGGAACAACTGACATCAGCTTTTATTTTCCACAAGTGCAAAGTCACTTACAAGATGGTGCTTTCTGCTGTTGAAGAGGTACTTCATTGCAGTTTGGAACTGCTGCTGATCAAGCTGTTGAAATTCAGATAGTAGTTGCCTAGGCTGGTATAAAAGGTTCTTCAGGTAACTTTTGATGGACATCTGAAGTATAGAAAAATACAGGTAATATACATAAAACTTGTACTATGGTACTAAGGGCATGTTTTTACTCTCTGAAAATCTCTGCTTAAGTGTGTAGCTCCTGTATTGTTTGCATTGTCAATGACTAGAATAACTATACTCAACACAAACTGTAACCAAAAATAATCTAAACGTAATTCTGAAAGACAGTAACTTTTAAATCCTATTCTTGGCTTCATGAGTGAGTTCTCTCCAGTATGCCATTTAACAAAAATGCCTCCATTTCTCACTTCATAAAACAAAAGTAATAATGCTTTTCTGCTTCACACAGCAGAGCTATGAAAATGAAACTTTTAAAGAGCTCAAAAAAATCAAGTACCGTGTGCATATTATTATTACTTAAAAAAAGGAAGGAAATGTGCAATTACATGGGAGGAAAAGCCTGTACCAGGTTGTAAGGCAAAAATATTCTCTCTCACGTCAAACTGCATTACCGGTTAACAATCTCATGCCTGTTTTGAAAATCTAAGGGGAATTATAACATTGGAACAGAAAGCACTGTAAGGCTCATTAGCACCAGACTGGAGTAAAATCCCTTCTAATTCCTGACAGAACTATTTCAGAATTGGTTTGGAATTTGCGTTGAAACTGTTCTTTGATGTCTTTGCTTAGCTTGCATTGCCATGAACAAATATTAACCTCCTTAGGTCCTTGTTGTCTAGGGGGTCCAGCCTGTTAATAAATCTAATCAAATGGGAAGAGGCAGTGTTACTGACATGTAGGTTTGGATGAGCTGTGACAGTGAAACGGAGCTTGGGAAAAGGTTCAAGCGCTGTGGAGCTACAGGGCTGTGGGCTTTGGGAATGCCTGAGGCTCAGAGATCGCACATTTGACACTTTTTTCAGTGTCTGCGTGCGCATGTAGGGAGGGATTCAGGTTTTGATTAGCAGGCTACAGCTCCACTTAAACTAGCCTATAACTAATCATAATGACCAGGGATAAAGAACAACGATTTTTTCACTTCCACACTGATAATTTACAAAAACAGAGTTCAGAGGAGCTTTAAAAGGTGGATGTGTTTTATAGGATGCTCTGGAGCCTCTTGTTCCAACAACAGCAGTGCAAACACCACCCATAGTCGAAATCTGGAAGGAACCTGCCATTTTGTGGAGAAATGGTATGTGTCTACACTCAACGCAGAAACAATCGCTGAGCCTGAAAACTCCCAATTTCTGCTTTCCATCAGAGAAATGGCTAAAAGGTCTTCTTTACTATTACTTCTGCCTTGCGTATTCCTGAAATCTTAGGGAAAAAAGACAATAAAAAAACCATTCCTATTTCCTACTTATCTGCTACACTGTAGATCTGTTAGTTATCTCTATTACTGACAACCTAGTTTTGGCTACAGAGATAGGCTGCTTTTTAAATAAAAGTTTTCATGCATTTTAAATGGCACAAACCTGTAGGCTGCTAAGAGTAAACATAACTTCCTGGGCATGAAAATATGCCATGACTTTTGTAAGCATATCTGCTGTCCAGACATTAGAACTGTAACAGAAAACAGGACCAAAAATGCCAGTAAAATAATGTAACACCGAAAATACCAGATTACAAGACAAAATAAGGTTAAGAAGCGCGAACACTAACAGCATAATGACATGAGTATTCAGCTTTCTGGCCTAACTGGACTAATAGCTGACCTATCCAATGCAATGAAAACACGTGGTTCAAAGAGGAACAGAACAAATCACCCACAATAATCTCAATTTTTGAATGTGTTGCCATTAGTACCATCTCTAGGCATGAGCCCAGCTGTGCTGTGGCTAGTCTGGAGCTATAGGTGTGCTTCCTGCACCTCATTATGCCAGTTCTGATCTGTTTGTAGAAAGAAGGCAGAGTGACTCATGTCTGCTGCCTTTCCCTCAGCAGAGTCATTAATTTCAGTGTGTCTTCTTTACACAGCCATTGATTTTCTCAAAATATGTAGGAGCGGAATTGCCTTTGAGGCTTATCCCGCTCTTTCAAATTTAGACAAAATTAGCAAATAATTCAAAAGTTGCTAGGATCTGGAAGAAGTGGGATGGATGGGGGATGAAGCAGGACCAAAAGAGGAAGATGGACAGAGAGCTGGAACTGCACCTGATTTCCTTAGGAAGCCATTCTGAAACATATGAACGAAGTTAATTATCAAGGCTTTTGACAACTGTAGCAGGTATTTATTCTCAGCCTCATTCTATGCTTTTTTTTTTTTTGCTTTATCATGAAAAACAGCTTTTTCCCTGTTAAGAGGAAGTACTCCTCATAGGAGATCTAAATCAGAGTAATCATATGTGCCAATTTTGTTCTATCCATAATGTTCCAGTTTCTGTGGAAATGAAACAGATCATATCTGAAGTGTAAAATAATACCAAAAAATCAAGATGGTTAGAGTACTGCATTACCTTTGAAAATGAAGTATATCAAGGAGGGCTGCACATGAAAAATGGAAGATAAAAAGTTATGGTGAGATATTGAGTTTTAATGCCTTTTAGAAGCATTAAGTGGGAACAATTTTGTACATTACCATTCAGATATTTCCCAGTTATTAGTTCCTCCTAAGGAAGAAATGATACATATATGTAATAAATTATTATTTTTAGATTATAATATAAAATTTTAGTAGAGAGATCAAATAAAAATACTAACCACAGCTTTCTGTAATAATGGAGGCAAATCTGTAAAAGATTATCCAGTTAATAAAAGTTGATTTAATGTTTTACCATCAACTGTTATACAAAAATACATGTATTGTATGTGGTGATCAAAACTACATATAGACATAATTTATTTATAAGCATTTAATGCAGTTTTGCTTAAATGTATTTACAGAGAAACACTTAAAATAAAAGGCTACTAAATAATAAGCAATCTTGGATAAATTATTTGCTGGCCTAGTTCCAAGAAGGCAAGAGAGCAGAGAATATGGTCCTAGTTACTAAACAGTAATGCATCTATTTTAATAGATATAGTTTTTTCCATCCACGCAAAATACATCCCTCATACAGGAGTTCTGGTCTTACCTTCAGAGTTCTGACTGTGCGCAATCTCAGCATCATTCATTGATATCAATAAGAAACAGATCTTCAAAAGTCTGGACATTTCTTCTAGTGTTTATTAGAATCAGAAGATATTGGGATTGAAAAAGAAAATAAAAAGGACAGAGTCAAAAGGCAATATTCACCCCAAACTTTCATAGCTTTAAATCAGAGACAGCTTAAGCTATAGAGTACAGATAGAGATCAGAATGATCTAAAAGTGCTTGCTCCCAAGTTTCTAATTTAGATCTTTTTCCAGGATAGAAATATATTTTATGTAAATACAAGTCTGCCAAGCGTGCACATACAGCCACATTTATTTCCCTTTTACCAAGTAGCTCTTTTCTTTCTAGTAGCACCGTTTATTTACTAAGCCACATTCCACCTAAACATGACTTAAATGCAGTTTTTTTAAAGCAAACAAACAAATCCTTGTAAACTCAGATAAAACAGAAAAGAAATGGAGGCAGTGAAAGAGGAAATAGTAAAGCAGCTCCAAACAAACCCTAAGCTTTGACTAGCTCGTTAAGTTGCCTGCGTGATCATGGCAGGCCAGGGCTGGGACCCTCCGTTTGCAGGTGTCTGAACTCAAAGGGTGGGAGAGCCTGGCCCTCTCGCTTGCCCTGTGTCAGGTGGGGAGGTGAAGGCGTGCTCCCCTCCCTGCTCCCCTCCTCTGCAAAAAGGGAGAAAAGGTCCTTGTGCCCTTCTGAAACAGAGGGAAAGTAACACATTTGGGAAACAGGGTTCAAGACCATGCCACTTCATTTAGACAGATTAAAACTTTAGTTTTTGTACTCAAAGAAGTACACCATCAATTTTTCACCAACAGCTAGGACACAGTTTCTATGGAAATACATGTTTTAGCAGCTTTTGCTATCCCTGCTGCCCTGTGCTATGTGGCATAAAGATCACTGGAAGACAAATTAGCTGGAAGGGCAGTAATGGGATACCCAGAGCTTTTCACCAGGGTGTCACTGATTCTTGTCAGAAAAGACTGACAGTCTCACAGTTGTCCTGTATGAAATGAATGTGTTGCTTTGGGTCTAGTTCCTGAAGGAGCAGGTCTCACTCACACAGGTGTTTCTGCAGCCATGTCCCCTCCGCAGCACCGAGGACTACGAGCTGCTTTATCCACGCTGCACTAAGTTTACTGCAGAGAGGGTTTTCTGCCTCTGCACCCCCAGCCTGACCCTCTGCCCAGCTGCGAGTCACCATCCCCACAGGTAAAACAATTCATTAATCTGAGATACTAGATGATGCTCTGCTCTACAGATTGGGATTAGTCCTTGATTTTAACAAATGACATGGATGGCCCCCTTGGCCAGCTTTGCTCTGACCCTGAGGTGACTTTGTTAGAGTTTCTCTCCCATTCCTTCATTTCAAGGGTTTATCTGCAGCCACACTTGATTTCTGCATTTCTTTTTGTTGCTAAATTTGGATCCATTCCTTTTTTCTCTTTTTTAAAGTCCTGTGCCATGGCTTGAGTTACAGATCTGAATGTTTGATAAATGTGAATGCCTTTTTGAGATTGTTTAATCTCACGTATCAGCAAGGTACTCTTTGATGAAAACGTCTTTCAGCAGCCTCTAGCAATACTTCAGTCCATCGCAAATGCGTAACTCCAGTCTTGTAACAGGAGTGACTCAAACTGACGGATGATGAAAAATTTAAACTGTAGACTTTAAGAAGATATCACCTCTGTCCTGTTCTTGCACACACTGAAACCCTTTTCAGCTATTCTTTTGGGAGCTCCACAGTACATGTCTCTCATTCAGACGTATCTGGTTTCCTAGACAATGAACTTTCTTGTGTTTGTTTCTGCCTTTGCCCTATTAATTTTGCAGTAAGGTTTGATTACTCTGCATAGTTTAAATCATGCTACCATTGTCAATCCTGATTTGTTTATTCCAACTCATTCACTTTGATCAGGGAGTATATTTTAATTAAAGCATGCTAAATTAACACATAAGGAGATTAAACTCTAAGGAAAGTGCTGTTTTATCCTGACTAACTCCAATGGACAATTACCAGGTGCAGAAAAAGTCTGCTGTGAAATAGCCCTGTTTGATAAGACAATCTGCGGGATGGAATAGTTCCTTTTGTCAGTGAAACGAGTGCACTTGCAGAAGTTCACTGCAACTTTTAGACAATCTCAAATCACCCTGTGGGGATTTCTGCAGATCATATCCAGTATTTCCCCAGTGATCACTCCTTGCACGGCAGCATATGGTGTGATTAAATCTCTGAGACATCACCCTTGCAGGAGTTTCAGGTTATGAGGAGCTCCTGGATTCCATTCTCCCCTTGCTCTCCAAGCAGCCGCTCTTCCATGTAAAGAAATCCTAGACATTTTATCACTCACTCTGATGCAGCCGCTGCCTTATCTGAAGCTTGATAACCAGAAAGCTAACCTCATAATCAGAAGTCTTGCTGATAAGCCCTTGCACCACCAGTGCCCATCCTCCCCCTTGCAGCCAGGCTCTCAGCACCTCTGAAAGCCCTAGATGCAGTGCAGGACCCTCAAGGGGCTCAGGCTGGAAAGGAAGAGGGAAGTAAGAGGAGAGCAGAAAAGAAAGAGATGGTGGGTTCTTGGGGAGAGCCAGGACCCCACGGCACTTTACCTGCCTCTGCCGTGTCACCTCCTTCCCCGCACTCGCAGTGCAGCGAGCAGGCGGCTCCAGGGACCCCGAGAGCAGGGAGCAGGGGGCAGGGACCGGGGCCAGCGCCGCCTCACAGCCTCAGGTGTCCGCTCGGCTGGAGCCGGCCCTCAGCCAGAGGGGAGGGGACCAGGCTGCTCGGCTGGGGGACTCCGAGGGTGAGGGCCGGCTCGGAGGATGCTTCCCCTCCCGAGCTGGAGGGACCCACGACTTGTGGGGGCCACACGCAGGGCCAGGCTGATGCTGCCCAGGGCCCTACTCCCCGCACCTCCCCACCCCCAGCACGGGCAGGGGGCCCTGGGCTCCTCGGAGCAGAACAGGAACCCACTGTACCTGGGATGCCCCAGCAAAGGTGGGCTGCGGTTTCTGTGAGACGAAGTTGTTCCAACTTTGTGTTGAAAGTTTCCAACTAAATCACGCCCTTGCACAGCATCTTTTTCCTGCAATGCAACACATCCAGTGCCACCTTGACAGAACAGACAGGTTAGTTACTCTCCAGGGCAAACACTGCGCGTTAGTGAGACCCCCGAGCTGCAACCTGCACACCGTCACCCACAGCCGGACAGGGACAGCAGAGGGATGAGGCAGGCTCCCCAAGCCAGGGGGTAACGCGTTTGGACATCGGACCTGCGATAAACGCTTGTCCCCTTGGATTACATTTCAGGGAATTTAATAAACTTCTGGACTCAAGGGTTTCTTTGCACAGGATGTGTGAGCAGACATTCACTGCACACAAATGCACTCTCACGGTTCGGAAAGAGAAATAAGTCCCTTCCCTGGCACAATGAGCCATGCCGTGCCCCTGCCTTTGCAAGGAACCCTGATTTTAGAAGTATGGGTGTAAGTACAGCCCCTCAGGGCTACGCTGTACATTCAACAGGACTAAGCAGGTTTTTTTACTGTGTTGAATATGGTGCCTTAGAATTTAAGATTACTCTGTTCATAGGTTTCCCTGCTATTTCTCATGTTTTAATTCCCCATCTCAAGTGTAAGAATATTTGTTTAAACAGAGAGAATAAAATAGGAAATCACGAGAAAAAAACACACCTGTTATTTACATTGCACCTTCTGTCCCAAAACCTCTCAAAGCCATTACAAATCAAAGTTCTAAGTGACAGGATTAAGACACGAGATGTGAAATGTATAGTCTGTTGTGTGATTTTTAACCTGTGGGATTAAAACACTTAAACACCTTTGAAAAAGTCTGTCTTAATACACATTTGCTACATGAAGCTAAATTCATTATGCACTAAGAAATGTATTTACTCACTAATAGATGAGTACAAATGAAGGTGGTAAAACCAAAATGGATGGACTCACTCCAGAACGTACATAGCTCATTTTTCCAACAGAAAAATCTGATTGTACTCTGCCAAAATTCAAAAGCGGATACTGAAACGAGAATAATAGTGAGCCTGAATTACTGTTGAAAAACACCCACTAGTCAAACCCCTCACTCCATACTACAGAATACTTACTATTCCACAAAGATGACTGAGAAGAAAAGGCTATTAAATTAGCAAGAGAAATCACTAACCCTCAGGCAAAGGAAGTCCAAGGTAAACATAAAAGCTGAAGAATCCTACCTGGCATTAAGATCACCAATTATTTAAAAAAGCAATCCAAAACTGCACAAATTTTTAGACTTTAAAAGCAAAAGATGTCAGTTCTTACTTTACTTACCAGCTGATATACAAGTTGGTGTTTCTCTGCTCTCTCACAACACTTACGTCGCAAGCAACGCCAAGACATGCCTGCCAGTTCTGTACTACTTATGATGCCACTTGTTGTTTTAAAGGAAGGTTATATCCCAACTGCCAGAAATTATCCATTTAAACAGAATTTTAAAAACATGACATATTAAAATAAATAGCATTTATTTAGTGTTCCCAAAGAAAAGAAAATGTCCCAAGCTAGCAAAACCTTCAAAATCAGGTCCCTGTAGCCTGATCCTCAGAGGCTGTTTGATTCACAAAATTTGCAAGAAACTGCCTACGAGTTTTTCAAGCTGAAAACTTTTGGGAACAACTTCCTTCGGAAGCTGGTTATTAAAGCCATCAGTTTAAAGTGCAGTTTTGACAAATCCTGCTATAACCCCTTTAGCTGGAAAATGGCATATGCAAAAGCAATGAGGATTTATGAGGCTTTGAGAGGAACATGAAGGAAACCCAACCAAAAGTGATAAGTTTTTTGTGGACTGTTATCCCTTTAAACAGTACTTAAATGCTGTTTAAATAAATGCAAGGCTATGCTGCTACTGAGAGCTTGATTCTCAACACAAAGAGCAGTTGCTGCAGACAAGCATGGCTATGGTTACAAAACTGAACACAAAAATTAATGCAAAAAGTCATCTCAAAAAAAGTTTATTAGCATGACTAAAAACATGTGAAGAATGACAGTAAGAGAGAAAGTAAGTCAGCATGGAAAAATATCCATTTCAACAGTTAAAAATTCAACAAGGCTTGAACTAAATGGATAACTTTATTGCCAGATTTCACTCAATTTCTTTAACAACAATTCACATTCTATCAGCTTCATCACTGTTAGGACTATTGCTTTTGCTTGGATCTGATCCCTGTTGCAGGTTAAATATAAAAAAATATCCCCCATTACTGCTCGATTGCAGAATGTATTGTTGGGTTAAGAGCTGGCAAAAAGGAAATTATCAACTGAAGAATCTGTTTAAAAAACAACCTTTCTTTTTCCTAATCATACTACAAAGAAATACATTAGTATTTTGGCCCTTAAATTTCTTATATGGTATTTACTTAGCACGGCAATCGCAAAATTCTCTCCCTTTTAGTAATCATAAATCAAATCCCTCTTTCAGAGGCTGCTTCTTGGATTAGATTCTGGAGATTTACTTCATACATGCTTACACTGGCTTGAGGACGAAGACAGCATCATCTAATACATAGTAGTCATTGTACATGTCACCTTCACATAGGTATGGCAGTCTGGTGAAAGCCTCTATGGCAAAACCAGCTTTACTGAAAACTTCTGGCAGGCTATTCACCTGTTCTTCCCAAGTGTGCCCTTTGATTTCCAAAACTTCTGAGGGCTTTTCCCACTTGCCACCTACTGAGAAAACAAAATAGTTTTGTTTAAATTATAAAGAAAACTTGATTGTGTGTTGCATTTTCTTACAGAAAGTATATTACACAGATTATATTCCATTCCACTCCAAACAAGACGTTGACAAGCCATTTGTAGAGCCGTTGCAAGATAAGTTCAAGGTTTCGCCTGCTGTTCAGAAGCAAGTCCTTCTTAAGGTTATCTTTTGTTACATTTTTAACTAGCAATTCCAAAACTGGCTGAAAAGTAACTTCCACTAGTGAGGCTTGTGTTCAGCTGACATGGACAGACAATTTAATGAAGATCTTTTCCAGCATTATAAAATCCTTTCTTTATGCCCACTGTCTGGCCAAAGATGGTTCCAGGTAATTACAGTAAATAGAGCCAGCAAGTTGAAAATTATGATTTGCTGTGAGGCTTCCGTCCATAGACCACCACATTATAATGGATGGCTACAGAATCTTTGTTCCTCCAGTGGCCACCTACTAGCTGATACAGTAAAGACTGCTTAGGGTCATATCACGTTAAGGAGTGGAACACTTGTAGCATGCTGGAAAACATATTGTTATTTGTTTTAGCAAATGAAATAATCTGAAGGATTGCAAGTAGAACTATCAGATGTTCAAAATGTAAAACTCTGCACTCATTTTCCAAGTAACCTCATCCACAAATAACAAATGTTTTCTGGTTTGGTCTGTACCTTTAACCAGTTTGCTAAGTGCAACAGTAAACACTCTTCTAAACAGGAAGTTCTAAGTCTTGTGATGCAGAGCGTTCTGCAACTCCAAAGATTTCCTAAGTTCCTCTTCCTTCAAGCAGAATCGTTTCCAGAGAGATACAAGAAATGGCTTCTTTCAACAAATTAAAAAACATGCTAATGCTGGCATTTGACTGGATTCTGTATGGTGCTGGTAAGACTTTTTTTAAAGCTTCTTATGTTTTCCCATGTAGCAGCAGATAAACAAGACTAAAAATGTTGTAGTTATGATTTGCAACATAGCTACAAACTAAGAGCAGTAGAAGTTTTGCTGATATCTTCATACAACTTCCAAGTTAAACAACCGTTAGCAAACGCTTTTTCTTCCAAAAATCTGAAATGCTCCTGTAATCTATGATTTCTGGGTCAAATCCTGCTGCACTTCCCTGCAAAGACTGCTCCAGCAGCAGCAGCACGGTTTCAGTGCAGCTATGCTTGTTTGGGAGGAGGGTTTGGAAAGTTCAGCACACAGTACCTATGTGAACTGGAGCCATGGAGTTCTGCTCTGCAAGGCCACCCAGAGCTCTAGAGTAAGGTGGAAAAGAGAAGGGGATCAACTGCAGAGGCACAAGCTGCTGCCTTTCACCATACAGGGTGCAAGTACACTGAAAGCTTATATTACTACAATCTTGAGATTGCTGTAGGTCCTGTGGAATGGCTCTGATGTTGATCTGACACAGAAGCAGAGTTTCATTTTATTCCCGTAGAAGTCACAGACACTGAGTCTGCTTGGATTTGGTCCATAAAACACTCAGTGAGAAAAATGACAAAGGGGCAATGCTGATTTTCCACCATGGACAGGCTTATAAATTGTGTATCGGCAGTAGATAAGAGATTTCCATTTATTTTTCTTCTAATTTGTTATTTTCTAGGAAGTAGAAAAGGATGCTGTTGAGCTATTATCTTCATTTTCACTGCAATAATCTCAATTCTATTGTTTAAGTAATGAAGCAATTTATTTGAATAAAATTAAATCTACTAAAACAGTATTTAAATTATGGATTTCAATAAGGATTTTTTTAAAGTCTCCCAGACTAGCTGTATTAAACCTTACATTTCAGTTCCTTAATTAGAATTTTCTTCTCTGATGAACCTTCCTGTTTTCTCTACACACAATTTTAAATGTCAGAACTAACAGGCAATATTATTATGCTTAGAAACCCAGAGTCAATTTATGTGATAAGTGGAAGAATGTCTAGGAACTATTATGAATTCTAATCAGTGTTATGAATTTGCTAAATTATAAATGTCTCCCTTTATGACATTTCCACTGCATGCCATCAGGCTGCCTTCCTTGACTCAGATCAGGAACAGTGGAGGAGAGAGAGAAACCCTTGCAGAACCACTCCACTGAGCATCTAGAGTTGTGTCACACGAGACTGCCCCTCCCCAAATCCCCAAAACACTCAGGACTAAATCTGAGGCAGGGAGCTACACAAAAGTATTCCTTTGGTCTTCTCCAGGGCAAAGGAGACATTCACATTATTTTAGATATGAGTCATTTCTATACTTTTTCAGAAAGGCAGAAAGCTAAGCATGTTACCAGATGGGTGAAACTTAAATGAACACACGAGCAAGCTGTAGGAATTATCTAAAAGGAAAGTTTGCTGGAAACAAATTTTAAAAATTCAAGTTTGAAATACAGTTGGTTTCTTCCTACCTTTTCTCAAATGAACCAAAGTACCTTATTTTCTTTTTAGACTGTGCCTTGCTTTTTAACTGTCCCTCAGATTACCAATTGTTCATTCTCAACAGGTGCTGCAGATACCTGCCAAGTCACTGTAACACAACCCAGATTCCACAAAGCTGACTACTCCACACACACTGTGTTCCTAACATGTACTTTCTCTGTCTCTGGATGCTCCTCGTCCCCACCTCAAGTGCTATGGTTTCGCTTTTTAACTAATGAACATGAGGATTTGTGTATTCCTGAATGCAGAGACAATCAGAAGTACAAAGTACATTCATCATCAGAAAACAACATTTCACTTCAGATCAATAACGTGACTGTAGAGGACAATGCTGTTTATATCTGTGGGATAGCATTTTCAGATTCAAGTTCGCCCCGTTCTAAACAAACAGGAGATGGAACAGTACTAACGAAAACAGGTCAGTTGATTATTCCTTCTTAATGAAGCATCTTAAAAGAAATACATTATATTTCCTAAATAAATTTTTTTTTTAACTTACCCTCTCAAGAATGGCATTTAAGATGGAAATACCAACAAAACTGTTAGGAGTGTGACTATATTAAAATATTCGGGATTCTACAAATACGCATCTTAACCTTATTTGATGATTAGACTGTTCTGTCATATGATGCTAATGACTCTAGAATTCTACAAAAGAAAAGTTTTGTACTCTGTGTTGTCTAACCACACTCTACATCCTCTTAGATAAAAACTTTAATGGCTATCAGAAAGGAAGTTTCAACAGAAAAGTGAGAAGTAGAGGAACCAACATTTAGTGGAAATACGTGCAACAGAGTACAGGGTTTCAGAACTGGGGATTCACTGTGCCGGCTCCAGCAAAAAGTTTCGTTCTGAGCATTTGTATCACTTACCTTCTAGTTAAGGAAGTGATGAGACTTCATTAACTACTTTTCAGTTTTATATGCTTAAAATAGGGGAAAAAAAAACCCTAGCTGGATTATTACTTTCCCTGTATTCCTTCCTTCCTCTATCTAATTGTATTTCTGAACAAAAGCCTGTAAGCCTTATTCAGATATTCCTTTACGCGAGCACAAAACTGGATTCTATTCTCTGTCTACCCCTCAAGGAAAGGTTCATAATCAAAAATAACAAGTCTCCATTGCCCTTTCAAACTTTCACAAAAACAAGAGTGATCTCACTAAGGAATTTAGACTGAAAATAAACCAGAAAATATTGATGAGTATAAGATTTTTTTTAATTCCTCAGAGGAACAAGGCTGAAATGCAGAATCTTAAGAAAATTATGTGAATCAGAAGAACTGTCTGTTATTCTAACACTCACTTTTACTAAAGCAGAAGAGAAGCAGGGAGAACGCCTCTTCATGATCATCGCCTCATCCTTACTGTTTCTATACAGCACTACTGTATTCACATTCTTTGCAGTTGACAAGGTAGGTTCAAAGGGATATTTCTGATTTTGTTAACTTTGTAAATCTAAGCAGTTTTAACATCTCCACAAAGGAGAGTGAAAAGATATTCCTAGGTTCCATAACTTTTATAATTAAGTTTTAAAGAGGGGGTTGGTTGAAGTTCATACACTGCACACATCTGCAAACTCTTGTGTGGCACATACCTGTACTCTCAATAGCCACCACATTTCATTGTTACTTACAGTAAAGTGTCTACAACTAAAGGTATTCTACAGTTAAAGTTATCCTGAGAGTATTAATCAGCAAATTGGAGACTACCTATCAAGGCATATGCAAAAAGCAAAATTAGACATTACCATCGTAAGTCATTAACTCTTTGGATTAGTTTCCAGTAAAAGTAAAATAATTTAAATTAAATGTCAAAGTATTTGTGAGGTTCAGTAAAGTTACTGCAGACGGGCTTTACTTGTGTAATGAAATTCTATTCACACATCATATATATATATACGATATGAGAGATCTCAGTAAAATTTTTAAATATCAAAGACTTGTGAAAAGCTTTATGCTTATAGGAAACAAACATATTAGAATGCACCTGTTTAAAAACTACACAAATACTGGTTTGTTTTATTTTGTTTTAAATCTAGAACAAAATTTGTGTTTATTTAAAAACAAACACCCAAAGCTGCAACTGGAATCTTTACATCATAATGAGACTTTGACATGAGAATGAGGACTTTACAGTCCTAAGTGGTATGATTTGGTAAAATGGTTCTTTGCTGTAGTGACCACTGTCTAAGCATAAAGACAGGACAGTCTTTTTGATTTTTGTTTTTCTTCACTCTAAATGAAGTAGTGTAGTGGGAAAAATTAATCAAGCCTTCTTCAGGGGACAAACTGGTATCTGTGATGCCACTGATTTATTTCTGAGAATTTGGTAGTGCTTCAGGCAGGCCCCATTGTAAAATGTAAAGTAAAAATACTTGCAATGTCTTCTAAGAGAATCTGAAAAAGTCCTTATATGCATGAAAACCTTATATGCATGAAAACTCTCATTTTTCCAATGGTATAAGTTGATCTAATGAAAGACTTTTATCTACAAACTGTTTGAGGCTTTTAACTATTCTGCGACTTTAGCAGTTGGCTTCTCATCTGATGTTTTAATCTTAAAATTTTATTATCCCTCCCTCCAGTTAAAACCAACACTGCTAAAGAAAAGCCGGCACGAAGACCAAAGAAAAGAGAACTGTGTATGTTATCACTTTGTTTGCTTTGTCTGTGATTCAGAGCTTTTTTTAACTTGTCTTTTTAAAGTATCAATTTTGTGGCTAATTGATGATTCACTTAAAGAGACATTTAGAGCTGTTAAGGCCTCACCTCAGATTTGTACAAAACTAGTTAATGATTTTACATTTAACTGGTTAGTTAATTAGCTTATGTTTAATAAATGAGATACAGGATAAAGTCAATCTATGTAAAGGCCATCTCTAGTACACAGCTTGCTTTAGGTTTTCAGTAAATTTTGTTTGAACTTCTGAAAATAAGAAGTTTAGCTATTAATTTTTTGTTTGTTTAAATGGTGCATTCAGGTAAGCCTTACTGTATTTAAAACAAGTCTATTAAGAACCTCTATCATCATGTATCCTTGAATAAAAATCAAATGCCATACATTTAAATAACCATTAAAGAAGGTGTATATATATATAAAGAGATGTAATATTAATGTAATTTAAAACCCTTCTGCCTGCTAAACTGTATGTTCTTTAAGTGTTATGTAGTGACATTCCCAAAGATATATACAGGGAAAAAAAAAATCAGAATTACATAAGGTAGAAGAAGATGTTTCCCCCAACTTAAAATGTAGCACTGACCTAAAATATTTTAAATAATTTGTAGAAAATCAGTAGTGGACGAAAAATTTTTCGAGCAATTGCCCAAGAACTTCAAAAGCAGAGGTATGCTGAACACTGCCAACAGCCTGTAAGTATCTATCTACCAAAACTGAAATTTATGGGGAAAAAGAGGAACCGACAGTTTTTAAGAGTATACCATTGCTATTTCATCTGGAAATAGACTTTTATTTTTTTAAAGTTGACAAAGGTGTAAAAAAAGTATTCTGCACAACAGTCAAAGACACTGTAAAGCGTTCTAAATGACCATACATAAAATTTTATATATATATATATATGATAGTATATATCTTATGTAATGTATGTATGTATATATAGTTAAAAATGAAGCTTTCATAAATTTATATTTTGCCAAGAAGAGGTATCAACAAGTGGTACCGTACTGCTTGGTAAAACACAAAGCTATTAAGAGTTCATTTTTGAAAAATATTTCTATTGTAGTTCCTCTTGCTCCCTTAGCCCAGGGTAGCTAGTTGACAGGAACGTAACAAAACTGTTACAAAAGCTATCCAACATTCTTACAGCTATTTACCCCTCCTTCAACTAACAGAGCCTAAAGCAAGTACTCAATATCATTGTGTGTAAAGCCACACAACTTATTTCATCATTCCAAATTTATGCCAATAAGTCTTATATGACCATATGACAATAATTTTGCATATGTCACGTAAGTTACAAAAAAAGAACTTTAGAAGTCACATGTATTTGCAAGCAAAGAAAATAGCTTCAAAATTCAAAAATGTTGCTTCTCTTGAGAAACAGTATAAACTGTTTCCTATTTTGAGCATGGACTGCATCACTTCAGAGATGCAAGGAGAAACCAAAAGAAATAGAGAACAAAGCCAAACACTTCTCCTCTATACGTTTTTACTTGATTTAGTGCCATCCAGCTCCTATTTTTCTCTGTAATTACCCTTTTAAAGATTCCACATCCCTGCTAACATGACCTGGTCCTTGGTTTGAGCATCAGATACAAACACAGTGAAAATAAGGGGTATGTTTTACTGCCTCTGTGCTCCTGGAGATTAGGAAAAGGCAAGAGGAAAAGAAATGTCTTGAATCCTGTAGATGCCACATGGACAAAAACAACTGGATAAGCGGGGAGAGGAGTTTACCAAAACAGTAAAGGGATGGAGTTTGCCTCAAAAAGGAAATTCTGTCTTTATTAGAAAAAAAACTTACATCAGTAACAAAATACTTCAACCTTTTTCCCCTAGGATGATTTGGAAGATGACGCTGTTTATCAGAACAGACGAGCATGAGCGGCATTTCAGATTTGTTCAACATTTCTTATGCAAGTTAAGGGGCAGATGAAGAAGTTAAGCTTCTTCACAGACTTCCTTTGCTTTAAAAAGAGAGGAGAAAACCTTATAGGGCAGTATTCCTCAAGAGTATTTCCTAAGCAGATCACCGAAACCAAATGCATTGTACAGTTCATCTGTGTAACACGTTACTTCCATTTTCCATTCTGCAAGAATAACAACTGTGGGAAAAGACTTCCTCTGTCATAAGATAACTGCTAATGCTTCATAAAAGTTTCCTTTTTTTGATTAGATTTAGTTCTGTGTATTTTTTTTTCTTTTAAAATAAATTTACATGAATTGAGCATTTGTAAAAGATGTATGATAATTGACAGCAACAGAAAATAAACTTGTTTCATAGGTGAAATTCTGGTTTTAGTCATGTTAATGTGAGAATTGTCGATGTAACAGATACACAGATCAAGAGTTACTGAGTCCTAACAACAGCTTAAACAGAGCAAAACCTGCGTATTCTGCAGACAGGCAAGCAGAAAAACCAGACAATATAAATGCATGTGCTATCATGGTAAAGCTCATTTGGGACAGGAACCTATTTAGGAAAGGAAAGTAGTGGTCATAGTGGTTGCTCCTGCAATATTAAAATTCACGTGCTAGACAGACAACCTCCATCTTCCAGTCCTACCATCCAAAGTCAGGATTACCTGGAGCACCAAGTTCTGCCTTTACATGCCTGTTCAACATGGATACAAGCATGAACACAGAAGTACGCTACTTAAGTCAAGGAAGTATACTTTTTTTTAGCAGTTACTACCTAGCCAATCTACAAAACCAGCACTTTTACAAGAGATCTGTTAGTGTCAGGCATTCTCCCTACTAAGGAACAGCTGCATCTTTTATCATCATTTAAATAAAGCAAGGCTTTGTTTAAGAATGAAATGGCATTTCTCACTTCAGTGAGATGAGAACTGACAACTGAGACAAAGCAAGGGTCCATCTAGTACAGTACTGTGTTTCCAGCTCAATTTAGCACTAAGTATTTCAGGAAGATGGGAAACACACCTTTGTCTTCTTATCCCTGTCAATCAGTCACAGGGACATTAGTGTGTTCAAGAACATTTCACAATCCCAGGCTGCTGGGGTTTACTAGTTATGAAGTATGGTGACTCTGATATTTTTATTTTAGAGAAAATTAAACCAGTCTAGTCATACGTTATCTAATAATGCCTTTATATAAATATGATGTCTATATTAGGAAATACAATTAGGGTTTTTATATGACCCTATGGGATACCTATTAAAAATCCAAAGTTACAATAACACATATTTTAAAGTATTAGACTAGTCTAATACCTTATGATTCATTTGCCTTACTCACCAAATTTAGACATGTGCAGTAAGTGCATTACTTATTGTTCTGTATGTTGAAAATAAAACTCTGAAAAGCCCCAGAAAGAATTTATCATTAAGCTACTTTGGACTCTAGGTGTCACTGTAATTCCAGAAACAGTAAGCACAGAAATGTATTTTACCTCCTCCTCCACCTTGCTTTGTTCTCTTAAAGTAAGTTTTGTTATTCACATCGACAGTTTCCACAGTTACCTTCCCATTACATTATATGTAATAACTCAAATATCTCTTTTTTTTTAAATCATTCCTCCATTTCTAGAAACTGATCTATACACTGATCAAGCACCTTACCTGCTTCATCTCTTCTCCATTTGTTCCCCCCTCTAAAATTCAAGTTTCTCTAGACGTGTCCAAACTGTTTTTAATTAGTGCTACAATAAGTTACTTGAGTCATGAAACGTTCTCCTCTTTGAATGTCCCAAGTATATACTTCTTAAATATAAAGCATATGTACCTATGTAATACTTTTTAAAATGCATCGTCGTGTAGAACAGCTGAATGAAAATACTGGAATTCTAAAATCATTTGTACATCATGAAGATAGTCTGGCAGTTAACTGCCAATTTCTTCAGACTACAGTTAAACAGATCTTATCTGGGAAAACTTCAGTGCAATGACAGTACCTTTTGTGTGTGCCAACTTGCATTGTCGAAAGAAGTTTATATGGGCCCATATCCATGATAGTGGTAAAAACAGACAAACTGAATAGGTTCTTAAGTTTCAGAACATATTAAGGAAAAAAAAACTGCCTTAAGTGAACTGACCAATCTGCTACAAGGCATCACCACAAACAAAAGTATGACTTTGGTTTACAAGACATCTGGCAACAGATTTCAACTTTGAACAAGTAGGAATGACAGAGTTCAACAATCCCAGAACAGGTTTCCAGTCCCCTGGGATTTATAAATTTAACTCTCTATTATCCTCCCAGTGTACTGTAGGAGATTCATGATGAAGGGTATAAGCAGACTTAGTTTCTTCCTTAATTTATCTGCCTCCTGTTGAGCCAGGAAGTTGCATGTAGTCTGTCACGTGGTTACCCAGCAACATGCAGAACACTAGGTGCTGGGTGCAATGGCGATTGCAAAATATAATGGCACATAGTTTTGAAGGTACACAAACAAAAAAGCCACACAAATAATTTCTCAATTTCTGCTTCTAATACGCCAATGAAAGACTAGAAAGACACTGCTGTTATTTGAAATTTTAAAGAATTTTAAAAGAGAAAGCCATATTGTTCCATAGTATAGGAACAATAAGTTGTAATCAGATATGTTTGAAACACCATACAGATGCATAAGTCAACCCCCATCTCATTTAAGACAAACTACTTTTCAGAATAGTTACAGAATTATATGCTCAAGTACTGTATTTTAAGCAATTTTTCATCTGATGGTGGTATTTTTTACACTTAAAACTTCCCCTTCCCTGCCCCTCCTCCCACCAAAATACCACTGGCGTATAAAAAGAGGAAAACAGATTCAGTTTGATGCATGTGTGATTGCCAGATTGTTCAGGTTATTAGTTCTGTATTTTCTGGGCATACATGCCTTTCTACAGACATGTCTTAATATTCAAGGAGAGCCAGTGTCCAAAGGATAACTGATGAATATCAGCCTTCTGGAATTCAAACCATCTTTGAAGTGCCTCAACCTGAATCCACAGTCATAGCCAAGTTAAAAAAAAAAAAAAAAAAAGTTTCTAGT
>WHYT01015982.1:78493-108572 GCA_009806455.1 Tetrax tetrax
GCTGCCTGCGGGGCTGTACCTGGTGGTTCTCCCCGGCGCCCGGGGCGGGCTGGCTGCGGCTGCCCATCATATTCACGTAGAGGGACCTGGATAAAGGGCTCCTCAGATACCTGGCAGGGCCAGACCACATCCTCCTCCTCAGCCCCCACAGGAACAGGGTGTAGCAGCCCAGCCAGCACAGCCACAGTCTCATCGGGGGAAGGGCGCGGAATCAACCCCTCCTGCTGCTGCCGCCTCTCCTCTCCATGGCAGCGGCGGCAGCACGCAACCCGCCTGGCTCGGCTCGGCTCCCCTCCGGGGCCCGCACACACGCTCAGGGCGGAACGCGCGGCGCCGCGGCAGCGGGGGCCGGCCGGCCGGCTTCGCTGCGACACGCCGGGGCCTGGCGCGCACCCGCTCCCTCCTTTTCTCTCGCCAATCACAGGGCGGGCGGGGCCGTGGGGCGGCACAGGCCGCCCCGCGGCGCGCTGCTTTCAAACCGGAGCGGGTCAGGATGATGGCGGCGGCTCGTCCGTACCGATCGTTCCCCCCGGCTCCGGCCATCGCCGGCGCGGGCAGCGGGCGGGCGGCCAGGCCGGTCCCGCCGAGGGGCTCGCGCCCGCTCCCTCCCGCGCGCACGTGCTTGGCACCGCCCTGTCACCCGGGCTGCGCCTGCGCAAAGCGCCCTGGGCCGGGGGGGTGGGCGACAGGGCGGGCCCGCCCGGGGTGGCCCCTCGGTGCCTTCTTCAGCCGGCCTGGCATCGCCCGAGCGCTGCCCTGCTTCTTCAGACTAACGTCGGCCCCCCGGGAATCAGTACCTTTCTTTAAGGAAGGTTCAAAATGTGTGGAGGAGTTCATCCATTTGAGAAATTCTTGGCCGCCACAACAGTAAACGCCGAAAGCTTGACGCCATGCTTCGCATAAAGCAGCGCGTGGTGTCTGTTGTCTTAGCTTCTTCCTGCAGACTGGAATTTGAGGTCAATAAGCATGGAGGTGATGAGATTCCTAAGAAACCACAAGCATTTGAAGACAAATTTGGTCATTACAGGGTTTCTCTTCAAAAGGGTCTTCTGTCTGCTGATGAAAGACCACAACCATTTGAAATAGAAAATTTGGCTTCAAGCCCTCAGGCACTGCAATTTTTCTAGTAAATAACTATTTTGCAATGGCTCAGAGTAAACCTTACTGCTCGCATGGAATTTCTGTAACTTACAAAGCCTTCTTTACAAAACTGAGAGCCTGGGCTCTGCAACAGGAGCATGGGGCACTGCACGGGAGGATCTAAGACCCTTGATCCAGGACTTTTCTTCCCCAAAGCTGCGGGATGTGCATGCAGAGGAAGGAGAATTCATCATGTAGGCAAGAAAACAAGAACTTCAGAGTCAGACTTCCACATCCTATTTCTGTGCAGTGGGGCGTAGGAGAGACTCACGGATAAAAATGAATCCTTAATGCAACTAATACCCTCCAGAGGAAGGCGAGCCTAGAACAGACAATGCCTATCAGAACATTTTAATCTGGAACGGGTCAAGATGGGTAAAAATCTTCTGGCTTTTCATACGGTAGCATGTGCCTTTGCTAGAACACAAGGCATAGTTTCTGTGGGTTTGGGTTAGGCACCACTGTTCTCACTTATCCTCTAATAAACAGGTTATTTGTGGGAATAGCATAGAAAGTGAGGGATACTGTATCCAATTCAAACGAGAAGAAACTCTAGACAAAGCCTTTCGGGGCTATCATCTCTAATATCAGAAAAATGTTTCTTAACAACCACAAGTAATCGGTATCTTTCCTTTTGATCAGATTTGAAAGGCTGGAGTCTAGCCCCTTAATTTCCTGTAAGGATGACACTGGAAGGCAAACCACCGTGGGATCCTGACTTCTACCTAGAAGATGCTCTGATCAAGCACTAATCACATCCAACCTTGCTTATCCTGGGAAATCAGCAAAAACAGAGCAACAACAAAATATTGCCAGAGGATTTCTCTGTTCAGTTCATTTTTACTGATGTTTAACCTCCTCGAGGAAAGTTTTTGACATAAGAACTTTAGACAGTTTTCCACATGAATTTTTTTTTGTTTTCTCCAGTAGCTAGATAGCTAAGACGCCTTTTTGGTGTATTTATTTTTATTTGGTTTGGGATTAGGACTCTCCTATCTATGTATATTCTTGTTTGTAAAGACAGATTAGCTTATTTTTTTCCCTCTAGGAATAAAACAACTTTATAATCAAAATCCAAAATGACAAAAGCTGAGTTTGCTGCTTTTTAAACAGACATCTGCTCACAATCTGTAAACCAATAAATAAAATTGCTTCAGGTTAGTTACATGTTGTTCACAGGGAAACATATCTTAATTTTATCACACATAAAATATAGATAATTAATTGCATACCAAATAAATTAAGAAATACGCTAGCTTTTGTCTTCGCATTGTTGGTATACAACTCGGGTATGTTTTAATGAGATTTTTCAAAGTTCTACTCAGTGCTACATTTGTCATTAATATTCTGCTGCAGTAGTTGTATACTAAGCATATTTTTCTCTTGACAGGCTATAAAGAACATACTATTCATGCATATTTAGGTAATAATTTAGATGTATTGTAATTTGCATATAGGCTAGTGGAATTGTAACCAACTGCTGGACAATCTCAGAAAACTATCTGTTGTGTAAGTGTATGCATACATCATTCAAAGCAATTAGTGTGCTTTGTGTGGGAGAGGATTTCCAGAAAAAAAAATTGAATAGCTTTTTTTCTACTTTCTCCTCAACTATTTAGGTAGTGTTTCTTCTTTCTCCTAGTGGAAATTTTCTATAACCAACTGAATACCTAGGGTCTAGAAGGTCCAAAACATACCCAAAGGGTTTGAATAGCTGCCTAAGAAGGAGTATTTTTAACACAGCCTGCTTTTGTTCTGTGTTCATCACGAGGAGCCTGGTCTTCTGGAGCAGGACTTGCAGCGACAGGGCTGGCTCCGCAGCCTCACCTATTCTAGGATGTAAATCTGCAATTTTCCCAATCAAGTACAACAATAAACCAACTTTCCCTTCTATTATTTAAACAATAGTAAGAAAGTGATTACCAGAAAGATAAACCAGATAAACAAACATAGATACCTATCTCAAATCCCCTCTCCCAAAGGTAACCCAGGGAGCCCAGCTGTGGGTTTGTCCAGCTCTCTAAGACAAATCCCCTCAGTCTTGGTCGTATATTCCTTTACCAAACCTGCTAGAATTCTTTTGACTGCATGTATTACTGAGCTTTTTCCTGAGGTGGCTTAATTCCCTGAGAAAGAGCTCAGAAGTATTTGTGCAGATATGGCTTATCTTAACTGTTCCTTCCCCTTCCTGCTTGTCTTTCCTGACAGCACCCATTAAGCTGTACAACCGCATTCAAATGTAAACATCCTACCAGCCATGTCAACACAGTATATTCATGAATTACTGAGCAGTTCCAGAATCAGCACAGCACGGGACTGGGAAGGTCATTTTCTATAAAATGAGAACAGAGGCAGGCCTGTAAGCTCCACAAAACATAAATCTATTTTTTTTTTCCTACTTAAATATCCTTTGTTGTCATTTATTAAATCTTTTCACTCTATCACTAATCATAGATTATATTGCTACCATATTAGGCTAACATTCTTTCATGTCTATTAGATAACATCCTTTTAAATCTAGTAGACACTTTTACCTATTGATTTTCAATAAATAAAATTCATTCAGTGTATTAAGATCCAAATTCTCAGAATTTATGGAGAATCTCTAAGAATGGGATTCAAGTATGACATTTCTCATTCCCTGAAGTTATCACAGCATTTCATATTTTATATTATACACACTTAAATCCTCTTTATCAGTTATGAGACTATTTTAGACACTCTTAAATTATCAAGATAAAATTGGTCCATTTTTCCAGCAGCAGGACTTCAAGCTCAGATACTATTAGCTAATAAGGAGAGAAAGCAGACAAACCAGCTGTTGCAAGACACTGAACTTTTGCCTTTGATCATCCTTTACTTGATTCATGGCCAAAACCAATCATGTAGGTTTAGCAGGGGACAATGCAGTTTAGTGAGTGACAGAGAAATGGAGAATAAGCAATGTTGATCATAACATATCGCCAATCTTCTATCACTAACTCTTCTAATAAGACTACCACCTGAGTTTAAAGCAGTTTTCCAGTCCTTTTTTGGATTGACTACTAGTGTGATGAAAGATGCTTTTTTTCCTTGACCTTATAGAAAGAGAAATAGGACAGACAAATGGGACAATAACAAATTCTAGCGATTTGCAAAATTATTAATATCTTACATATTAAATAATTTGTATTGTATTTCTCAGATTTGTTTTGTAAACTAGTTTATTCTATACAGTCAATCTCTCATATCTTAACGTTGTCGTGCTTAGAAATCTTTGACTATTTACTTTTCCTATGTTAATTCTAAAGATGCAGCAGTTTATAGAGGCTATTCAAAGTGTGCCTTCAGTCATATCACCCCTTAATTCATCAAATAAAATGGTATCTTTACCAAACAGTTTCCAGAAAAATTAGTTCTGATAATTTTAAAGAATTCTTGGTAAAATTTGACTCTTAAAACCACTTATTAGTTTTCCTGTTGTATAGCACAGTACTCTCCCAGCTGTACACTACAATAACTTAATATTAGAACACAATCATCTAAAAAACCCAATTTGTGGAACAATAACATTTTCACCTATACATTCTAAGAGGATAGGCTGAACATATGAAATTTAGAAAATATAGAAACACTAAAGAAAAATAAAACTATTTTAAGTTATTTATTACCATTTAAAAGGAATTGTCAGAGAGAAAACTGTTCCGTTTAGTGACTCAAAGACTACATTAACTTAAATTCATTCACATTTTTGCCCTTTGGCTTTTTCTCCTTCTGCCTTTTGGGCAGAAAATTCATACATACAATGCAGTACATCTTTTAAATTTCAGAATCTAAACACACAGTCCATATCTGCTCTGGTATTTGTTTAAATATTCTTTGGATATGTAAATACAAGTGACCCTAGTATGTGTACATAATGCTATTAGCATGTACAATGCAAATGAGTAATGGTATCTCTGACAAGACAGAGATAAAAAACAGATAATACAACTTAAAACTTCATCACACTCCTGGCTTATTACATTTATAACATCAATCTTCGTATTCCTATCAAAGGGTTCATTTGGATTTCTAAATATTTACCAATGCTATCCCACTTTTTAGTCTTCACTTTGAAAGCACTTTGCACTTCAAAAAAAGGGAAGCAAACCACATTGTTTCTACTCTGCAAATGTGAAAACTGAGGCACAAAAGATTATTTTTTTTTCAGCGCTGTCTTTCAAATCTCAGACCTCTTCACTGAATTATGTAGTGTCCACCAAAACACAGGGGAACTTCCTACAGTCCTTTCTTTTCCAAGTTACCTAGCACGATAAACGTAAAGCCTTAGAAATGAGCTGGCTCAGCACTTTAAAATGGGGATACATACAATGCATCTTCTTGTACTTTCAAGTGACTGGCACTCTGTAAGAAAGGTGCTTCTAAAATTATGTTTGCCCAGGGAAAAGAACCAAAATTAAGTTATTATATTATACTTAAGCCATCTATCATTACACAATTACATGGTGGATATATTGGAGGAAAAAGAATATTTATTAAACAGGACTTATTGTAAAAATGCTAATGTATCTTATTACAACACACGTGAAATAGAGAATTTGATGTTTCTGAAATTTTGTAAAAAAAATCCTTTATTTTATAAAAATCACAGGATCCATTTAAAAGCTTAACTGAAAATATTTTTGTGAGAATTAATCAGAAATTAGCCAACTTGATTAATCAGAAATTAACTTCAACTGTCAGCACATCACATGAGTTTGCCAATGTAACACTACCAATAAGATAGAGTTTGATTAAACACGTGTGCGCTTAGATTTGTCCAGCTAACTGAACACTACTACATCCATTTGCTAACTTTTTTCTTACCACTATAGCATTTTGTATGAAGTACTAACAATATGGTACTTTCAAAATAATTTTCCCATTTAAAGCCAGAAAACTGCATTTACCTGCCACCCAGACATTCAGAAAGCCAGTGAGGAAGTATGGAGCTTTTCCCATATTCAGCAACAATCTTTTTCTTCTTTATCCTTCCACACAGAGTAGTTAATTACTCTTGGCTCTTCCTGTGGAAGCTGTCAGATTTGTCTGGATATTGGTCTGCTAGATACCATCTAAATTTTTCTCTTCATCTCCCTGCCATCCATGAGGGATGTCCACCAGGCTCTTCCAGATTAACTTCCAGAAATGACTTCATTTAGTAATTAAGGATAAAGCCCATTAAAGGCAAACAACTAAACTATAAAAATCTCTGTGTAGGTTCAACATCAAGGCTGGATGTGATCTGTGTTATAGTCTATGCAGACTGAAGAATGTGACTTTATGGAAATGGCTCAAACTGTGTTCGGTCTAGTAGTCCATTTAATGCAATTTTGCTTTTTCACATTTAAAACATACTAACTCTTTCATGGTACAGTTCAGCAGAAGATTTACTGACCAACTGTTACTTATTTAGCGTACAGCTGTCAAATGACTATTCTTGATTGAAAAGGGAGTCCATGTCAGGATCTGTATGACTGCAATGCAAAGTGGAACCAGACAGATCAAATAGAACATGGCATCATGAAGACCTAAAAACAAACTGGGGAAGAAGAGGAAAACACAGCTTTCAAGATGAAGAAGATTAACTTTCATGGTCAATTCACAACAAATTATTTTTAAAGCATTCACGTTATGTACACATATACACGTTACTATGTACAAACAATTGTAAATAAAATAAAGAATCTCAAATATCAAATGTACTTAAATTATATTTTCTAATGCTACATAAAAGTACGTATTTTATGTTGTTTGCTCCTTTCATAATAGCTGGGAGGAAATTAGATAATTAGCACACAAAGAGTTAATTTTAATACACTGCAGGCAACCTAAGAAATCTTGTTTGCTACTTTAGTGCACATCTGTATTATGTTACATAGAATTCAATTTAAGGAATATAATCCAATTATAGAACAGAGCATCTGAAAACGTCTTAGTAAGACTGAAAAATCTGGAAGAGAAAGAAAAGCAGAAAATGGAAGCAAATATTTTAATATGAAATTATTTTTTAAAGTTAAAATCTGTGCTACTAGCTATCCACATATTGTGGTGTTACAGGTGCTGAGTGCCAGATAGAAGTCATCATTAACACACAAAATTCAGGTATGGTGTAAAGGGCTGTTTGAAATATCAAGGCTTATTTCATTTTGTTTTAAAATAAATGATTACAAGATAATATAAACCATAAAAACAATACATACAAAATTAACACTCATTCTCATGAATCATAGAATCATAAAATCATTTAGGCTGGAAAAGACCTTTGATATCATAAAGTCCAATCGTTAACCTAACACTGCCAAGTTCACCCCTAAACTGTGTCCCCAAGCACCACGTCTACATGACTTGTAAATACCTCCAGGGATGGTGACTCCACCACTCCCTGGGCAGCCTGTTCCAATGCTTGATAACCCTTTCGGTGAAGAAATTTTTCCTAATGTCCAATCTAATCTTCTCCTGGTGCAACTTGAGGCCATTTCCTCTGTCCTATCATTTGTTACTTGGGAGAAGAGACCAACACCTAACCTCCTTCAGGCAGCTGTAGAGAGCAATGAGGGCTCCCCTGCGCCTCCTCTTCTCCAGACTAAACAATCCCAGTTCCCTCAGCTGCTCCTCACAGGACTTGTTCTCCAGACCCTTCACCAGTTTTGTTTTCCTTCTCTGGATGCATTCCAGCACCTCAATGTCTTTCTTGTAGTGAGGGTCCCAAAACTGCACACAGTATTTCAGGTGCAGCCTCACCAGTGCCGAGCACAGGGGCACGATCACTTCCCTACTCCTGCTGGCCACACTGTTCGTGATACAAGCCAGGATGCTGTTGGCCTTCTTGGCCACCTGGGCACTGCTGCCTCATAGACAGCTGTCAACCAGCACCCCCAGCTCCTTTTCTGCCAGGCAGCGTTCCAGCCACTCCTCCCTCCTGTAGCGTTGCATGGGGTTGTTGTGAGCCAAGTGCAGGACCCAGCACTCAAGCCTTGTTGAACCTCATACATTTGGCCTTGGCCCATCAATCCAGCCTGTCCAGATTCCTCTACAGCGCCTTCCTACCTTTAAGCAGATCAACACTCCTGCCCAAGTTGGTGTCATCCGCAAACTCACTGAGGGTGCACTCGATCCCCTCGTCCAGATCACTGACCAAGATACTAAACAGCGCTGGCCCCAATACTGAGCCCACGTGTTCTATCATTTTCCTATTAGCTACATGTAAACCAAAAATGCATGCTATTCCCTCATCTAAACCTTCTCTAAGGAATAAGAGATAAAAGCATCATCAAATATCAATAAAAAAAAGAAAATATAGGAGTTAAATGAGTTCCCTTTTATGAACAGTATGGTTTCTGACAGCTCAAAGCATAAATTTAGGCATTCAGCTAGCAGCTAGAATCATTATCTACTGGCATTCTGTTAATTAATGGATTCTAATTACTTAAATATCAGGAAAGTCAACTCAAGCTGAGAAACATCCCCTAAATTAACTTTCTCTCCATGAGGCAGTTTATGTTATTTTCTTTTTTTTTTTTTTCCCTTAGCATTCAGGGATGAGATAGGAGGCTCACAGAACAGCTCTGGACCTGATCCAAAAACCCTGAAATCTGTGAAAAAACCCTCTCATTAACTTGAGCAGACTTTTGAATAGAACCTAAGAGTTTATCTGAATCATACAAGAATCAACACTATGTCTCACTGCATTTAACAGAAAAACTGCTTGCAACCTCCAGCATAACCCAGATTTATTCCTTAGTACATACACACACTCATGCAACGATCACAATTTATCTCAAGTCATGTGCACGCTAATGCTACATAAGAAAACAAAAAACCACAGGCTTACAAGTGAATTACTTAATCATTTGGGCAATTGCATTTAAGACTGGAAGTGTCCACTAGCAGGTCATTGGTCCACAGCCAAATTTTATTGGCAGTGGCAATAATTTACCATTTGTAGGTTGTTTACTGGCCTGAATTCAATTGCCTTTTCAGTTCACCCTCAAGTAAACAAGGGCCCTCATCATGCACACCACCGTCACAACTGCCCATAGTTAAGTGTAGGAGCAGTGACAGCAGGGAGGCCACAGACACATTACTGCCTAGCGAGAGATGAAAATGGGACTAAGACACACTTAACAGGATGCTGGGGCTTGTGCTTTGCCTGTTCTGCACACTAAAGAGGATTGCAGTTTTCAGTACTAAAATTATTCTGTCTTTTTACATTGACTTCAGGGACGACAAAAAAAGAAAGAACATCTGCCACATCATTCACACTGGTGCAATCCCGATTTGGTTTCACTGGAACAATGTTGGTTTAAGAAAATAATATTACCTATTGTACTGTAAAACCTTGTTACTGTAGGAATTATGAAAAATATCTATAGTGCACAGAACAAAGAATGCGAACATATTTCATTAAGGGACTGGGATAAATCATGAGCTGAACCAGTAACTTCAGAAATTTGCATGTCTGCATTTTTTTGCACATGCAGGAATAAAACAGGTAATCTTTCCCTAAACAGCCCTAATATCACTCTGAATAGAATGTGATGTAGTCCAGTAATTCAATACGAAAGCAGTTTAAAGTGCTTCCATTAAATAATTAAGAATTGCTGTCAAATAACTTCATTCCAAAGAAGGAACCTGAAAAGCAGACATTTAAGAGCAGTTAGCCATAGTTGCAGTTGCTGTCCAGAAGAGGGAGTTTTTAAACTAGGTATCTTTTCCATAGCCAAAAAACCCAAATAAACCAAACAACAGAAAAATCAAACCAAAACAAAACAACCCCAAACAAAACAAAACAAAAATCCAAGCCATACGGGGCGGGTAATGCTTTGCTATGATGACAGATCAAAAGAAAAAAAAAAAAAAAATCAAACCAGGACCACTTCATACTGCAAGCTATTTCTCAAGTTTTAAGGATATTAAAAATACTTCTTAAGCTAGCTTCCACTACAAAATGCTTAACTGATGTGTAGTGACCACATTCCCTAAGAATGTGGTATAACGTGTGTATCAGTGTATACAGGATCATGTGTAACACATGGAATTGTGTAGGCCAACCTCCTGTGTGAAAAAGGTCACACCAAAAAGCAAGATGACTTCTGGGAGAGAGATGTACTATTCACAGCAGAAGTCACACTTCAGAGTTATCATACCAGAGGCAAAACCAAGAATATAACTGCAGAATACAACTGTAACAGAAGCCACCTAGACAATGACGAACTGTTATCTCAAAAGGCCTTCTGGGGTAAGAACTTCAAATGCCAGTTGTCCTAATAAGCTGCTCAAGAATGAAGTCTTTACTGAGGCAGAGAACATATATGTGTGAATTGTTTAACAGCATGATGGCAACAAAAGACATGTCCATGTTTCCCATGTACTGAGGAGCCCCGAACCGGACACAGTACTCCAGGTGTGGGCTCACCAGTGCTGAGCAGAGGGGAAGGATCACCTCCATCGACCTGCTGGCAATACTTTGTCTAATGCAGCCCAAGATACCATTCGCCTTCTTTGCCACAAGTGCACATTGCTAGCTCATGTTCAGTTTGGTGTCCACCAGGACTCCCAGCTCTTTTTCTCCCAAGCTGCTTTCAAACTGGGTGGCCTCCAGCCTATACTGGTGTATGGGGCTGTTCCTCCCCAGGTGCATGACTTTGCACTTCTTGTTGAACTTTATGAAGTACCTGTCAGCCCATTTCTCCAGCTCATTGAGATCCCTCTGGATGGCACCACCTCCCAGCTTTGTGTCATCACCAAACTTCCTGAGGGTACGTCCTGCCCCATCACCCAGATCACTACTGAAGATGTTAAACAGGACTGGACCCAGTATAGATCCCTAGGGTACACTCCTAGTTACTGGCCCCCAACGAGACTTTATGCCACTGATCACCACCCTCTGGGCTTGGCCATTCAGCCAGTTTTCAACCCATCTCACCCTCTGCTCATCCAGCTCGTATATCAAAGGCTTGTCTATGAGGATCCTATGGGACACAGCGCAAGGCTTTTTAGATTACAAGATTATTTCATGTTAATGTCTATAATTTAAAGTAATCCCTTGCACTGAAGCCCAGGCAAACAATATCCACTGCTCTTCCCTTGACTACCAGGCTAGTCATTTCATTGGAAAGTTTATCAAGTTGGTCAAGCGTGACTTCCCCTTGGTGAAGCCATGCTGACTACTACTGATGATTTTATTGTCCTTAATGTGCCTGGAAATGGTTTCCAGGGTTAGCTGCTCCATCATTGTTGCTATGGTTTAATTTTCAGTTCGAGAAAAAAAAAATAGAATTCAGCAAATAGTTTATGGTTTGGGACTGCATCTTCTCTCTTCTCCCAGTTGCTAGAAACTCAAGACATGTTTATTCAGGGCCCAAACATTTTGTTAATGTGGAATGAGCATTCGAAATATTTAAACTTTATATACAATATATTTATTGTTGCTATAGTCCAGAGGCTACTTACTGGGGAAAAAAAAAGATTTATAGCTACAGTGACTTAAAATCCATCCACAAAGGGATAATTTCTCTGATTGAAAGGTATCAGAACTGCAGCTTTTAGGTTTCAAATATGAATTTCTCTGAATCATCAAGATTAATATATTCAGCCCTCTCGTATCCATATCCAGTTCAATCTACTACTTTTCCGCAAAAATCATTCGTCTTATTTGACATTATAATGAGGTCCATGTCCTCTCCACATCATCTCACTGGCTGGCTATCTACAGAATGCATTAAAATAAAATTAACTATTCTCACGCATAGCCTCAAACTTAAGCTTCTCTGCTTGTGTCAGGATGCTTTTCTGAAGACCACCTGTTGTCCTTTTATGTAATGCTTTTCCTCATACACTTTTTAGAAAATTCCTCAAATATGAAACATTCTCCTAGCCTTAGGTGACATACAGTCATTCATTTCTCCTTCAAGAGCTATCTCCTCAAAAGTTCACATACAATTGTACTCTATGGGTTTTTTTAAGGTTTCTATACAAAATTCAGGAGAGCTATGTAGTTCTTAGGATATTCACGTTGCTCTCGCAAGCAAACCCTAATCAGCACTGATTTTTTTCCTTTTAGTCCTACTTCAGTTATTCCTTATGTTGCCATTTCCTCTGGCTGGTCATAAATAAACAGCCTATGACCCTTTCAGTGTACTGACTCCCTGTTAATTTGTTTTTACAAAAGCCCATGCATTTCCAGCGTGCTAACGAGCAACCGCAGCTTTACACTGCGCATTAAGGTCTCCAGGGACCGCAATGAAATCATCAGCATTAGATTGGTAAGCAGTATTGAAGCCAAAATATACTCCTACTTGAGGCAAGTTCCCTCCCTCCAGTAGTGACTGTACTGCTTTCCCTCAAATGGAAACGTATCTTAAATGCAGCCCTATTAGGATCATGTATTTAAGGAAGTAGGTTTATGAGATAAACAAAACACAGAAGCCAGGACAACATGTATCTTAATAAGAGGTCTTAGGTGATCTCAAACATATTTTTTTTCTTTTTCGCAATAGAATAGGAGATGGTCAACTAGTGAAACGTATCCTTTGTTTTTCAAAATTAGGTAGAGATCCTCGGGTGTATTGTTTAATAAGTGATTTATTCTTTAAAAAAATCTAGAAAACATTTCTATTCCTATATAGATAAAAACAACTGGAAAATATTTTTAAAGCACTCATATTTTTGAAGTTCAGTTGATGCAAACTAATTGCAGATGAATTTGCTTTTTAGATGACAGGATTATTTCATGTTAATGTCTATAATTTAAAGTAATCCCTTTTGAACTCACCTTGGATCAGGCTGAGCAACTTCATTATTCAAGTTCTCATATCCAAATTGATTTAGTGTTGTAACCACAAGCATTGGAGCCAAAGATTGGGCAGGCTTGGTAAATAAAGCATTGGTACCAAAAACCATAGAAGAAAGTGGTGATCTGAAGTATTTAGGGGAAAAAACAAACAAATGCACAACACAAACTTATGAATATATTAATTACAATAGTGGTTTTTTAAATCCTGTTAATATGCAAATGCTATCATGCTACTTAGCTTTATTGTTCACACATTATAGCAAACAGATCAGCTATCATAACTAAATGAAATTTTCTTTGGAAATGAACAGTAATAAACCTGTGCGGTATATATATAGCTTGGCCTTAATTCTGAAATTACTTGCGCTCAAGTTCAACTTTGTGCACATTGAGTAACTATTGAAGTTAAGTTAGACCGACCAGTGCTTGGAGAATTAATTACAACTTAAGACTTTACATGCATGAGGCCAGAAAAGGAGACGTTTTTTTCTTCATGAAAGCAATAGCTCTCACCTTTGAGGGGCAAGTCCTTTAATACAGTGACCAGGATTGAATCTGCACTTATATTAACATTGATGGGATCAACAGGAAGTTATCTGCACTTCAATAAAAATCCAAAAGATCCATGAGTTGTAATATACTACATCACAACAGGTTTTAGCAATTTTTATTTCAGAGAGATAACAGCAACTAGTTAAATTCAAAATTTGTACTTTAAGTAGCACAGGAAAAACTTTCTAAATGCTTTTGCCATGTTGGAAAGGCCTTATTCAGAAAATTCTGTAAGTGACAATTGATGCATATGGTTATAAAATAATTCAAACTGACAAAAATAAACAGACAAAAAACTGAAGGACTGGGCTTATGCTACAGTAGAATTAAAACTAGAAATGACATAATAATCTGTTTAAATTACTCTGCTGAAATAACTGCAGGAAACTTTATTCAAGTTCTTATCTTTACTTATGCTAAGCTGCTTTTATAAAAAGTACTTCTGTATCAAGGATCCAAGATCATTTACTGTCTTTACTTTGACATAATCTAATTTACGAACGAGTAACATGGCAAATAGTATATTTAAAGAAAAACAGTTAAGACTGACATACCTCCGCTTGTACTTTACGAAATCTGCATCAACAATATCTGCCAAAGGCAAATTGAACAAACTAAATGAAGCCTGTACAATTACCCTAAAGAAAGACAAAATATTTAAGATGTTCATAGTTCCTATATACACTTCCCTTAGGAAATCATAACTGACATTCTAACACAGACACCCCAACACTGACATTTCCGCAAGCACACACGTGATTTAAAAAATTCTTTAAAACATGGTGATTTGCTGTTTAAACAGCAGCTCTGAAAGCATTATTAGATCTGTTCTTAGTTGACAATTAGAAATCAGTATGCAAATCTAAAAGGTGAGGGGTTTTTACTTTTTTTTTTCCTGGACACTGGTGCAAAAAGTCCTAAATACTTGCTTGAGATTGTCAGTAAATGTCATTTTGAATGACATGGAGAAAAGAAACACCTTAGAAGAAAGAGAAACCGAAAATTTTATCTTGAAATCTGAAAAGAATATGAGCATTACTGGAAAGATTCCATGGAATACAAACTTCAAAGTGGGTGATTTAGAATAGTAAAAAGGTTTTATATGCATTCCTATATATGTATTTACATTATATATGTGTGTTTAAACACACCCGTCCCATCCCGTCCCGTCCCCCAACTCTTTAACAAACTGCTAACTGAAACCATAAACTCACATACTAGGATTTCTATGTCTTATTAAATTTTGGGTGCGATTAGCTTTTACTTATGGGAGGCTTTGAACAACTAGCACTTTAAACATACAGTCTTTAGGTACCTTAGATTTTTTTTCCTGGGGAAATCAATATATATCTTCATCATTTAAAGTATGCAGGTAATGAAATTCAATTTATTGCTCACACAATTCGGTGTTAAGGTAGCCCATGACAGAAATACTGAAAATAAGAATGAAGGGGGAGGGAAAGAAGATGAAAAAAAGGAAGGTAGGAAAGAACATGTAGAAAGAAAGCAAAGAAATAGAAAATGAAGAAATAAAAAGAAACTGCTGTAACAATGTTCTGATACAAGCAGGTCTTTATTTTTAAATAAGATTTTTCATGTATCATAATATATTACTTCTGTGAAAATACTACTTCTTGGCATCATACTTACCCAGTACCAGTGAAAATGTGACTCAATATTGGTTACCTAACAGACACCTGACGTAACAATAATTTGTTTTGTAGTGCAATACACAAATGTTCAAGCAATACAAAATGAGGTCTGAGCTTTACTAGCAAACAGTCTCTGAAGAGTTCCTCTACTGAGATCTGTGTCTGTGTGGATGAGATTCTGCTTCCCTTGAATCTCATGTTAAAGCAGGTATGTGGCTGGAGGCATGTGGCTGCAAACCTTAATTACAGTTCATTTTTAAGACTTTTGGGGGGTTTTAAAGCAGAAATTAAAAGCTGAAGCAGAATAAAATCAAAGCTGAAAAAAAAGGTGTAACTAGAGTTTCAACTTTTCTGACAAGTGAAACAGAACAGAAATGAAACCATAAAAGCAGCAGCAAAATCTTCATGCCATTAAAAGCAAGTGTCCACTCTTAGAATTACTTAAGCTGTATCTATGCATAGGGAAGTGTAGTTACTTACATGTTTGTTGTAAGATAAAATGCCAACAGGTAATAGTGTCCTGGCCCTAGAACGAACATGATGGCAGCAGCTATTCCTTCAACGTAAAAGGAAAACAAGATGATTCTGTAATAACCAAACTTCTTCAGTGAAGCATGACTGAGAAGAACAAGGCACTGAAAAGATAATATACACATATATATGAGGAAAAGATGTAGTACAATATCTTAGGATTAGCAGAGTTATACAGCACAGACCATAAATTATTACTGCCCATTAAAGAAACAAACAAACAAAACAAGCAGCCCAATCCTTTCTAAATAGTTAAATCTAAATTAAAAAATAGGAATTGAACAAAGAGAACAATCTACTGGTTCATTCTGTGCTACCACTACCAGGTAACAATGGTTCTCCATTCACTCAAAGCTGAGAACTACTATATCCTGAGTTCTCCTTCTACATGTGTTCCCACATTTAAATACGTTAACATAATGAACAAACCCAGGACACTACAGTCAGACAAAGATTACTGTGGCAAATGCTATTTTAAAGAAACTCAAGTTTTCTACTTAAATGAAGGATCAGGAAGGTAAAAAAAATCAGGAAAGCTGGTGTAAGAAAAAAAGTTGGTACTAAGAAACTTAAACATACTCCTCTCTCTGGCTGTTTTCAGGCATTTTGCAGAAATGTACTTACATTAGAAATGGTAAAGCATTATGTAATGCATGATATTGTAAAAACCTTGAACTTGTCTCCCTGTAATTGAGAAATAACCCTGTCTCAGGAAGTACTTCTGATTTAGAAAATTCCTTATTACCTGTATGTTTCTAAGACTGCATATTTCTAAGAAAAATACTAATTTACTGATGCAAATTTAAATTCGTTTGCTTATGTTTCAGCAACAAAGTTTCCCTTGTCGGCAGGTTTTACTCTTCACATCCATTGCTAAAAGGAACCTAAGACACAAGCTGAATTCCAGTTCAGTACCGGCCCCTGAAGCATGGTTCATAAGGGGCTTTATTTTACATGGGTTGGGTGCTTTTCCAGTAAGTGAAGTTCAGGACATTGCCATCAGAGAATTCTCTTATTATATCTTGAGCTCAAAGGGACAAAACCTAAGAAAAATAAGGTCACAGCAAACTCTCTACGGTTCAGTGACTTTCTAGGCAAAGAGTCTTCAGGGAGCAGAGAGAGATGTGTTTTCTGAAAGATTGTTCGTTTCAGTGTCACACTGATTTTATCAACAACGATTGCTATATATTGAGTGTAAAATTATTTAAGCTTTCCTAACTTCTGCAGCTTCTGATTCATGTCCAAAGTTCTTCAGCTAATTGTTTGAGTTACAGGAAAAAAAACTATTAAACCTGTGGTAAGGATAAAAGTTGAAATTATACATACTTAGGAGTTCTGGAACAGAGAAGGTATGTTTAGGATTTGTATATTATATATGCAAAAGCCAAAATGGTTACTGAAATTGAGCTGTGAGTTAGAGTTGCACTTAGAAATATCTACTTTTAGATTTCACTTACTGGAAACTTCACAAATTAATGAACATAATGGCCTGATTTTCAGAAATTCTGAACAGCAGCAGCTATGATGAAAGTCAGGATACTCAGTTTTTGAGCAATCCAAGAAGTAAACACAGGGAAAGTTTTAAAAGATCCAGTGAAGGAAGTTAGAAGGGAATGAACAGGAGAATTATTTTATTCACCACAGACACATATGTTTACATTCCATGGGACATATTTTTGCTGCTTTTCTTGTTTTCACACATTACTTGTTTGAGTTTTCTCTCTTTTCTTTTCTAGTTCATTACTCCTCCTCCCATCTCTGATTGGCGTCTTGAAAGTCTCTCTCTCTTACTCTACCCAGTAAACGCAGCTGACCAAGACCGCAAACAACAAAATAAATGGGAACATGTTAGTCTCCAAAAGCAGCTATTTAGAGTTTTGTTTGGTTCCCATGATCAAGATACCACATATTTCAACAATGCTTTTAATATCTAATAATTTTTCTGGTGTTTTGTGCAGTTTATCTCAGAAACTGAAGAAGAGATTATTCTTTCATCATGTATTACAAATCAAAACCAAAGAGAAAAAAATTTGCTTTTAGAAACTTTTTATCTTGACCATGTTTTTCATTTCTTTATACTTAGGTATTATAAACTCTGTAGGATACTAAACATTCACTCCCTGCAGTCACATCTCATGTTCTTGTAAACAGATACTCTACCAGCCTGCCTGCCTGTCCTTTCTCCCTGCCCTGCTCTTACATTTGGTTGGCCTGCATAGAGAGGGGCTTTCTTCCTTCAGAGCACTGGTGAGCTGGATTTGTTTCTCGGTATGGCCAATGCCTTATGCCAGGTACAGCATTTTTTTCAACAGACACTGTAAATGGATACCTTAAACTAATGACAACTAGTAAAACACCACGTTTTCATATTTTGAAATTGCCTACCTGAGGACAAATAAAGCCTGCTCCATACATGATACTTCTTATTGAGGATGAAAGGACATCCTTAGGAATAAGATTATCCGCAAAGATCATCATAAAATTGTTGCAGAAGGCTAGGTGGAAGACTTGGAAGAAGTTCATTGTTACAAAAAATAAGAAGTTTTTCTCTGTCATAATCTGTTTGGTCAATGAAATTACAGAGGACCAGGAGAGAGCTCCATCACTGTTTTCCAGATTAGCATTCTCCACACCAATTTCTCTCCGCTCATATTGACTAGTACTATATTTGCCTGTGTAACACATACAAGCTGTAGCTAATGCTGCGACCAAAACAGCGAAAGCCTGAAAATAGGCAAAATTTTCCATATTGTCTGATACAAGACCACAAAAGAGAATGCTTGTTGATCCAATCAGTGTTGCTACTTGGTTGTACTTAATAAGCTGAAGCCTACTTTCATGTCTTGTTGAGATTTCTGCAAAGAGCGCACACTGTGCTAGAAGCACAAATGTAAGCAAACCATCAAAAGCACATAATGCAATGATGAGGTGAAGACCACTTAGCCAGTCACCTTCTTCATAATGTTTCCAAGGAAACCAAGGAAGCAAAAAGGCTAACGCATATAAAGGAGCTCCATATAAAATTGAAAACTGGCGTCTTGAGCAGCATGCGGATTTGGAGTTATCTTGAATATACCCAAAAAGAGGATCGTTAATGGCATTCCATATCATAAATACAACCTGCGACAAAGAAGGAAGAAACACAACAGAATTTATCATTCGTGTGAGTTTTTGGCAGAGGTGATACAAACACAGAAGTAATACATATCATATTTATTTTTAATAAATCTCTAGTCAAAGAATAAAGAAAGATGAAAGCTTCTCAGGTCAAAACAGACTCCAGACCAAATTCTTAAAGGTATTTAGAGGTTTACAGTAATTTGAAAAAACACGATGAATAAGTAGGCAGGTGCCCAACTGCATGTGAAATAAATCCCTATCTCTAAGACTTCACTCCTTCAAAAGCTTATATATCTGGGCTTCATCATGCAAAGCAAGTAATTCCAAACATGAGCTGGCCCATAACTTTCAGGCGACCATTTACAACAAGAGTTGCTCATGTGGATAATGACTTGCGGCATAAAGGAAGTACTTAAGTACTTAAACAGTCCATAGGAAAGCACTAATGTCAAACACATCTATGGAGCTGAGGTGCAAGATTAGTTTAGAACATTGCCTCAAGCTATCAAAGCTTTCCAGCAATTAAAGTCCGGAGATTTTTAGTCTAAAGATTGTAAACAGTGTGTTTTATGTGTACCTTCAGTTGCTTATGGATTAACTAAACTGAAAATTTATTTACTGTATGACTCTTTGCAATGCATCAAAAGTTAATTCCCAAGTAAAAAACCTGACTTTGTTATGATAACACAGACACATAGCACAACACGGTAATCAAAATATTCAATTGTACAGTACCTGTGCTTGATGAAATGCTACTTCTGAAATTTTGTATCGGTTTAGGAAAAGCTTAACATAGTAGAAATTAAAGATACTGTTCATCATTCCAGCACCTAGTGTAGTCATGGAATATGCCAGTGCATTAGAATGAATTCCCAGAACAAACTTCATTGTCCACAGGTACAAGTCTCTTCTTCTTCAAGTTACAAAAAAGAATTACAACAGTTGGTAGAATAATTTTCCAAATTAAAATGACATGGGAGATTTGCTTGTTTCAGAGGTGTAGAAATGGATTCTTAGAGGAAAATTTCTCCATTCTTTCTTTTTCTAAAAAATGAGAAACATTTTCCTGAGTTTTGAGAGACTGAGCACAAAATTGAATATATGCAAAATACGAAAAAGTCAGTGACATTTCTAAATATAATCAGTGCTTAAAAATCAATGGAATAGGTAGACAAAAACTTAAAAGAATCCCTTCTGAACTGGTGCACAGACTCAATACAAAAATCTGCTATTGCGAACACAAATCTTAGTGTAGTGTTCAAAGCAACTGCATACATTTTACATCTTTCTTGCTAGCTACGTAGTTTTAAAATTATGGACCGTGTAGGAATGAAGTGACTCAATTCACATCCTTACATACTCCACTGCTATGAATGTCAAATGCAGCATGCACTTTGATGAATATTTATTTCAAAACAAATACCAAGCTTTGTCCCTGTATTTTTAAATGTTAATTGTTAACAAGCCATGGAAGCAGTATTTTGACCTAATAAACTAATGAGATATGAATAGAAACCATAAAGCAAACAAAACACCTTTCAATAGTTTAAACATTTTCATCACATAAGACTAGATGTAAATAGAATCTAGCAAGTAACACATGCACAGCATTTTAAATACATCCAAATAACAGAGATTCAGACCAAGAATATATACTTATTTAATATGTTAAACAGATCTTCAGCCAACAATTTTTCAAGATGCTGACTTTTTCCATCTATCTAGCAATTAACTGAAGTATGCTGGGTATAAACTGTCCCATGAAAATAGCTACCTCCAGGGAACTGCCTTTTAAAGCAGAGTAATGACTACCTTTATGGTCCTTGACCAGATTTGATTCTATAAGCCCAATACAAAAATACTTCTTCCAGGTCTGTTTTTAACTAAGGCTTTATTAATCTTTACATCTATTTGAAGGAAGCTGTCAGCCATTAATTTGGAGATACTTCAGATTCAAATTGTAGCCTTACTATGCACACTAACTCCAGAGCTTATGTCCGCGCTTTGCTCCTCTGCATATTAATAATTTTTTTTTCCTAAATGCTGTTTTCAAATATCCATCAAAATACTTAGTTTGAATATTTGCTTGATAAGAAGATCTATAAGCAGCTCCCTGAACTCCTCATAAAAATGACCATGAAAGAAAGAGGAAATTAAAACCAAGGCTGTTTCCAACCTTCCTGCTTCCTTTGGTTTATAGAGTGGCTGAAGACAGGCTGCTGTGGGGGAAGATGGTAACCTGCTAATCCAGACAAAAGCTGCAGATCAGGCAGGGACTGGAGAAGTGTATATTCTGGCTAAGGCAGAGGATGGAACAGCAGTTTTTTCAGCCCCCAAAACAGAAAATGAACTCTTGAAGAGCAAATAAAATGTGTATTATTTTTGTGTGTATATTTAAGATGCTCAAATATGAAGCAATATGCAAAGAGTAGATAACATCTCTACAGGTATGAAAAAAAAATTAAGCTGACGAAACAACTTGAATCAAGTTTGGCTTTTTGTTTTTTTTTTTTTCTTTTCCTAAAGCCAATTTATTTGTAGGAAAATGACTGAGTTTTTAGATACTTGAGGATGAGTGTGATGTATATTTTCAAGTTTATTTTTCACTGAGCTACAGCTGTAGAAACACTTCCATTTTCAGGGGATGAGATTTTGCTTTTTTTTTTTTGTAACAAGTTTGGTTTCACAAACTTTTACTGAGAAAACTAAAACGAAGAATAAGGTTATTGAAAAGATGCCCATTTGAAATGTTTATTTTAAAAAATAAGTTTGATATTACTAACTGTGCAAGTCAGTGCACTAAGTATGTTAAGTGTCCCTTTTTTTTTTTTAAAGAAGTGCATATTTAAGCCTTCACAAATACACTTAATGAAGTTATATATAGTAAATATTAGGACTTTTGGAAAGCTAGGCATGTCATCTTTATTTCTTCCTGGAGCCCCCTGCATGGGTCTTTGAATGAAGAATTGCGAGACTCTCTTTCTCCTCAAATCCCATGAGCATCAGGAATAAATGTGCTTCACACTAACAGCAAACTAAGTAACTTCTGAAATATTTGACTCAATTCCTTCCTACACACAATTTAAAAAAAAAAAAAAGACCTCTCAGCTTCAGAAAATTTGAAAGTAACAAACAAGAAATTTGTAATTTCTTCAACAAAAACCTTCTAACAATGTGCAAATAGGCCTCTAGGGCCATGAGTAATTGTAATATACAGGATCTGACACAACTCTTTACACTAATTGGTACATCTGGACCTGTACCTTGTTTATGAAATAGGTTCAATTAGAAGTTGAGGTACCACACTTCCTTCCCCAGAAGATGTGCTCTTTAATTGTACTACAATGAAATCATGCATGAGTATCCCCTCCCTCTTCTTAATAGCCAGCCTTTATATTGAATAGGTTAAGGCACAGGTGTTGACATTTTGTGACTCACAGAAGGCAAATCAGTTTCAGAAATTTCTAGTGGTTACAACTGTGTTAATACAGATGAGCCAAAAGAACAGACTGTTTAAACCAGTGAGATGCAGTACGACATTACTTGCATTTCTCCCAGAGCTGGATGACAATCACTAAAAGAAACTAGAATGTAAGTCTAAAGAGGAAAAGTGGATTCCCAAGCGATAATAAAGTTTTGACTGAGGCCTGCTAGCTGACATCACGCTCGGCTGTACTGGGTCCCAAACTGCAGCATAATGCTCACCGTCCTGACAAACTGGTTGGACACAGTATCTTCCTCATCTTTCTTCCATGACTTGAACCACATTAAGGCAGAACTAAGAATATACGCTTTCCTAGTCCGGAGGGGGAATGCTGCTGAAGCAGAGAGGAACAGCAAACAGGGCACCTGGAGAAGGAGGGCACGGGCAGCTCGTTGAGTGCCGCCACTCTTCCAAGGCCGCGATGCCACGGCTGCCCAAGCGCTGCCAAGCTGGGGCTCGTGGGAGGCACAGAGCTCTGGAAACTTGCGGGACTGGACGCTCGGAGGTGCTCAGCAGCTAAAACTGGGCAAATGAAGCTACTTTTTCCTCAGCAGCTCGCCAGATACGGGACACGGCTCCCTCTGCCTTGTAAGGAAAAGAGGCGAGCGCAAGCGGTGACGGCCTGAGCGGCGTGCGAGGCACGGGGACGGCCGTGCTCAGCCGCGACAGCGGGGCCACGGCTGCGTGCTCCCGCGGGGCCACGCTCTGCCCTGCCCTTCCGCGCTCCGGCGCCCGGGCTCCCCGGGGAGGCGGCGGGAAGGCGGCCCGCACAGGAGCCGCGGCTCGGGGGCCGAGCCCGCCCTGGCTGGCTCTTCCCTCAGCCCAACCCCGCGGGCTCCCAGCACAGGGCGACCAGGAGCCACCGCCCTCCCTACGCCTAGGCGCGCCGCCCCACCCAGGGCTGTGCCAGCTCTGCTCCGCCGCAGACCCACCGGGATACCCCCTAGCAACCGCTCCCCGCCATTAACCCTTCGCAGCCCCAGCAACCACCGCCCCTTTCCACAGGCGCTAACCCACCTCCTCCGACTGGAGGCTGCGCAGCAGGCTGCGGGGGCGGGGCGTAATCAGCCCGGGCCAACCTTCTCTTCGTTCTCACTGGTGCCTTGACATGAAGTCGCTTTGTGATTGGTGCAGGTTCCTTTCGATCTGTGCGGCGGGCAGCTTCCCATTGGCTCCTCGCAGGGGAGGTGAGGGTGTTCTGTTTGAATCGCGGGGAGGCGGTGGGCGGGTGGCTGTAGCTTGCCACGTTGCCGCCGGCAGCTTCGCGCAGCCCGACCAGAAGGGGGAGAGGTTCGGCAAAGTCCGGAAACGCTCGGCAATGGCCGGAGGCGGCTTTTAAGGAGAGGAGCGGCTGCCGGCTCGCCCTGCCCCGCCGTCGCTCGGCGTGAGGGGACCCCTCGGAGCGGGCGCCGCCGCCTCGTCCTCCCGCCGCGCCGTACGGGGAAGGGGCGCGATGCTGGCCGACAGCCTGGTGGAGGAGTTCGAGATCCGCGAGGATGAGCCCTGGTACGATCAGCAGGACCTGCAGCAAGGTGAGCCGGGGCGGGGGCGAGGGAGCGGCGGACGGCGGGGATCCGCGGCCGCGGGGGGCGTGTGAGGGAAGGGGCCGTGGCGAGGAGTGCGTGTGAGGGAAGGGGGCGGCGGGTGGGCGCGGGGCACCGCCACAACGGCGGTGCGGAGCCCGGCGGGTCGGCGGGCGCTCGGGCGGGGCGGTGGGAAGGGCGTGAGGGGGCCGGAGCCGCTGGCGAGGGTCGCGGGGCCGGAGCCGCCCCGCAACTGTGGCGGTCGGCAGCCCGCTCCCCTCACGGCCGTGCTTCCCGCCGCCGCGGGCAGAGGCATCGCTGCTCGCGGTGCAGATTGCAGCCGCCTTTGTCTGAGGAAGGGGTTGCTGCAGCCGAGTGGAATTGTGCCTGGGTCCCTCTCCGCCCAGCAGGGAGGGAGGCGGCTCTCCGAAAAGTTGCACCTTGCCGGGACGTGAAGCAGCTCTTCGGGGTAGGCGCTGGAAGTAGCGGGCGCTGGAGGCATCGGGGTGGGCGCTGTGTTGCGCCCTGCTGAGGCTTTTTGTAAGGGCTCACAGTGGATGAAGTTGTAAAGGTAGCAGTGCTCGATTAAATTGCAGGTCCATTATTAAAAGCGTTCTAAGTTGTCTTCTTAAAATACACAAATAACTCCACTATGCATCAGAATTATACGTATCTAGCTCCTGTGTGTCATTCTGTCACTTAAACGCTACATGCAAGAGGTAAAAGTTACTCTCATTTCACAGATGAGGAAGGAGTCACAGGAATAAACAAAGTATAATTGGACTAAAAATCTTCTACAGACACGATATGGAAAGAATGTGCAATTTCCTTAAGAGCTCAGTGGCATTTACGATGGGTATTTACTTAGTTCTACTTTTTTTGTTACTAATCCTGGCTGTGTTTTAGAAGGCCAGCTCAGAGCTGTGAAGTGACTTCCTGCCAACCTGCTGTAGCCTGATGCTTTTGGCTTTTACATTGAAGTACCTTAATTCGTGGGATTGGTAGGTGCTACTGTACTCTAAACCACAAAAAAAAAAAAAAAACCACAACAAAAAACTTCTGAAAGCTCTCCCTACTTAAGCAGTTTCACACTGAGATCAGGCATCTGACAGCAGAAACTTTGAGACAGGAATAGGTGTCTCTAATTGTATGCTTTGACTATAAAATAGCTAACTGTTTGAAAGCTGTATTTAGGTACTCTTTGCTTGAAATAGATGTTTTCACGGCTCTAGAATATAAACCAATCAATTTAGACAAGATCCTGAAACTGTAGTTTGTCAAAGGGAAGAGAGTTGAAAATTTGAAGACATGATTTAGCAGTGTTTTTACTATGTTAGTGTTCGTGGGGTAGAAAACCTACAATGAGACTTGACAAGATACAGCAACTGACTTCTTCCCTTATTGATATTTATTTAATTTCATCTTTTAATTGAAATGAGAGAAATATTAAATAATCACCATTTGGCTCTCTGCTGTGAGCTTTTCAGGTTGTTCCATTCTAGAGGTTTGTGCATTTTAAGGGTAGGTTAATGCTCTCTGAACATTTGAACAATCTTTTTTTTTTTTTTTTCTGGGGGACTTTCTCTCTGGAAGCCTAAACAGAAGCGACTGATAGCCTTGCCAAAAGGGAAAGGGGGAAAGTAAACTGATGGGCAAGTTGAAATGCAAAGAAGAAATTCCTTATAGGAATGTTTTTTAAATGTTGTTATGCTTTATTCCTGGAGTCTGAAAGATACTTTTCCTCCTCTAAGACCAAGCAATGCTGATGTATGTAAACAGAGTAGTAAGATTGCTTATCGAGGTCACTTGAAACTTCTCACAACCCAAACAATCAGTGCATAGTTAAAAACTGAGGAGTAGGTTTATGAGAAAACCTAGGTTGTAAAAAATGAGGAAGCACCCTGAAACAACCTTGTAGCCCTTGTCAACCAGTCTTTGAATCTTAAAATTAGGAGGGTTTTGGAAAATCTTTGACAGTCTTTGTATGCACCAAAAGCTTTTGCCGTGACAATGGAGGTGGGCTTTTCTGGCATGCTGTTCATGAAAACAGAATGCTCATGGAATTCTTTTAAGGATGGAAACAGCCATCCTGCAACATCCATGTTCTGCTGCAGTATGCTGACCTTTGAAAAAGGAATTCTTTTCTATGACTGTTTTTTTTACATCATGCTGTTACTCACTTCAACAAAACAGAGAGTAAACTGAATATGGAGTAGAAAATATGAAGCTAAGTAAAAAAAAAAGAGTTTAATTTTAGAGTTAAGTAAACTTCAACCAGGTTTCCTTATATATTTTGCACTATTAATGCCTTTGCTGTTGAAAAGAACGGGCTTATTTTTAGATAGAGAATTCTCTGAATCATTTTGTTAGATGAGTTATGAAAAAGTAGAAGAGAAGGATCCTGGTATTGTTTTTTTTTTTTTTTTTTCCTCAATTATAGTAACACTATCAGAAGAAATTGTGGAGAAGTGCTGGTGAGGGCTGTTTAACACAGAAGCCCTATCACTGAAGACTTGTTTTGGTTTAGAGACTTCTGAAGGAGCTGTTAAACGCCAGTACAGCTGATCACATTTACTAAAATGAAGATCATAAGATCTGCGCGTATGCAGTTTGCATTATTAAAAACCTCTCTGCGTGCATCTTCATAGCGAAAAGAAAAAAATGCATGTTTGTGGCAGAACTTGGCTATTACTTTACATAAATTTACAACAGAAAATGCAAAATCCTTCTAGTATTGTACAGTAACTCTCTAAGAGAAATGTAAATTGACTGTTTTTCTTCTGTATCTGGAGAACACATTGTACATTTCACTCTTAAAAGTTGCTCTTTACAGGTCTTATAGGTACTTCACAATGTAGAAAAATGGATGCAAAGCAATTTCTTAATTTTAGAAGAGGTCAAATTGTTTAAATTCTTGCTTTCTCTAGGGATAGGAGTTAGGGTTTTATTCCATGTTCTTGAGCTCTTCCTCTTCTCCCTCTCAGAAACAAGTTGCCTTAATTACAAAATAGCATGCTTCTCCCATAGTAACTCATTTGTGCTCTGCTGTTCTAATAAACACAATGAGTGTGTAAGTATGACATGAATTCTGTTACTCACATTGTTTTCAAAGAATTATGTGGTATGTGCTACTTGATATAGTAGATGAGGGAGCATTTAAGAATGAAACTGTCAATTCCTGAATGTACTTAAACATCAAAACAAACTTTCACTTTGGGAAGGGAAATGGCAGCAAGTAATTCCATTATGCATTACGTCTTTAACATAATCCTAAATCCTCTCTAAAGCTCTTACTCTACTCTATTAAAATAAAAGAATGGACTATTTAGTCTTTGCCTTGAATGGTGCCAGTATTGTTGACTAGCTTTAAAGATTGTGGCTTCTAGTAAAGATTTGTGTAGAAAGAGAACTTGTGAATTGGGACTCCATTTTACATAGGATGATAGATTCACTGGATGTGAAGACTACAGTATTCTTAAATGTGATAGAACAAACAGCTTGGTGTTTGACTAGGAGCTATTCTGTCTGTGGGTAAACAATGTACAATCTCTGTTTAAAAATGGGAAAAACTTAAGCTGGGCGCCTTAAGGTTTCCTTATCCATACTTTAAATACTTTAATCAATACTTTAAATCCCAGCTCTAGAACAGGCTGTTTCTCAACAAGTGGTGATACAGTGAAAAAAAAAAAAAAAACTATGTAAGGATAAACTCCCAAGTATAGATCAATGTGCTGTGTGGCTCCCTGTCACAGATCTCTTGAAACCGTCAAGAACTCCCATGCAGTGTGATTTATTTTTAATTAATCTTTGTGCCATTTATTCTAAGAATCTTACCTTAAGGTAGGAAACAATGCACTGCAGCTGTAAAGAATGTGTAAAGAATACCACAGCTGTTGTTTTGCCAGGATTGGACATCTACAACTTAATAGACAAATGCTCCTACTCACTTGTCCTTGTAAGTTTGAATTTGGTCTTTGGGTTATGTATGTAGATGGAGTAATCATTTTGGAGAGGCTGCCAGACTGAGGTTAGCACAAAACAATCTTGGAATAGTGTTCTATATTACAATGACTAGCTGATAAGATAATTGGGAAAGGGCAGGAAAGAGGTAAGATAACATGTTAAAACAAGGGCATCTTAATCAAATGAAAATGGAATGTGTTTTCTCATCTAGCTACAACTACCGATGATGCAATACCAGTCTCTCATATATTAATTTAAGTCTTTTTGAAGTGAATCTAAGTTTTTCTTGACTTTTCTGTCTCTTGCCTATTAGTGATGCTAGTTCTATGTGAAAACTAACAAGATTGTATTGCATGCATGCAGCAGACAACCTGGTCATGGCCCAGGTGATGGGAAGGAGGTAGAACATCAGAGATTTTTAGAAATCGATGGATTCTTAACATGTAATACCTTGCACAGATTAACTTATTTTAGCAATAACACCAAGATTTATTTCTTTGTCGAGTTATGTTAGCTTTTGAATTATGCATGTCTTGAAACATAATAATATGGAATATCTAGCACTACTGATGCTGTTGAACAAATTTCAGACTTTCCTCTAGAAAGGAACTGAGTGTTCAGATGATTTATTTCTTAATTTGAAACAACTACAGTCACTGCACCCTGGAGTAGACTGAAGATGACTTAAGTGAAATCGAGATTAAGTGCATGAGAACAAATGACATTTAAAATGATGTTTTGGAGCACATAAAACAATTCTTGTCTCCTAGGTTTATGAGCTTGAAAAGCAGAATAGCTACATTTCTTCATCAGTTTTATGGGTTTTGATATTAGTGTTTCACCATAAAAAGCAGCTGAAACTTTCATTTAGCACTTTGATCCTGTATGACTTGAGCTCCTTGGTGAAGGGGTAATGGGGAAGAACAGCAAAGTAAATAAAAGTGCAGTCAGCTTTGGCCTGGCTCTAGCTTGATGAGCATTTATGGGGTGTTTTATGCTTATTCTTCTAAAACATGAGAGCTGTAAACAAGGTGAAGTGTAGCTACTAACACACCCTGGGTAGAGATGCTGGGGCAGTACTAGGCAGACGGTGGGAAGTGAAGAGAAAATGGCTGATGTGTCTGACCTGTGGCTGAAGGACAAAGAAGACCTAAGGAAGCTTCATGAAATAAGAGTACCTTCTAGGTTTCAGCACTGTCTTAGACTTGCATTATAGATGGTATACGAATGTTCTACTTGAGTATAAGCTAACTTTCTTTTGGGGGACTGGAAATAACTTACAGCAGTTATAATAGCCATAAAACCCACCTCAAGTATTTCATTAAAATGCTTTTAAAATTAGATAAAAGAAGAGAACATTGATTAAAATGCTCTGTAACTTACGTGCAAACGTGATTTCTTTTAGATCTTCACCTTGCTGCTGAGCTTGGGAAGACACTATTGGACCGTAACACTGAACTAGAAGAATCTTTACAGCAAATGTATGCAACAAATCAAGAGCAACTGCAGGAGATTGAGGTAATTAGTAAAGGGATCCAAGTGTTAAAGCATCTAGACCTGCAACATAAGAGCACATAAGTTGAGATCTGAATTTCTTGATATCTGATGGACACTTTAAAGAGAAATGCTGAACAATCTTTAAGCACATCTGCTACTTTGAGAATTTGAGAACCTGCATAGGCTTGATCATAGTGAGAACAGCCTGTCTGATTATTGGAAGCTTTGTGCCATTAAACTTCATATTGGATTAGGCTTGTGTAATGAGAAATGACTGGTATTTTTGTACAGAAAAGTTATTTCATTTATTTTATTGTTAAACTTTGCTGATGTTGCCAGGTAAAATGACATGAAATTATATGATGAATAAATTAATAATTTAAATCATTATATTAAAATTTTATGTTTGTTGTTACCACACTGAAATTTAAATGCTGATAAGTGCAGGAGAGAGATTTAAGTAAAATCTGGTGATATGTCCTTGCACTAAACTGAGCTGTGGTAAAGGGAGCTAAAGTCTATTTCAATTAAAAAAAACAAACAACCAAACAACCAAAACCAAACCAAAAAAAAAAAAAAAAAAACAAAAAAACACCAGCGAAACCAAACACTTAAATAGTATGTAAATATAGGATGTAGTGGATATATTGTTCTGTATTTTCCAGGCAGGGAAGAAAAAAATAATTGCCCTTTCAAAACTACTCATCTTTGTGTTACTTGGTGCAAAATCCTGGCCATTTTCGGCAATTTCCTTTTTTTTTTTTTTTTTTTTTTTTTTTTTTTTTTTTTTTTTTTTTTT
>WHYT01015982.1:129086-171226 GCA_009806455.1 Tetrax tetrax
AAAGGCTGCTGTTCTGCCATCAGGTTAACTGTATGGTCACCGTTTCCCACAGTGGAAATAACACTTGGATCCTCATCACCTAGAGGTCAGCCCCAATTTAGATACTGGAAAGCAGTAACCTTAAACAAGAAAGGCGTAACGCTGTTAGTCACAACTGATTTACTACTAATACTCCTTACTGCTGTAGGGAGATCTGCACTGCTGGACCAGAAGACATGTAAAAGCAATTCTGAATTTTTGGTTGAATAGGGGGTCTTCAGTGGGTTATAACTGTTGGGCAATTTGGAGCACATTCACATATTCAACTTCTATGCTTTAAAAGTATCAAAAATGTTCTCAGATTTCCACAGAACTACTTGATTCTTCTGTAATGTCACTTACCCTCAGCTACCTGTGCCATTGCTGTACTTTAACACTTAACTGTAGACACTGTGCAATAAAAAACTCCAAGGCTGGATTCTTTCATAACTTCTCTCAGAGTGTTGCTCTCCTCCCTAGAGAGCTTTATAGCTGCACCCACAGGTAATGCTGTGACAACAGGGCTGTACTAGGGATGTGTCAGCCATGGCTACATGCAACAGACCACGACAAAGGCTGCAAAAGCTGCCAGAGCTTTAAAACATCTCCCAATTATATTGATAAACTACACTAGAGTACTAATTAAGGTAGAGTTTTAGTAGTTTAAGTATTTTCCACAGAAATATGAAATGCCGTAAGTATGGTAACAATATTCTTAAGCAATCTTACCTGGATTAACTACCTTAATCTGCTTATTTTAGTCAACAACTCAACTAAGCCTTTTCTGAGCGTAAGTAGATGAAATTAATAGAATCTCCTTGAGCTTCTCATGTGATGGAAATTATAGCAGAGAACACGAGCAGTAAAATAACCATGCTGCAATGCTTACAGTGGATATTCCTTATCTTATTGCAGTTAGGCTTCAGTGATAAACCTGTAACAAAAAGATCAGTTACTGTACCTTGTGCAACAGGTCCTCAGCTTGACAGCTACCTCTGGCTGCCCCCTACAGAACAGGACACGAGCAGAATGATGTAAAGCAGTTTACGATCTACCTCTAACCCCTACTAAAACTTCCTGACCTTTCCTTCCTCCGGAAGCCTTCAGGCTATAAAAGGAGTGGGTGCAGCTTCCATTTCTTCTTGGACAAATACAAGGCAGGGTAGAATTGACCTTCAAGATAAAATTTTATTTAAAAAATTACACAAAATAGAGGTTTTACATTGTTGACATGTGATAACTACAGCTGGATGCCTTCCAGAGGGTGCACTCACTTACTTACCTCACTGTATTTGCATACAGAAATACAAAACATCCCTCAAACCAATCCCACACCAGTAAAAGAAATCCAGTAGTTGTTCCACATCTGTCTCAAATGGAGGTGCTTTTCCAAATAACTAATTTCACAGACAACAGGTGAGAACAATTGCTATTAGTACAGAGGTTCAGAGACAGTGATTTTGTTCCCCTCTCCCTAGCCTGATATTTCCACGAACATGACTACCTTCTCTTTATAAAGAGGGCTGCAAGGGCTATTACAATGCTCAGACTAAAGCATGAGCATCTAGGTATTTAAGAAAAACGGGGGTGTTTGTAAACAAATTTAATTTATTGGCATTACATACAAAATAAAGTACTAGACCATGATTTTCTATCATGTCTGTGTCAGTATATGGTTTTATTTTTTTATAACGAAACAGAACGAGAACTGAAGTACATTGGAAATCCCAGATCATTCACGCTGCAGACAGGGTCCCATGTTGCCTTCCTAGTTGCTCTTGTGCCAAGGCGGCTGTGCAAACGTGTGTGAGTGTGTCAGGATGTTAGTGACTGTCTTTCTGCAACACGTGCCCCAAAGCAGGTCAGATCCTGCCCCACACTCCCAAGGCCACAGCATTACTCTGTCTGTGCCGCCCACTGCAGGTTTTCTCTTTCGTCCTGGAGATCACTTGAAGTAAAGAAATCACTACCACCGCTGTCAAGACTGCACCGTCCCCTTAAGATACCACATTCCGCCGTAGCTCACACAGCAGTCCTGGGCAGAAAGAGAGAGTCTGTAAGGTCTTGAGAGCCATTGCCTGGCTTTGGGATAACAAATGTGATCAATAACAAGTCTCCTCTCTAGTACACGAGAGAGCACAAATCCAGAGCCAGAAGGCTATCTCCACTCTGAAAGCCATATACCTTAAATGAAGATGGCAAAACTGAGAGGGGGAAGGTTGAGAGAACAGAAGGGGGATAAACAATGCAAGGGCAGCAAGAAACTGGGCTTTTTAGGGGAGAAGAATAAGCATAAGAAAGGTTGCGGGGAGGGGTAAGGACAAGTGCAACTGAGGGGTAAACACAGGCTGAAGCTCCGGTGGAGAGACTAAAGGCAGCAGCAGGAACGGGCTGGAGCATGAAGGTAATCGCCAGATCCGAAGCCTTTTAAGAAACAACATTCTGTGACAATGAACTGCCGAACCTCAGAACCGTGCTTTGGTATTCTGACCATACGTCTACTAAGCTTACAGCAGGTAAGCACCACAGCAAAGCAGTTCAGTATGCGGGTTTTCTTGTGGCTCATTTTCTTATTTCTATTAGAGGAACACCAAGTCTCTCGAGTTCTAAGCTAATGGCTTCTCTTCCCTTTGCTCCCACCCTCCCATTCAGGTAATTCAACACAAGCTCAAATACTGCTACAGAACTGATACTGTGGAGCTTAAAGGGAAAAAAGTATATTTTTTTCTGAAGTCTTGGGACCCACACATCGCAAAAACAACTACAAAATTAAATGTGGAGGCTAGAAAGAGGGTTTGCAGATTTGATCTGCAGATGCAAAAATACAAACCCTGTAGTCCGTTCCTCTGTGTATACAAAAGGAGCACACGCAGGTGGGGAAACAGGAGTAAAAAAAACCCCAATTTCATTAAAAGAGGAATCCAATCTCTTGTGGCTTAAAGAAGCCAGAGAATCTTCCTATTTCATTAAATCATACCTCTAGATTTTATTTCAGAAACAGATAATTTCACATACTTCTGTGACAAATGTATTCAAGACGAAGAAGCCTGACACAACACAAGGCTGGTCACACAATGGCTTAGTGACTTTAATAAAAAAACAGCACCTAGTTGTTTTAGGGGAAGGTATTTTTTCCAGAAATAGGCTATCTGTTAAATAGCAACAGTATCATGAAAAACTAATGCCAGTGCATTGTTTAGATGTTCCAGGAGAGCTGATACCTGAGCTCATCTAGTCATTTGACAATCTCCCAGCACAGGCAAGCCACATGAAATACTGTCTGGCAGGCAGAAACGTCTGAACTTAATTTAATGCTAAGATGATCAGATTTGTTCAACCAAGACCAGTTTGCTTATTATCACAGCAACAGATCTGTAATTTTTGAAATATGCTATTATTCCATTTGCAGAACTCAGTGTAATAAAGTACTTAATAAAGTACTTAAGGACTTGTCTTATTGAAGTGGGTGACAGTGAGCAAAGGCCCAGTAACAATCATTAAAGTATTACAGTAGTTGGCAACTTTCTACATAGCCACCCTGCATCGCTTTTAAAGCTTGTCAGTCACGGCCTGTGTAGTCCGTACTTTTTACCTTAAACTTCTTTAGCAAGCAAATGGTGCACCTTCAAAGACAGAGATGAAAGGATTCAAATAAACACTCACAATGAAGTGTGTTAACTACTACTTTGCCTGCTTGTTTTGGCTAGGGTTTTGCTCCATACACTGCTGCACGGCCTACTACAGAATGAAATGCATTTTCTTCTGAGTATGTGGCACTTCTGCTCGTCAGCATTAACCAACAGCAGTCGGCTGGTAAACTCAGCACCCTGTGCAGAACCCTCCCACCTACTAAATGTTTAACTCCACATTATTTAAAAGTAACTCTGAAGTATCACATTTACTACACGCTATTCTCTGCTGGTCCAAGATGACAAATAAAGATTTGTTGCAATAATACAAAATAACACATCAGTCGAAGTTACTACTCCTTGGAGGGAAAGAAGGTAGAAGGAGACAAGTGTGTTTTTAAGAAAACAAGCTGAAAGAACAGGCTTTGTCTACATTCCAACAACTATTGTTCTTGCATCCTTATCTTTTGTCAATTCAACATAAAATATGATCCTTTGCTCAAACCAAGCATTAAAAATTAATGTATTAATGGCATCAAACCCACAACGGAACAGAAACTTACCTTTAACACTTTATCCACCTCCTGCTTGTTTAGATCTTCTCCACATTCTTGACTCAACTGGTTCTGGATGACATTCCTGCGCACTCGATAATTTTTTGAAAAGATTTCAAGCAAAACTTGGCGATGCTTTAAAGGAAAATGTATCATGAATACAAAGAGAAAAATAATTATTGTATCAAAACTGCATGTGCCTTAGCCTGTACAAAACATTCACTGAACTACATTAGCGGATTCTTGCATCATAGTCCTGAAGCTGCCCCATATACATCTGCTCTTCAGCAGTGCCCTAGCCTCTGAGGGCTTTACAGGGATCTCTCCTTACCCCACGGCCAGACCTGCCCCTGTCCTGTGACCTAGGGCACCTCCAAAAGTACAAGAATATGCTGAAGAGGGGGCTGCAATATATTCCTCTCAAACGTTTTCAAGGAGGCTGGATACTGCTTGACTCTTTCCTATAAAAATTTATTTAGATCATGGACAGAGGAGTTACAGTGTCCATGCTCATTTTGTTAGGTATCTTCCTTTTCCCTTTATTTACTCTGATATCAATTAAAACTCAGGGATGCTCACATAAGCTGTAATCATTTCCTCTATGTATAAGCAGACACATCAGGTAACAACATCATTTCATCTCTGGTCAATGTTACACTACCATCAAAAGAAAAAAAAATTGGACTGGATCCTGGTGTGAGCACTGCATCAAAGAATCCTTTCTCCTCACACATTCAAAATTATTTGTATTCCACTGAGCTAGGTACTGACATGTATTACCAACATACTGTGTTGTTTCTGCCCACACCACCTTGTCTTGACACCGCAATGATCACCCTGCGAGCTAAGAGCTTCCTCTCAGCTGGATATAGATTGGTATTGAAAACTGGACACTTCAACAGAGAAAGAGGAAAATTACCTGCTGTACCAGCTCCAGAAACACAAATTCAAACAACGCCAAATGCTCAAAAAACATGTACTTGGGAATGTCACTTATTTTTATCTTTACCTGATCGTAAGTGTCACCGGCTTCCCAAAGTGCATAGACCTTTAGTTCATCTGGTGAAGCAGCAGTCTGTGGAGGAAACTGAGAACAAGAGGCTGTTAAAAATAACCATCTATTTAATGAGCTCTGCTTAATGATTCTATGATACAGCATCCCTGGACACCTACTACTGAATCAAAAACGTTGTTGCCATGTAATGAGAACTGCTGAAACACCACAACCTGCTCTCCCATTCTACACTGAAGGGGGTAACTTCGCTCTGGCAGCCCCTGTGCCTGCTCAGGCACGGCCCACCCTGCAGACACGGAGCAGACGCCTTCTCACAGGCCCAATGATGTCAACAGAAACACGAACAGGATCAAACATGTCCTGCTGGGTCATCCTGCAGCACACAGACCCCAAATTAATGAGGGGCTAACCACGGCCTAGGGAATGGACAAACACCATGGCACCCATGTGCGCCCTGATGTGCCCAGGGCCCTGACGCCACGTCTGGCACACCACCAACCATTTCAGAGCTTTAAAATAGAACTGCTGGGCATACTGGAATCCTGTGAATTTTGCATGGGGACAGTTTTCCACTGGTGGAGAGTCAACCACCACATACCAGAACAATCCCAGGGCTGGAACCTTAGCCGGTATCTCATGGCAAGATGTCTACATTTTTCCTGTCAGCAGCATTTGCTTCCAGACCATCCAAAGCTCTCAACTGAGAGCACCAAGTGTGCTGCAGGGTCTCTCTGGAGGTTTTCACATTTACAGTGGCAGGTTTTAGAGATTCAGACTCTATCCTCTATTTATCTGCTTCACCAATCCCAAGTCAGCACTACTGACAAGCACTGCGCTTCTGCTCTATCTGTCATCTCTGTTTTGGGGCAGACTACAGGACTCCAGAAGACTGAATGCTGATGGACAGTGAACCAGACATTTGCCCATTTCAGACTCCAAAAATGAAGTCTTTTTTGTTTTGTTTTGTTTTTTACATCTGCCAAGCTAGAGAAATACTTTTTTTTTTTTCTGAGGCAGAGCCCTCACACCCCTGCACACAGGAAGGAACACAACTGCCCCCCCTCCATGCCCCAAACGCCTAAAAAAATAAAATACCATCCATTTGCCTTAACATTTCCCCTTGGTGCAGTGACTAATGAGCAATGCTGGAATATGCCTTCACTCCTGACACATCTCTTCCTGACTGTCACTAACAATTTATTCCTTGCTAACTGCCCAGATGACCTAAATCAATCATCTATGAAAAGGTAACAAGCCAGTCCTGATGGCTCCAGTATTCCTCAATCCTGGTTGCTGGTACAAACCAAACCTTTCTTCCCAGCCTCCCTCACACCATGCCAAAAGACTTGTGCATCGCAGTGAAAGATCAGCCTTTCCCTTCACGCTTTGACCCTAATCTTATTGCAAGGGGAAGAGTTTTGTCCAGTGGGAGCTGCCTGGTGGGATTAGCAGCTTTGGCTCTCACGTGGGTCTAAATGGCTGCAATATAACAAGGTTTTACACTTGGTTTAGAGCCAGGATTCAGGGTTATTAGGCTGACAACACCTGACACAGTTCTCGTAAGGACACTTGCTTTTGAGGAATAGTATCCCTTGTATGCTTTCAGCACAGATAAAATCAAATACTTCAGCTTCCCTCCAGAAAAAAAAAAACAACTGCAGCAGGAAAGGCAAAATGCAGGGCACTGGGAGCACCCACCCACAAGCTGCCTCGCTCTGAGAAAGTCACTCAACACAGACCCGGAATGCAAACTCCTGCCTCAGCCACACGTCTGAAATGCAGCTGTGTTTATCTGGCCACTCCATCAGGAAACAGCTTCCAAACCAACACAATACTTCTTCGGGAAGAAAAACCCACAGAATCCCCTCCTCTCCTTCACCCCTACTCTGCAAACTGTTGCAGACGCTGCTGCCAGCAGCACCCTGCTCGCCTGCTGCTGCCACACAGCCTGTCCACAGGAGCGGGAAATGCCATCAGTGACCCTCCAGAGAGACATGCTGCTCTGTCCAAACAGCTTTAGTGTTTTGCCATCCACTGTCCCTTCATCACTTTATGTTCATTGTCTTAATCTTTCCAGCCTCACCTTGAAACAGCTCTCCACTGCCTTAAAATCCTTCTTTAAAAGACTTGCCCTTTGCCCCTTCCTGCTCTAAGCTCCCGGAGCTAATACAGGGCTTGCAGGAGATGAACTGCTGCCCCAGGTCCCCAGGGCTGCCACGTCGAAACGGAAGCTCTCAGGGAGGAGCCCTTGGCTTTGGGATGTGTCTCACTCAAGCACTGAGCACGCCCTAAAAATAGCCACTGCCAGGCAGCCTCCTGTTACAGCTAAACCAGACTGAAAGTGGCTGAGTCTGCCAGAAAAAACACTTACCAGCTGGAATAATCCTCGAGGTAAACTGTTGTGCTTACCCCTACAGGAGCCTGGCATCAGCACTAGCCCAAAAGGCTCACCGTGAGCGCAGGGCTGCATTCCTCTCTTGTTACCCTAGCCAGGCAGGACACCGGCAACGGTTACGTCATTTCCTGATGCCTCCAAAATATTCTCGAGATTTGGGCAGAACTTGGCCACTCCACACACCATGGGAAGGGACCCAGCAGGAGCCAGCCACCCCCATGCACCCCACCAGTCTGCAGGAGATGGGTGCAGATACTCAGGAGTGAGATTCCTGGGCAAACGTTTGTCGTGGGGCTGGACACAGGCTCAGCCTGCACAAGCTCCGGACACACGCGCAGCGCCAGTGTCTGCCGCGGATGCCTCTGTTCGCTCCGTTTTGATGGCAGCAGCAGGCCATTGCATTTGGCTGCACCTGCCCAGGATTCTCTCTTTTTTTGCATGTGCTTTTTCCTTCTCACTCGAGGATGCTACAAAGCACAGGCAAGCACAGCACCCTGCAGGCATCCCCACAGCCTCATTTGCAGCTGGAGTGGCCTCTCCTCTGGCTCCCCACAAACACTATTTATCTCATACCCTGGGTGCAGTCAGTCAGCTTTATAATAAATCCTGCATTCCCCTGGGAAGGTTTCAATTGCAGCTTTCAGCAACATGTTTTCTATAACAGGGCAGCATGCAAGCCAAGAGTGTCTTCACCCCCCACAGAACATCATTTTAATTACCTCCCATCATTGATTTTTATCACCAAAGCACTTTCAATTACAGAAAACTAATGAGCAACTATGAAATCCCATGCCAAACAGCACTCCAGGCTTTCCCTGAGCTCAGGTGCCCTCCTTGGGTTCTGACAAAATTGTCCAGGGGAACAATCAAGAAATACCAAAGTGTAATGAGCCCATGCAAAGAGTAAAACCAGCCCTGGCACCTTCCCCATCTGCACAGAGCATCAGGGGGAGGCTTGGGGGTAACGATTTACATTGCTGATAGTAGTACATGCTTATACAGGCTCCTGTACAAGATCTCAAGTTTTGCAGTAAATTCTGGGTCAGGAGAGCTAAAACTTAGAGCAGACCTTCAGGAAGAGACATTCCAGTGACCACTTCTACACGTCTGCAGGTCTCCTGTGGCAGGGTTTTCCTGACAGAAGGAAGTTCTCAACCATGTCTCTTCAGGAGGATTTTATTTTGGTTGTTTTTGAAAAAAGAAACTATCCCACTTTCACTCCTCACAGGCTTTACGCAAAGGGTGGAGGGAATCATTTCCAAAATCCCAACATTTCCAAAGCAAACAAGTCCCAGTCCCAAGTAACAGAGCAGCAATGACCTCAGCTATTTGCTATCAGCATGGTAAATGCATACAGTGCACTATGCACCAAAGAGAGCCCTGCCAGCACTAAAAGGCAGTTCCAGGCAAACATTACCCCAGGACTTGGAAGCTGTCAAGAGAGAAAGCAGAAAGTACTGAAATTGGTGGTCTCCCTAGTGGCATTTCAAGTCTGTTATTCAGTTCCCAGGTGCCACAACACGTACTTTGCACACGACTGAACATGTTATTTCTGCCCCCTCGTTGCATCCCTTATTCCTTAGCTTGGTTTCAACGCCCATGCTCCAGGCTCCCGTCAGCCTGCCTGCTTCCTCCTCTCTCCGCCTTGCCTGCTCTTTCAAGCAGTTCACACGTCTCTTCCTCTCTCCCCAAAGGCAGCTGCCTCCCAAGCTCTTTCTGGTTGCAACCCAATCAGCACTGCCAGATGTCTTGTAAAATTAATTTCCTTTTAGGCTCTTTCCCATGATGCCAAATTCCTTTTCCTTTCCTAAGCAATCTACTGTCACACAAACCTGCTCTGTCTCACGCAATCACATATGTCATTTCCATAAAGACAAAGAAACAAAGACACCTCTGCAGAGTCTAGGAGGAACAGGATTGACCCAAGAAATCTGCTGCAGATAAGGTTTGTCGCTTCCCAGAGGGCTCTGCTGGGTGTGCCTTGTTGCTCCCAAGCAATCAATGCCACCTTTCCTCTCCCAACTCTGTCCCTGTCCCTGAGAGAAGGAGCTTGTGCAACTCCAGCAGAGCTGATGGGAATCTGGGACTGCCTTAGATCATGCTCACAGGAGCAAGTTGGGACAGTGAGTCACTGCAGCGCAACAGCATGGACATGGAAACAGCCCCAAAGACAACTAAGCTCTGCAGCATACCGCAGAGCAAAGAACGCAGAGCGCAGGACCTGCGAGAAGCAGGATGTCAGACAAACCTCTAGCAGCGTCAACATATCCAATACTGGACAATTACTCAGAGCACACTGTTCTTCCAGTCCACCAGCACAGGACACAAACATTTCACAGCTCAGACGTTTAACTGTCCCTCTAATCCCTCCTCCCCAAAGTACACCAAGGGAAAAACATACTTACAGGCACCAAAATCTGTTTGCAGCCAGTGTCCAACACCATGTCCTGTAACATTTTGTCCGAAATGCCACTGAACAATGTATGTCCTGGAGGCAGACTGGCTAAGTGAAGGTTAAATAACCGTTTAAGCTCACTCAGGGTGAGTACAAATTGTTTCTTAAATGTTGAAGACACAAATGCCTTCAGTTCTTGGGCTACCCGGTCAATGCAGCCTCCAGGCATGTGGCCGTTTAAAGAGTCCGTGGAGTCCTCCTCCACATGGAGGCCGTTGACAATGCCGTTGTTCATGCCCTCATAAGCTGAGGTATCCATAGGCTCCTCATCACTCACAGGCTCCTCTTTAATGCGGATATTGGAAACATCCATCTTGGCTGAGGTGTCATTTGATTTAAACTCTGCCTTTTGCTTCTGGAGCTCCTTCTCCAGCTGCCCATAGTTCTGCTTCACTTTTGCTTTAGCCATGTTGACCCTTTGCTCCCCAGAAACCAGCAATGGATGAGCTAGCAAGAAACAAAAGATACCATAAATTTCACAACAACCAGGGCTCCAGTCTTGCAGAACGTTTTTGAAGGGCTCATAGTGAAATAAAACCAGGAAACATCATCTGCTTGTGAAACCTACGGCATAAACCCAGTTGGTTGATTACATTTTACTTTAGTTTTGGGTTGGTTTTTTTTGGGGGGGGGCGGGGAGGTGGTAGTGTTTTTTAAAGAGAAACATACTGACAATTGTAAGCCAGATGCCCGGGGAAGGGTGTTCCAGCCAAGGAATCCGCAGTGCACTTGTTCAATCACTAGGGCCTTGTCCACAAATCAGGAAACCAGGACATAGACTGCTTACACATCTCTACTTGTGACCCAAATACCCAACTTTTTTTTGTTGTTTTTTTTTTTTTTTTTTTTTTTAAGGGTTTCTAGTGGTTGGTGGGGCCTGCTGCAGCAACTGCCAGAGCCAGCACAAGGATGTCCTATAGGTACAGCGAGGAGAGTGAAGGGGTTAACCGTGAACCTGAACACTCTTTTAGCATGAGGTGCACAGTATGAAAGTCTGAGACCCTCCTCTTACTATTATGACCCAGTAATAGGTAGAAAGGGACAGGAGGGAGTCCTTTCCCATGCACTCCTTCGCCTCTTCCCCTGAGTCCTCTCCATACCCAGATACCCAAAGGAGAAAGGAAGGGGCGTGTTGGAAGCAGAGGAGTCCAGTCTCAATGGCAAAGGAAGGAGTGCTGTGTTTAAGGCAAAAGCACGCGCAGCACACATGCTGTTATCTTCTCTGCTGTTAGGCTCACTAATCTCCAAATAACCCAACACCTAATCCTTCCAAGCAGATCAGACAGAGTATTGAAATGGTTTCGTATGCTCGTTTGTCACTTCTCCTTATACTCTTCATTGGCTCCAGTGTCTGGCAATGAGCCAAATGCCTAGTTAAAACTCTCTGGAATCTCAAGTTTTCACAATATTTTAGGGTTATGGAGCAGCTACTTTAATATTCTCACTGGCATCCATGGTGGAGAAGGATGTCAAGAGGAGACAGCTTCACACCTGCTTACAGCCCCCTGCCAAACACATTCTTCACTAATTGCTCAGCCCTCAACCACACCACAGAGAGCTCAGTGCAAATCAGGGGAAATAAAAAAAAAAAAAAAAAAAAAAAAATCACCTCATGCGCATTAGCTTGCAAACTGAGAGGTGAGAATTACTTGTGTGCTGGCCCTGTCCTCTCTTCAGGAACTGCTTAGGCCCTTACACCATACACGCAGAACCAGCTGATAACAGAACCGGCTGATTTCACACTACCGAACACCAAGCCACCAGTGCCAAGGAATCCTCCCTGCTCTGCTACAAGGATGTTACAGTAAGCTTGTGTCAACCCAACATCAGGGATGTCAGTACAGACCAAAATCTGTCTCAAACAATCCAGAAGAAATCACAGGAAAGGAAAAATATTAAACAAAACAAGACCAGCCCTGATCACGTTCAAAACCAGAGAGGAATTCAGGAATATGGAGGAAGGGATGCATGTGCTTCAAGATGATCCAAGCACAATTCCATTTACCTGATTGTGCCTCTTGTTTCTTTGGTGTCAAGTGCTCCTTTAAGAGATTATAGACCTTTTCTAATCTGAAAGACAAAAATAAAACATACCAGGAAGGTTTCAGTTGTTATGCCTGCATGCAGCCATGACAGTTTTAACCATTAGCTAGAACACTCAATTCCTCCAGGCAGCCAAGGAACAGGAATGACTTGAATGATGCAGTGACATCCCCACCACACCACTGCCTGGTGACTGTGAGGGGGAAACCTTTGAGGCCATACAGATCAAATTATCTATCAATGTCTACAGAAACTTTGTGCTAGATAGTTCCGGTTTTAGCTTATCCCTCAAAATAAAACAAGTCATTTACTTGGCCTGAATGCCCATCCACAGCATATGTTGCCTCTGAACTATATCTGGATGCTTCTTAACAAAGTCTTCATCATAAGGGAGCATGAACTCCCAACCTTTGTTTATTCTTGCCACAGACATGTGCTCTAGGAAGTCTTTCACATCTTCTGGGCAAAGCTAAAAGAAAAAGAAAAAGCATAAATAATATGGAAACCAATTTACATAGGGCATATGCAGACATGCAGCAACGGGGATTGTTCCATGAGACAGGAAGAGCTGGGCTGATGTGGTGTACATATGGAGCACTTCCACGAATACACACCCAGCTAAGTCAGAGATACTCATCCTCTGCAGCACCAACACTTTCACACTATGTTAAAAGCACAAGACTTCAGAGAATAGCAGTAATTAATCACCTGAGAGTCAAATAGCTCATGGCATGTTTTGTGAAGAAAAGGGAGTTTCCAAACTGAGATGAAAAGACTCCATTGTGAAGAGAAGCATATTCTAAAATGTTAATCTTACTTTAGAGCTGCAGGTCAGACGTGCTGCATCTACACAAGCACAGCTTTTAAGCAGGACTGGATCTTACATTTCAAGAACAGATGGTCTGGACATAAACTGACTTGTGTTTTATTATTTTACTGCATTTTAAGGAAATTAATTTTTTGTCCTCTTTATTTAATGTTTCTCATTCCTTTGCCAGTTTTAATAGTATATTCAGGTGCCCGAGTTACTTTAAAGCTTTCATTCAATACTGACAACTGGCGAGTATCAACAGAAGAGCTGCTCTTCTCTAACACACCCAAAGCAGAGCAGTTAGTGCGGACTGCACAAGCACTCATCTGCTTCGGTGCACTATCAGTCAGCTTAATTCAAACTGTGTCTGGCTTTCCACTGAAACAAATGAGAGGACAAGATGCATTCCAGTGGCTCAGCTACAAGGACAGTCACATCCTGTGGAGTCGTGGTAACTGTGGGAGCTGCTTGAAACATTTCTAAAAAGAGTATGTATCTATACCTGTTCCAAAGTGAAGGCGTGCCTGGTGAGCCACACTGCAAATCAGCAGTAATGCAGATGCTTGCGGCAGCATCCACTGCTGACTTACAGACAATGCCCAACACTTATCACCAACCTCTTAGTTAGGAAGAAAAAAAAACCCACTCACTTTGGTAACTGCTGCCACTTCCTTTCTCACAACCCAGCGGTCCCGTGTGAACTTCCACATCTAGGAAGGGAACAAAGGAGAAAAACCTACTAACTGTACTTAGCAGTTGCTGTATTGAAGTTCTAGTAACAACCCTGTTCAATGATGTTGCCAGAAAAATTGAAACCCCATTCCTTCCAAGACTGTGGAAGTAGGTGATTCTCAGCCAGGTAGTGCGAAGACACTTTCTGGCGTCTTCTGTCCTCAAAAGGCCATGAACACAGTATCAAAAGCTTCGGGAGTCCATGGTTTGCCTTGGTGAACCTGTGACTACAAAAGCTATGAACAATCTCTTGAACTCAAACTCCGTTTAGCTTCCAAAAAATAAAAGATCCACTGCAGCGATGCTGGGACTCCAGAAGGTACACCTGAGGCTCAGCTTCTCAAACACCTAATCATCAACCTAAAGAAACTCTTCATCCACTTCTGTTAATGTAGGGACCTATAGAGGCTGATGACTGTTGCCTTTCTGCAGCACACAGCCCCCTAGAAAGGGCCTGTTCCCTCCTTCAGTGCACTTACAGTTATGCCGAGATGGCCTGTCACTCACTCACTTGTCCCCAGTTAATGGAAAAACCACATGCTCTGCAGAGCAGCTCCTAAGGTCTCACACCCTGAGAGGCAGCTGCTGAGAATGGGCTAACAGGTTACATGAGGACTTGGGCAGATCACTGTCTGAACATCACCTTTGATTTCTTCCCGTCTCCATTTAAATAGGCTACAGCCTCTTTCAGTTTGTGTGTATTAATAGAGTTGTGAGGAATTCAAAATCTTATTACTGCCAACTTTGTCCTGCCCTGCGACATCATCCACACATCCTTCTCTCTGATTCAGCTTCTCTCTGCCCACAAACACACAAAATCACCAAGCTCACTTTAGGGCACAGGGCATTTCTATTTTAAAGCACAAGAAGCTGCTGTCCAAAGGAATTAGATCTATCACCTCTCCTTCCACACAGTTCTGAGGTAGCCATTTCTCATTTCTCTTTCAGAAAAGACAGAAATTACTTTTCCTCCTCCCCAAAGTACAGCATGGAACAGTGGACACTAAAAGTCACTAGTGGCCGTAAGTATTTTTTAACCTTATTAATTACTTTACACAAATACGCAGGGAGAAATAAAGTTAACTTTTTAAGCTAGAACACATTTTTTCCACAGATGCAATACAGCATTACATACTATTTCTGAGCCTTAAGAGCACACAATTCATTTTGTCTGAAAGCCAGAAGTATCAATGCTTTATTTTCTAACATTTTAACTTCTTCCCTTTTGTAGAGCTAATCAGCAAATTACCTGCCTTTAAGATCAACACAGATCCATTTCTCATGCCAGGTATATTTGACATAATTCAAATGAAAAGAATTTAACTTTACATCTTAATCGCTAAAACTTAAGTGAGCATAATAATTTCTGGTCCCTAGAACTTTATGCATGACGTGTCACCTAATCTGCTGTGTCCTAAAGACTTACGTCACTGGGTCACACCTGAATCCAAGTCTCCATACGGCAGTGTCTTGGGCAGACCTCAAGACACAATAAAAAGTCAGTTTCAATCACCATCAATTTTATCTTACACTAGTACTATAATACTCTTAAAGCCTCTTGCACAGCATGCTCCTATTCAGAGCTGAATCTCAAAACCAAACTTTGCAAACAAGGGAAACAGTCAGGTCTAACTGAAAAAAATGAGAGCAATGCACTCATCAGCTGCCCTTGGATGAGGCAGAAGTCATAAACTGAATATGAACTTACAAACCACTTAGGAACTTAATTCTTTCCATGGTTAGCAAAAATAAACACAATGCAGAGGTTGTTCCTTTTTGCTGTGGTTACGTGTATGTTTACAAGACCTGCATTCATTTCAACTTCCATGTGCAGCTACTGCTCACAAAAGGTGCCTGGGAACAAAGTCCTTCCACTGATTAGCAGCTCTGGGGAATAAAGTCCTTTGTAAAGATCAACAGTGCATGCTCAGGGAGCACAAGGCTTACCCACACTGCCCTCCTGAGACCTCACAGTCCTGAGCCCACGGAAGTATATCTGGAGAAACAAGCACTTTATTATCCAGTCCCGGCTTTTCTGTAAGCCCTGCATTGTGCAGGCTATGTGATAGTGGCTCTACAGCACGTAGTAGAAAGCGATGAATACTGTTAATGACAGATGATCTGAACCTGCCAGCCAGCCACAATGTCAATCTACACCAATACTGCCCTGGCAAACTTGTAACAACACATTCAAGATTAAAGTACAAATAATTTCTTTGGAGGAAACACCTTATTGCAGTAGAGCAGCCCTCTCAGGCAAACTACACCTGCATTTTCCTTTAAAAACAATAAACACTTTTATACTTACAACAAAGTCTCTCCCTCTACAGAGCACTTCTGCAGGGACTCCACTATGCGGACTAGAAGTATCTTTTGGGTAGAGGACATCACTGTTAATTTAAAAGGAAGATGTATTAGTTACTAGGTACTCAAGAAAAATGGCACTGGTGAAGATTAACATAACAAACATGTCTTCCCTGTTCTGCTGTTAAATTATACCTTTATCCAAAGCATGGTTTTCATTAAAGGAATTAATATTGGTGTAATTACACCACTGCAATTACACTAGTGCAAAAAGGCTTACACCAGCAAGCACAGCCTTGTGGCTAGCAGACGCATGCAACACAGGTACAAGCTCTGCTTTGTCCTTGCAAAGCCTCTCCTCCCTTGGACTGCTGTAAACAAGACCAGAATCATCCTAAGAAATGCTTAGGCTAACCTGGTACGCAGCCTTGAAGCCCTTACACGCTGATATATGGGCACATGGGTTTTTTTATTTCCTTCCTAGCAATCAAGGGCTTAAGAGAACAACACTACAAAATATCATGCTTGAACCAAACAGCCCTGAGACCAACATTACTGTGTGTCCTTGTCTGCTTGCAAGACCAACTGGATGACATTTGTTAGCACACTTTCCAAAGCTGCAGTGAAACCTAGGTTCAAGATCTTGGTCCTATCCATGCCAACGAAATGGGCTCCCTCTCCATGTAAAGCTCTAATGTGTGCATGTGCTGCTCTGTGCCCAACCATCCCAAACATGCCGTATCTACAAGAGATATACACAACCTCCTCCTCAAACTAGTAACAAAGAATCAGCTACAACATAAAAACTATCTGAATCCTAATATAGTGTTTTTTAACTGGCTTCCAGCTTCCTTCTGGAATGCCTGCAGGGACAGCATGGAATTGCTGTAAAAACTGTTCGCGTTACTAATACAGGGCTGTATCCCAATAACTGAAACACATCCTGCTAACAGACTTGGACTGGCAGCTAGTGCCACTCAGCTTCACACAAAGAGCTATTCCAGAGACTGTAATTCTCCGCATGCAGTGCTCCACCCAAGTGAAAAAAAAAAAAAAAAAAAAAAAAAAAAAAAAAAAAAAAAAAAAAAAAACAACAAAAAACACACTGCACTTTAGACTTCAATTCCCGCTAGGATGCTTTATCCTAATAAACAGGAGGATGATAGAGAATCCACTTCATGTGGTAAAGTCAGTACCCCACACTTGATTTATTAAGCAGGTAATACCTCCTAGAGGGTAGCTTTCAGCTGACAAGAGCAGCATCCACTCATGAACACCAAGGTGACTGCACAAAGACCTTCCTTTGACTGAATTTAGCTAAGAAATACTATAGCTGATATTGGTTTAACTTTCTGCGTTTATATTTTACACTAATCTCCGGAAGAATTTGAGACAGTCCTCTCACAAAAGACAACAACTGAAGACAACATAAAAAATCTGACATAACTCAAATACAAATACAGATTACATCACTGTTTAGCCATAATTTTAATTGGGGTAGGTACTAACATATTATTCTTTAACATCAGCCCTTTGAATTTTTAATATCTGACCGCACTAAAAAGCACCAAACATTAAATCAAGGTTTTACAGTACTGGGAGTTAAGAACATGGCTACTTTGGGACACAAGGAAGATGAGCATATAAAACCCATTGTTCTGATCCTCTCCTTAAAGCAGAAAACCATGTCCCAGTAACAAAGACGAGCCATACCTCTTCACCACCCAGTTTCCCTGGACCAGCATTGCCACCTGCTGTATACAGCGGAGAACTGCCGTAGAGTCCATCCCAGAGCCTAGCAAACTCATCAGATTTGCAAACGGCATGACCTTCACTGAAAGGCAAAATACACACCAGCTCAAACGTTTCTTCAATGCACATGATGTAGACACAGACATATATCTAGGGTTTTATGATTTATGTTGAAGCTATATTTTAGAAAAAACAAACAAACATCTGCTGGTGTTACATCAAAGTTCATTAGCATAACATGTCCTGAATTAATGCATTAACAAAACATTTTTTTTAAAAATCTATGCCTTTGGCAATACTTGGAAATGGAGACACATGACAAGTCAGGAAGCTCCTGAGGTAAAGTCCTCAGGATTTGCTCTCATCAGATAGCAACTCTGAAGAAACAAAATACAGATGACACTCATAAAGTATGTATCACTGAAAATTTCCCAGAAAATGATGAAGTGCAGCTTGTTTCATTACCCTTCAACTGATAACTCACTCTCAGACCCCAAATTCCAGGAGATACCCACTGAAATAGATGTCTCCAGAAAGTTATCATCAGATTAGAAATTATTCTAAGAGTAAGCTGACTGCAAACACAGAGCAGCAGTCATATCTGTTGTTACTGCTTTCCTCCACACAGCACGTCTTCCTAAGGATATGCTCAGGATTTGGATTCTTCACAGAATCAGCCAGACAGACAGACAGTGGTGGGGTGACAGAACTGGTAGTACTAGGAAAGGTACTTTATCTGAGGCAATTAGAAGTCACAAAGTAAAGTGCAAATGTATTGCAAAAGCTACAAACCATTCTTCATCAGGATCTTAATCTGATCGGCAAGGGGTAAAGTTCTCAGCTGGGCCATAGAAAGCACGTTGCTTGGAGCCACCGGTTTGTCACTGCAGATAAACAAGCAGAGTTGCGGCCCATGAAAAAGAGCATCCAGCCAATATGGACTTTGAACATTCTGTACAAACACTTACTTCTCTTCCTCTACGCTTGGAGGCATCAGCATCATTAAATATTCACTAGAAGAAAAGAAAACATATCCTTAAAATGCTTGTCTTGGGACTTCTCATGTTGAAGTACAATTATTTTTTGCTTAGAGCAATCCTACTTGTCTGAATCTACAAAACATTAGCCTGAGAAGAGAGCTCTCCTCATTCCTCTTCCACCTTACTCTGTAAATTCAGTATTAGTAAAAGCTATTGATATTCATCTGCTCAAAGAGAAGGAACAAAATAAACAGGAGTCAGAATCTCAGCTCTTCTGTACAGATGAGGTGTCCAAACAGAGGAACCGCAAGAGGAAACACATTAAACACAGCTGCTCTGACAGAGCAGTAGGTGTCACGTGAGGTCCAGCAGAGAGAATCAGGCCAGTAACCAGCAAAAAGTCTTTTCTACCCATGTAACTACCAGTGCCTGTGAGAAAGAATCATATCCAAGACTTCTCAGAACACCTAGCACTGTTCCACCAAGATGTTAAAAGTTGAGAAAAACACATTCAGACCATTAAACAGAGAGAGTCTGCCATTTTCCTATCACTTGGGCCATGGCTGCATCCGATTACAGCGAAGCATTAGTATAGAGTGCGTTACGGGAAGATTCCCGTATAGCTGCACTCACCAAGAAACAAAACTGAACAAGTTTCAAGTAGTTCAGGTGTCTCTCACAAATCACAAAGGAAAGTTTCATAAAATTTGCTAACTATGGAAGCTATTGGCTTCACCTTTTTTTTTTTATTTTAACCAGAAGGAGCTTTTGTTTTACTTCTCCTTTACAGTATTCTCAGCCCCAATAATGCAGGGTTGTGATAACGTGCAAGAGGCCACAATCCCAAATGAAAACAAATAATTTTAATATCAGACTACATGGAAACAAAGAAAGCAACCTGAATAAGTTGAAGGCTAGCTTGTTTCTGTACTTTTTAAACAATTCTATTTTTATCATGGATAGAATTATCAAATATCAGACTTTTAAAGAATGTACCTGCTTATTAATCTGAAAACAATTCCAACAAGTTACTGCAATTTCTGTATAAAACCATCAAACCATTACCTGGGAGATTTAATTAATTCCGTGTTTTCAGCAAGGCTATGACCTTGACTAAATAAATACTGGCGCTCGTGTTCAGAACGGCTATCCTGGAAATGTGGAGAAAAAGAGTCACTACCACATACTGAAAACATGCAAGATGCCAGAAAGCTGCATTTCTCATTCCAAACTGTGACCACCCTGCCATTACTGTACCATTCAAGTGATCCACCTCACTCACTGATGTTCTGCTTTCACTTTCTTAAAGATGCTTCCATCACGTGGGAACATTTCTCTTGCTATGACTTTGAGATCTCCTGACAAACATGCACATGGGCCAGACAAACAGGGTTTCTGATAAACAACTGACTGGGTTCCCCAAGTCTTTCACAAAGTCCAGTTCATAATGCAAGATCTGTGTGATTCTTGTACTCGCTTTGTGTTTGTCCAACTCTCAATTTTAAACCTTTTCCAGCATGGAGACTGCAAAGCATTATCCAGTGCAGGAGGCACAGAGCACTGCAGGGTCTGTTCATGGCTGCAGACCTACTTTTCTTCATTATCTTCTGACAATTCCCTGATTCCCATGGGCCCAGATTTAAAAACAGTTCTAGACTTGGCTGAGCCTTCATGCCCAGGCTGCCTCTCTTCAGCAGCCAGCACACACCTACCTTCAAGCCATAATAATGCAGGTGAACCCAATGCTCTTCTGCTTGTCTCTTCTGCAGGAACTCGTAGGACTGAACACGTCGTTGACGAGCTTGTTCGGTCTCAGGGCGGGAGAATCGTACCTAGAAGATTTGGACATCATTAAATATAGCCCCCAAGCCCCAGAAAAAAAAAAACAACTGCATTCTTTATTTGACACAGAAGTAAAAGAAGCTAGGGGCCCTAGCTCAAACGAATCACCCCTTGCTGTTCGAGCCATCTTTACACCTGTACAACAAGTCCAAGTCTATCTTGCTTCCCCCCCTCCCAAGCCCAGGGTCACCAGGACTAGCTGAGGTTTCCTGTCCTTTTATTTGGGGTGCGAATTGTCATGCTTTCTTGTGAACTGTTGCCTGAAGTATCATGAAAAGGAAGTTGGACATACAGTAATTTGCTTAACATCATCTTCAGCCTCATCCTGGGATGAATCACCACCTGCCAAAAAAATACAACAGAATAAACACATCACTGCAGGAAAAGGGCCAAAGCCAATCTGTAACCGTTTGGGGGCCCATACAGGAAGAAAGCAGTACTAGGAACTACGCAATTATGGGTTCAATCCCAGCTTGCCAAACTATGCAATGCATGACAGCACCTCTCTGCTCCTGTGATAGGAGATACTGCTCCCAAGAGCTCCGCAGTGCAGCTTTTCAGTGGCAGTGGTGAGCCAGTCCCTGCTGCTGCTACTTACCCACCACCTCCCATCCCTCTGCCAATCCCCCACACTGTGCCTACAAAATCATTTATGCAATGACACTGAAAATGAGATCAGCAAGATAATCTGAGAAATGGGCTTATAATCAGTATATTGTTATAATGAACATGTTCAGAATATAATGACTCTTATTAGTGAAATTCTAGAGAGAAGTTGTATCTCACCTCCCAAAAGAAAACACAACTCATGGAGCATTTACCTTCATTAGCAGCTTCTCTTTCTCGGTGTTTTGCATCAGCCTTGTCCAAGTAGGTGAAGCTTGGCCTCAGCTGAAGAATTCCATGTAGTGGAGTCAGGTGAAGTTCACCTGAAAAATAGAATTAATGTTGGTTGAAATTGTTTTTTTCCACTGCACAAGGGCAGCTCTTTTCATTATCTCCCTATCTGTGTAAAGGTACAGCTTCAATTAAAATAAATATTTAATATGCTAAAATGTAAAAAGGGATTGAGTGAAAAATTCATTAAGTGCTCAGGATTTCAAAGGACTATGAAAGACCAAGACCTATTTCTGTTACTTTCCTTTTTGTGTTGAAACCAGATCTTGTAGAGAGCCACATTCTGTCTCAGACCTGACCTACAGTTCAGGAGACTCACAGTAAAATATTCATCACTGAAGACAATCTACATATTTTAATCTCAAATGATCCTCAGATCAAAACTCTGTGATGGCATTAGGAGACAAGAGAGAGGCAAAAAGTGTTGGAACAGGAAAATGAGACAGATACGGTTAGGTGGAGATAGTAATATAAACAACAATGACAAATCTATGCTACAAGTGTGTATTATTTCAGGCCATCACACACTGTTAAGATTCTGGAGGCATCTACAAACCCACAGTGTTCTGATATAATATTTACAATTTTGCTAGACCTTCTCAAGGACTCTGGGGGCATTGATAAGGAAAAGTTTTCCTTTCTTTAAAGAAGCATTAGTCAATTAAAATCTAGGCTGAAAAAAAAGCCAAGAACAAACAGATCTTATTTTAACCCTGAAACGAGCATGTTTCACTGATGCGAGTGGTGAGCAAAAGAAACTTACCTTTCTTATAAACAGCAGCTGCATAGCGGGAAACATTACTTGCAGCTTGCGAAGAGCAGAAAGTTTGCTTGTCCATCAGCTTCCTGCAGACAGAATGCTGTGAGACTATGTTCTACAGGCAATGTGGCATACAGATGTTAACGGTCTGAAATCACCAATTCTCAAAATGGAGCATCAACAACTGCAGCACATATATACAGTCATCTTTCTGTTAGCAATTCAGAACTCATGAAGGACACAAAAAAAAAAAGTAAGTTACTTCCAAGAATTCTTGCTATGTAACAGTGTCCAAAGCATCCCCTGAGATTGTACAGCCACTTGTTCTCACCTTCCCCTGAAGCCCTGGTGAACATGCATGTATTTATGTTCACCACAAAAAAAAAAAAAAAAAAAAATTAAAGCAAAGAGGACACCTACGAGGAGTAGGTACTTGTTTCATCTGTACATGTGCCATCGACATTGAGAGCAATCTGTTCTCCTTTGCTGCGACAGTAGTTAGGATTCAAAGTATCGATGGCCATTTCCAGTTCAACCTAAATAAGATGAAAGGAAACAGAGCTAATTACCATGGTAGAACCTCAAACATATAAACTAAAATTCAATCCCACACTTGCTAACATTTCCATAGGTTTGCAGCAAATTTAAATACATAAGCAGCATCATTTAAATCCCCGGGGCAAATCTCATGCGTCAAGTTGAGCGCATATATGGGTTTTCGTAGGATGGAGACATTTTAACAATAGGCTAGAGAAACATAAACTCTCACATAAATGGATGGGAGCAGAGAAATGAGATTTTAATAGAAGACTTCCTGAACACAACATGCACTCTAACTCCAAAGCTCACACATGCATTCTCCTTAACCATTTCCCAGAACAAAATCCTAGTATCACAGATGTCTATTTCTGTGCTTTTTACATGAGGCATTTTACAATCACAGACATAGTTTTGGGATACATCTGCAAGCAAATGCAATCATTCTGGCTTTGGCTATACTTTCACTACCCATACAAGCCCACTGATTTCAACAGGACTGCTGATGATTCACAGCCAGGCAAGAGAGAAATCAAGGCCTGCACTGACAGTGAAAGACACAGCATGCTTCCAAAGCTCAACCCTTTTCTGAATATTGTAAAGACCTTTTAAATCAAGCTGTATAGGCACAAGCACGTCCAGACTGAATTAGCATTAGTAACTACGTTTCCCGAGTCACTATTTTATAATAAAAGACTGTCTTTTCCATCATGACTTTAATTCCTCTCATTTATCAACCACTCTTACTGTAAATTCTACTTTACAGACACAATGAAAGACTCCCCCGTAACTCCAAGCACAGAGATCTGGTTCTGCAAGTAGCTGCTCAGTTATAACAGCTTAATAGCACAATGTGCTTTTCTTAAATACATTCTGCACAACATAAAACAACTTTTGCAGACTAGACTCAAACAATGACCAACCTTTTGCTGCTTTGGTTTTATCTTCGCTGATAAATGTGTAACATCATCATATGTCATGGAAGCTGGACGAATAGGATACTGGAAAACAAATAAATTTCATAAACCTCTCTTCATTTAAAGATCAAAGAACTTCTCAGAAATTAACTCAATCTTCCCTTCTTCTCACACATAGATCCACTTGCCAGATGGGTACAAGACATCAAGAGAAGAAATTACTTAACTGATTTGTGAGTCATCAGGGGATCTGGGAGTATGACCTAGAAAGCCTGTTGCTTTCCCCCTAGTCCTCTGCTTTCATCACTACACAACCCCCTTCCTGCTCCTCACATGCCACCATAAACTATAACACAGGAAAACAGCACCACACATTAGTCCAGCAGAAAAAAGGAAGTGTTAGACGCAATTAAAAACCCATCCCTCAGCATTAACTCTCTGCAGAGTTATTACCTAAGAGTGCAGTATTTGTGGGTTTACAGAAGTAGCGTTAGCTTACAGGACACGGGCCACATCTAGCTGGTCAGGACACCAAACCCAGCCTTAGCCACATGGGTCTCTCTTTTGAACCATTTGGAAATGCTGAGAGGACAGTGTGGTATCCAAACGAAATCTTCCAGCCATAGCAGCATCCTGTTCAGAGCCGCCATTTCTCCAAAATACCCACAGGCCCCATCACAAACCAGTGCTCACTCTTGACATGGAGCAACTGTGGGTGTCCCAGAAGCAAGGCTGCGCAGCCTCGTCCAGCATGTCTGGCTGTCTCCAGCCGTGCTCTGCTGGCACGTGCCGTGCAGAGGATCTGTACAGGAGGCAGTGGGCTTGCCAGCAACCATCACTGATTTATAACAAACACTTCATCAAGTGCCTCAAAAGACTTCCCATTTTGCAGATGGGAAAAGTGAATGACAAGGTAAAATGACTAGAGAAATTCAGTGGCAAAATGGAAGAGACCGCTACCTTCCTGACATCTTTCCACCTTCGATCACTAGTTGGTTTTATCTCCACAATGTAAGGGGGTTCTTCTGATGACTTGCACTAATTTATGAACATGCCAGGAATCAGTGATGAGAGAAGATGGCTAAGAGACTGCAGATTTGTCCAAGCCACGACAAAAAGACATCATCTACTAAAAGCACTCCCTGAGGGAGGTTAAAGGAAGTGATTTAATGATAAGACTGTGTCATAAATGACCACTCCTCTCTTGGCAATGATGTAATATTAAATGTTTCAACAGACTGAGACCCAAACAGGCTTGCCTTTACCCATGATCCTGGCAAGCTGAAGTAATAAGGAAAGTTACTGCTCTTTGAATTTATTTTAAACAAACTATCACTGCATAAAGGTTAACTAAAATACCTGAAACAGATACAGCTTCTCCAGTAGACTTCTGGCCAGGAACACGTCAATCTAAAAAGCAAACCAATCAAACAACTTTCATCAGATACCAGCTCTAATTTTTGGAGCCTTAGGTGAAAGAGCAATCCCTAGAGCTCAAATACTGTCAATTTTAGCTTTTCATTACAAACTCTAATGTAAAACACATTAATGACTCTCCTGTCAAAAGTCTCCCTTCTGCTGACTTTGACATGAAATTTTGCACTTGGTCTTTTTAAAAAACAAACAAAAAAACCCCACTATGATGAGGCAGTAGACAGTGGCTCTAGCTGTGTTTTTCTCTCTCTAAGGAAACTTGGCAAACAAATCTGAAATGAAAGAGGAAAATTTTTTTCGAGGGGCTGAAGAGAATCTGTTATCACAATCACAGAAAGAGGAGGAAGTTCTCTCTTTGGCAGTATGACTGAAAAGTAACTTCATTACTAGTACTTCGTCGTAAAATTTTCTACATCAGACAAAAGACAACCACATCCCAAATTAGCATTTTGCCACCAGCACTGAAAATCCACAGATATTTTATGAATATCAGATACAGAAGCTGCCATTTTAGATACCTTTAAATATACTCCTGACAATTCCCACTCCTTTTCTTACGGCTTTTCACCTTCTTATGAGCTTGTCCTTCCTTGTACTTCTGGTGTGTAAATTCAGACATAAAGCAAACAGGACACTGTGGCTACTCTTTTGGACACAGCTGTCCTTTAAAGAAGTCCAGAACTGGAGATACAACTGCTTGTTTTAGCAGAAGGCATGGAACATTTTCGCTTCAGATTTAACAGATATTAACTTATCAAAGTAATTCCAATTTTTTGCAGCTCTTGAAGACATGCAATAGTCACTGGAAACACACAGTGGTAGAAGCAAGTTCCCCACCTGTGTTCCTCTTCTAACACAGCAGCTCAAGTTTTTCATCCTTCATAATCTTTCCAACACGGACACTACTATTTTGGCAAAACAGAGATCATGAGCCATATACTTGGCCCACACAACATATTTCCTTGCACAAAGCAAGTACTTGGTTAGAAGTTAACCACTGATGTTGATGAAACATTGCTTCAGTAATGAAAGACCACTGGAAACTAGAAAAATTTTTTTTTAAAAAAAAAGCCACATGTACAATCACTGCTGTCACGATGCACTTTTACCTCTTGTATAATTGGATCATCTTCTTCATTTGCCATGCTAGGATACGAAACACGTTTCTTGGCTTATTCCTTGGCACAACCTGAAAGAAAACAGAAATGTCACGAGTCATGACATGTGTGTCACGCACCACATGCAGCCTGAAGTATTTGTTCAAGTTAACTTGGTTCCTTTCAGCGGTAATCTGTTTAGTCTCTTTTTTGAAGGAATGTATGTGTTCGCATGATCCAGTCCCTAATACTCCACAATCTTGACTGACTGCCACCAAATTTAAGAGACAAGTAAATGTCTCAAAACCAGGTAAGTTCTTGTAACTTTTCTGAAAGCCAGCAGTTACGTAATAAAGAGAGTGCTGAATCAGTGCTCTATGGAGGGAAACACAGGCCTTTTGTACTCGCCTGAAGTATATCTTTTGTACACTGCACACCTATAACACACAGGGAGCAGCTGGTTTTCCAGCCAGCACACCCACAGCGCACTGGCCTGTCCGACAGCACGCGCGAGCTCTGAAACTGCCACTGCAACCATCACTGTCACTCAGGACAGTGCCATACGCATCACTAGCTTCTCTTCTCAGAAAAACTCCTTGAAAGCAGATAATGGAGAAAGCTGCCAGCTAAAGGGCTGGGAGAAGATAAAGCCTGCACAAACCCTGCGCTTGAGACCAGACAGTACTCCCATCTGTGGATACGCTGACGTTGATTTCATCTACCTGACATGTCGCAGTCTTGTCTCTTGACCTACTGCTCCTCAGACTGTATTGCTAAATGAAAAGTCCAAAACACTCCTCAGCCTCTCTTATAGTCCTTTTAAATAATCACAGCAACAGATTTTACTTTGTAACTACAGAAATACCAAAGACAAGACCACTCTGGTATCAGCTGGGGACTGGGTGCTCTACCACAAAGAGTCATCATGTTCAAACCAGTGCTGGAGTCAGTGTCATGTCTGGTTCAGACTTGTCTACAAAAAACTATCCCTCTGCTAAAGCAACAATCGTTTTTCCCTGCTGAAATAAAACAAAAGGATCTACAAATTATTTGGGATGCCTTTACAACAATGTTAATTAGTCCAGATCATTAAGACACCATTAATCAGTGACTACTGGTCAAGATAGGCATAAAAAAAAAGACCTCTCAGAAACTGACCAAGGAAAGTTTCAACACCAAAGATAATCAGGCAAGGAAACAAGATCAATGTTTGGGAACTCTCCCTCACTATCTTCTACTCCCCAATGCCAGCTGGCTTCTTTGCTGGACCTCCTACGGAGGAAGAGGCAGCATCCAGTATCAGCTGGTAACAATGGTTGCAAGAGAAGGAAGCCAGCATCCATGTTACATCCAGGACAGTGTCATCTTTTTTCAAATACACAAGCCACCACATAATTTAAGCAGCTCAGGATATTTCAACAGACATGCAGGCATTTCAGAACATCACGTTAATCTGCATGCAGTTATCTAAGAAACCTTTCAGAAAGGCTGGATAGGCAGTCTGGATATGAGTGTTTTTAATGTTACTACACAGGCAAATTTCCATTCAGGCAACACCTCTGGTTTATTTACACTGTTTGTTCCATTCCACCTAGAAATACAAGTCCATATTTTTCACTTACAGGTTCTCCAATACCAAAAAAGCATCCCTTACAGCACCAAACTGGAATTTTCAATTTCTTTATGCACCAGCATATCCCTGGCTCTTCCCACCACATATCTGTTTTTGAAACTTTACCACTTAATAATATTTCGGATTCATATTTTAACTTATTTTGCAGAAACGCAAAACCTTCACAGCAAAATGCCAGTATCTTCAGTTAACTCCAGGCCAGCACTCTTACTGCACAACTGTGAATATGTGAGATAAGATTGATAAGATTGAGTGTTTTCTGCAATCAGGCACTCAGTTCTTCCCCAAAATACAGGCAGAAATATGTTGTTTTTAAAAAATGAGATTTGTCAGTTCCAATTCTGCTTTCCCTGCTCATGTCCCCTGGGTGGCCTGATACAGCAGGCTCATGTAAAGCCGGCCTGACAGCTCTGCACAAAATGGAACAACTGCAGTTTTCATTCAGACCAGAGCTGATGACATAGGAATGCCCAGGATGTGCAAGAACATGTGATTACACCCAGAAAGTGGGAGATCTGGGTCCAAACCCTCCTTCCTCACCTCCCTGAGAGGACTGGGAACCACCCTTCCCTTCTTAGTCTGAGTGCCAAGTATGTGTTAGCTTGTTCTTTCTCTCCTGAGAAAGTTATTCCACTTTCCAGAAGAGAAATTAAGATTCCCTGTGCTAAGGAGAGAAAGAGGTCCTTCGCCTGAGGGACTTGGTCTCTGGTCCCTCATCTAACGCTGCTTACGGAATTATATGTGAAATCACTTTGTGAATCCACCTGTCAGTACTCAAGAAAAAATGTTTTATTACAGAGATTACATTTTTTTCCTATTCATTTAAGGATAAAGAATGACTACAGTTCCTTTTATTGGAGTATCAGAATGACAGCTCTATAAATAGGAAGAAGTGTGTCCCAGCACAATTTGCGATACTCATACAACTTGATGGATTCTTCTGAATCAGAATGAAGCTTTCACTGAAGGCATGCAGATGCAATTCTACATCTACAGTACATGTATACACACATATATGGTGGTTTTAATTTCCACGTCATATATATTTTTATATATGACACCGCAACAGTTATAGAAAGGAATTAAATACTAGGACATAGCAAACACGGCCAGTAGAGTTTCAAATTTCCTTTTGGCGGAATTGTTTTCTTTTAAAAGGGAGTTTCCTTTACAGTGCAAATCAATATTAATGCAAGTTATTAGTATGAATCATTAAACTTTAGAACAGCTTACAGGATGGCAAGAAATAAATCTTCTCATTTCTCCTGCAATGTGACCAGTGCTAGGACCAATGAAACCGCTCATTAGCTGCCCGTAACATCACCAATTTAGAACCAATGAAGAAAAACACTGTGGTTAAAGAACTGTAAAAATCAGTGATGAAGCAACTAAATCCTACCTCTGAGTTTGAGCCTAGAAGGGCAGTTGTGTACTAGAGCTATCTTTTTTTTATTACCAAAGACTTTAACGTAACTGTAAGATGAAAAATTGCAAATCTGCATGTCATCTGACATACACAGACTTTTAGCCACGCCTGCAAGAAATGCTCCAGTATTTCATTGATACCTAAATTTGTCAGTAATAATGGACCCCCAAAGCGCCAACACTGAAACTTGAAATATTCTTCATATATAATTATGCAGTGCAGGGAAGACCAGGAACTCCAGCCACATGTGTGCCTTAAAGTACAGATAATGAACCCGCGAAGTGGGAAAAGTGCCATCTCCTCAATCACTACCATAATTTCCTCTGGCACTTGAACCTTCTTCTGTAGAGAGCCACTCAGTCCAGCCCTAGCAATGATCCTGTAGCTCAGAGTGACCCATGTCATACAGTAAAATGGAAGCTGGGGAAAAAAGCTGAAGCACCTTCCAAACATTTCTGATAATTACAATTTTGACCTAATTATTTGCTTAATTTTCTCCTGGCTTTGCTCATCTGCAAGCAGCTTTGCACAGTCATCCTCTGGCAGTGAACCCAAAGAGGGCTCCTCTGCACCAGGACCTCCCTTTGAAGGTGCTGTCACTGAAGCACACCTTCAGGATTTGAGAGATTATGCGTTAACCATGAGTCTTTCTTTAACACCTCAACACTTAGGTAGTGAAGCACTAGCCCTGTTCTGCCAGGTGCGGGGCTGACGCCGCTCGCTGCTGGGCGACAGCTCTCCCAGGGGCAGCCCCGCACCGTGGCGGGTCACAGTGCCAAGCCCCATCTCCCAGGCAGGCAGAGCTCCAGCTCGCAGCGGCTCAGCCGCGGGCCCTGCGCACCCCAACGCTCCCCCTGACAACGGCTCCGTCATTTCTGGCAGCTCTCGAGCCTACGTTCTCCTGACACAGCGGCCTGGCAACAGAGGGGGAGCGCGGGGAATGGGGACCCGAGGAGGGAGGGCACGGCCAGGCTCCCAAACCCGCACGTAACGCGGGGATGAAGAAGCAACCCCACCACGCACCAGGCGGGACCAGGCGCCTCGTCCCCCGGCGGGGCAGGGCTGTGCTACCGTCCCCGCAGAGCCGATGCTCAGGCAGAGGCAGCCGGCTGCATTTTTTTTGCCGTGGGATCTGCGCCCTCCTAGGGGGGAGGCGCAGAGCTGCCAGCCCTAGGGGCAAGGGCGCCGGGCCCCCCGGTACCGCCGCTTTACAGCCCCGGGAGGACCGGCCGGTACCCCCCGACCCGCCGGTGAGGGGAGCCGAGGGGCCGCGGCCTGTGACTTGACCCCCGCCCGCTCCTCTTCGAGGGCCCCGCCATGGCGGCGCCGACCCGCGCCGGTTCCCGTCAGGGCCTCACCCAGACAGCCACGGCCCCGAGTCCTCACAGAGTCTCGTCTCCACCGCCCTGCCCGGAGAGGGGAAGCCCACCTCAGCCCAGGCCGCGCTCCTCCCCTTCCACCGCCCGCAGGTCCCCGCTTCCCGCGCGGCCCCGGCAGGAGCAAAAGCGGCGCCGCAACCGCTTACCCGGCGGAGGGCCGGCGTGGGCAGCGGGGCCGCCGGCTCCCCGGTGGCGGTGCGCGGCGCGGCGGGCGGCGCTCAGGCAGCGGCCATGTTGGTGTCACTGCAGCCGGCACGTGGGGACGCGGCCCTCCTCCTACCCACAATGCTCCCCCGCGCGGCTCGCCCCCGCGGCCGCCAGGGGCCGCTGCAGCGGCGGCGGCCAGCAGGAGGAAAAAAGAGAGTCTGGCAGCGGTGGGATTCGAACCCACGCCCCCGAAGAGACTGGAGCCTTAATCCAGCGCCTTAGACCGCTCGGCCACGCTACCGCCGTGACACGCGGTCTTTCACCGACAATTTTACTCCAGGGCCCAGGCCCAGCAACCACTCCCGCTACACGCCCCTTTCTCCTTAAAAATAAAATACCGTGGCCTTTTTAAAAGCCCTGTCCCCACGCAGGTGCAATTGCAGCGGTGCAATGCAACCGGGGACAGCCAGGCGGGGAGCACAGCTCCCACGCCGCGGGGGACAGGGCCGAGCAGGGGCTGGGGCCAGCCCTCCGCGCCGCCCCGCCGCCACGTGGCTGCCACGGCGCAGGCCAGTCGCGTTTGCGCTACGTGAGGGCACAGCCTCTGCGCTCCCTCTGAAAGCCTAAAAAAATATCCAATATTTTAATTTTCTGCTGCAAAGCTAGAGCTCACTGAATTTGCGAAGGGAAAAGCCAGCAGGCTGTGTGGCCGAGGGTTGGTTTTTTGCTTGCAGCTCCGGAACCGACGAGTAACAGCACACACATGAAAGCATGAATGGGATCCTTCTCCCTCAGGACTGCTGCAGTTTCACACCCTTCACTGCCTTTTCAAAATAATGTGGGGTTTTGGGTTTTTTTTGGAGAACAGAGGGAGCTGACACTCCTCCCAGGGCCCTGGCTTTGCAGAAAAGCAGGAGAGGTTCTGGGAGGAGAGAAGGTAGGCAGACCTGAATTGGCTTCACACAGCAAATCACCTGTAATCTGCTCAGGCAGAAAAGTTTAGGGAGAGTCTGAGTGGTCTCCAAGCAGTTGTCCATACAGCAGCAGACACAGGGTACCATCCACAGCACTGCACAGCCAGTGTGTGGGGGAAGATGTGGTGTGTGGGAGATGTGCAAGGAGCACATCTTACAGGTGGTTTTTTCATTGTAAGGGCTGCTGGGCCCCACAGATCCTTTTGCCCAGGCATCAAGAGGCACCAACACCCTCTCACAGAAGTGCTTTTCTGCTCTACTGTGGGTGAGCTCAGCCTCTGTCCCCGAAATGTTTGTGTGCCTGGCCAGAGACACTTCTGAACAGTGAAGGAAACCTGGGTACCCCAAGTCAGCCACGTGTGACACATGGGGATAAGAGCACAGGTCACCCCCCGGCGCTGGCAGTTGGCCACAGGTTTCTCACTTTACTAGTGCGAGGTAAGATGATAATTACAGGACTTTAACTCTTTTTTTTTAATCTGGAAAATTTACAGCAGAACTCAAAATGTAACACAAGCTATCAGCCTCATTATATTGCTTTCTGGCACAGGAGCTAGCCAGAGAAAAGCAGAGACCCAACACTTGTATCTGTTATGTCCAGACTAAGGACCAGGCCTGAGGGTTACAAACCCATGAGCTGTCCCCATGAAGTGTTTGGGTCCCCAAGCAGTGGGAAGCACATGAGAGCTGCCCCTGAACTTAAACCTGAAAACAGCCTCACTCACCATCAGAAGCACTGGCTCTGAATCCAACCTGAGCTTCAAGTGAAATCCTCCCTGTTAAAATTCAGATGAGAAGTCCTGATTTCGTGCACCTAAGCTACATCTGTCATTCTACTCTCAGAAGTGAAACTATACCTGTGGGGAAGAGAGTAAGATTCCAATCAGTCCCACAGATCAGTAATTAAGAAACAGGCAATATTCTTTATTTACACTTTATAAGCTGTAAGCGTTGGCCATCTCTGTGTTTTCTGATGGATGCTATCCCCACTTCGTTACAATTGCAAACACTCCAGCTCTCGGTGACAGCAGCTACAGCTAAAGACAAGACTTGCAGTGCCAAATTTCACCATTCTTCATCTTAGTGATACTACAGTGGAGTGAGGAGGCTCTGCTGGGTTTTTTTGTTACGAGATTCTGCTATGTCAAAGTACCTTTGCTAGAGAACAATTTCATATTGTTTAAACTATACTGGTATAATAAATTACACCTCTCTAAATAAAACAATAAAAAAGCTACAGTAAGAGCTTAATTTTTAACAGTTCAAAACAGCTAATATTAGACAGTTTATTCTTGAGCAGAAAGGGGAATAAATCATACTGAAGATAACACTATATTATTAGATATTGGAGTCATTACAAAAAACCTCAAATCATAGAGGCCAAGTATTTTCACTCTTTTCTCAGGACTAAGCAGAGACTGAAGGTGTAAGGACGCCTCTGGAGCAGTCCTGCAAATGAACACTTTGGTCCTTACATCTTCTCCCATATTAGTTGCAGACATTGCATGCGTAATTGAATGCAAATAAAAGAGCACATCAACTATTTAGTTTTCTTGAAGAAAACAGATTTTGCTGGTACATATCTAGTTATTTCCTCCCAGTTAGTTACTTCTGACTCTGAAAATGAATGAAATCAGGGATGGAATAATAAAAACAACACAGGATTTCTAGAAGCTTACAATAGTAGGATTGAACTTTGGCAATTTATAAAGAAAAAAACAAAAGCAAATCCCCATACGCAATGACTAAAACTCTACTGAGAAAAGTGACAAGAACAACTACTTTATTGACCAGCCAGAACGAAACCAAGAGAAAGTGAACAAGAGGACTAAGTGATGCTGGCCCTCGGTATTTGCATGTCTGACATACACACGCAAGCTTCCTTCTCACTGTCCTTGCCCAAGCAATATTCCCAGTGACATCAGGAAACACTGAACCCAGGTAAGCTCTGGCAGGTCGAGCCTCAGATTTATTTTCACATTTTTAAAAAATACCCATTTTTATTTATTCATTGTGAATAGATTAAAAATACAGCATATAGCAGTATAATTCCAAAAGTCTGTCAAATATATAGTTTTTCTCTTCAAAAGAGTGTCATAGAATAAGTTGTGCATATTTCTGTAAACAATTTTCAAATTATTGACAGTCCTATTTATTGTATAGCTAAATAATATGATACCACCTTAGGACAGAAGGTAGTCTCAATGACTAAAAAAGCAGTATTTGCAAACAAAGAATTATAACTTTTTCACAGAGCTGTGTGCACATTTACATACCAGGCCTACAGAGAACTGTCAGCAACTACTGAATTTAGCAAATTAAACTACACCAAAAAGTATGAATAATTACACTTGATGTCCTTTACTTACATATTTTGGACAGGCACATTCAATCTCCTTTCCTCCCTATATGGTTGGTGGCGTTGCTACACATGCTTCCTTCTCAAGGAAAATCTCAACACCTTATGAGGAAAAGAAATAGTTTTGTCTGAATTCGTTATAGTGCCTACACTGTATCAGTCCTACAGAACACTCTGACCACTCAGCTGTTTTCAGAGGTGAATGGTACATTCACCTTTCACTGAGAGCTGCTATTTTAATGCTATGAATTGAAAGAGCAAGAAGGCCACATCCGAAAGAGGCTTTAGGCACCTAAAGCAGAACTTTGGATAGGCACTTAAACATCCATCTGACTTGTGATCTTACAAACTTTGGTTTTATTCCTGCATACTAGGTCCAAAAGATACTAGGTCCAAAAATTTGGTTATTTTAGTACCTAGCTTAATATTCTACCTAAGCCCAGCTGAGATCTAGAAATTAGACATGCCTCCATTAATGGGTGAAGAGCTTCACTTTTACTCTCAAAACAAAACAAAAAACAAAATAAAAAGGCCATGAATGCTACCTTCCCACATCCCCCACATTATAGAGGAAGATGTGGCCAAGTGCTGCAAGGCTACTCATGGCTACAACTGCCTGGTGGTTACAGGACCCACCCAGAAGTATGACACACAAGGGTAACTTTTTCTTCCCTCCTAGAAAGGATTAAAATCTTCCCATGTGACTTCCTCAACCACCAGGATATCACCTCTTTCAGACAGTGGCAGCTGTTACTAACATCATGCTTCGATATTGTTTAAATAATTCAAGATCCTCTTGCCAGAGAGAGTAAATGGGGAGCACAACTTCGGAGCTCAGCGATGGGCACTCACACAGCAAGGGAAGAACCAATTTCTGTTCCTTGAACAGTTTTTACCTTTTACAATAAATTAATTGGCTACACATGCAAGAAGTCTCAGTTAAATCAACTGCATCATCCAGCAGCCTGCTTTGTTTTAAGTATACTTTTAAAAGTATACTTTTAATTTGGCTAAAAGTATACTTTTAATTTGGCTAAAAGTATACTTTTAATTTGGCTAAAGTGAGACTGGTGAGCGTTACAGGTCATTCAGCACTCCCATCAATTTACACCCTCAGAAAACTCTAAGGCCAGGAAGGCAAAAGCTTTCACCTTAATCTCCTGCAAAACAACTGTTAACCACAACCAAGAAATAGGAACAGCTTCTGTACTAGCCAAATAGATGGCACAGCAGCTCTGGAATGAAATACTGGATTTGAAGAAACTTATCTCTATGCAATGATAATTCAACCACCACCATGTACTTGTCCTGTTACTGGTTAGGATTATGGAAACAGGACACAGAAATCCAAATGTTTAAGGATAATATTGTATCCTCTTTTTAACCAAGTGTTTTCTCTAACTGGCATTTGAAACCATTCGCAGAAAAAACCCACTATTTTAAAAGCTATTTAAATGAGAAATTATTTTCTGTACATAGAAATAGGTAAATCAACATCCTTTCAAACATCCCTCTGGAAATGGTGGAAAGTGCATTCTCATTTTAAGTGAGATGATCTAGCTTCACTGAGAATTGAGATGTCACTGTAAAAATAACTTCAAATTACCCGTATATTACAGATCTTGCTACTGTACATCATTGGACAAATACAGAATCACAGAATAGTTTGGGTTGGAAGGGACCTTTAAAGCCCATCCAGTCCAACTCCCCTGCAAGGAGCAGGGACATCTCCAACCAGATCAGGTTGCTCAGAGCCCCGTCCAATTTAGAGACAAAGATGTCATGCAAGGCAACGTGCAAAGTATTTGACCGGTCCAGGCAGATGACATCAGTTGCTCTTCCCTTATTCACCACTGTAACACTGTTGTAGAAGGCCACCAAATTTGTCAGGCATGATTTGCCCATGTTGGCTGTCACCAATCACATCCTTATTTCCCATGTGCCTTAGCACAGTTTCCAAGAGGATCTGCTCCATGACCTTGCCAAGCCTGTAGTTCCTCGGGTCTTCCTTGTTTCCCTTTTTAAAAATGAGGGTTGTGTTTCCCCTTTTCCAGTCAGTGGGAACCTCACTGTACAGCCACGACTTCTCAGATATAATGGGTAGTGGCTTAGCGACTTCATCTGTCAGTTCCCTCAGGACCCTGATTTTATTATATAAGATCAGTAGAATTTTATACAACTAGGTTATTATATGGTGCAAAATGTGAAAATCAGAGAAGTAGCTGAATGCCGCACCTCATCAGGAACATCAGTGATTTTTTATGGTAAAATATGCAATGCTGGTAATGAACAAAACATATTCCACCCTGAAGATCCTCCATGCCAGCCTGAAGCATCTTCCCCACCCCTACCCAAACTCTAAGGATTCTATCTAGAATTATTTTGAGAAGAATAACGGAAGTGCCCAACACCACCAGCGTAACAGACTGGGACTACTTATTAAAATGAGTAGCTACATTCCGACAGTTAAAAAAATACAAAAGGTCAAGTGTATCTTTGTATTACAGCTTTAAAAGGATAGCAGACGTATGCTATGGCACCCTATAGACCACTTACATTTGGATTTCTCCCCTCAAAAAACCAAAAATTAGAAAACTGAAATACAAAAGGAAACTGGTAACATCACATAAAAATATATCTTTTTAGCTGCAAATGCAGCAAGTCTATTAAAAAACTATATACAAGAACTGCTTAATTGCAGTATTATTCTTCCATCATTGCCCAAGCTTCTTCTGCTTTTTGGTAGTACTGATTTGCCAGTCTGCCCTTCATGGCTTCCATTGCTGCTTCTGCTGCTTCTGTGTACAGCTCACCTAGAGGAGGAAATAGCATCAGTTATGTTAACAGAGTGAAGAAAAAACATCTCTTTATCCTCACACAATTAAAGGACAAAAAGATAATCTGGAAATATGACTTTTGCTCTTTAAGTTGAAAGTTACATGACTGGCTCCTGAGGGCTCTTCAATGTGTTCGCAAGGTATGAAGGACGACCAGCCCGTAGGAGCCCCCGAGACGACTGTCAGCCTTCAGCACCTCGTATATAGATTACACAGCAACTAAGACAATGCTGTGTAGGGTCTAGGAGTCATGGGTGTAACTCAAGATACAAGCAGCAACCTGCAGTTTAGAGGCCTCACAGGGAGCGAAGGTTGCCTGCTAGTGACTCAGTGTGTTACAGGATTGGACCTGGAACCACCTACTACCCCGTCATCAGCAAGATCTCTTCTTTCACTGTTTCCAGCCTTGTATCACCCAGCATCATTACAGCTTCATCCACAAATCTAAAGGTACTGACCCTCTGTATGTTTTGTAACAGCCGGAGCAGGAAATGTATTTTTGGGGTACATGTTGGGGAAAAAGTGAAGGAAAAGCAGGGTTACCAATTACAGAAACAAAAAGACAGCTCACCTGATTTCTGTGGATCCTTATTCAGGTTGAATCCTCCCATCATTAACATCTCTGCTTCCCTGGCCAGGAGCAGATACCGGGGCTCATCCTGCGTGCCATCATATTCACCTCCCTCATCATAATCAGTCATGTTCAGTGCAGCATTATACCAGTACAGCGCTTCCTTCCAATCCTGTACTCTGAAGTTAAAAATATTTTTTTAAGATAGTTACCATTGGAAACAAATGTACTTTGCACTGGAGATTCAGAATTCAATTTTGCACTAGCTTCTCAGAGCCTTGATGCTCTCCAAGGAAGCAAATGTTCTCATGGAAGCTCACTAACTGCACTGCAACACCAGGTCACTGTATCAAATGAGGCTGGCATCACTTTATGCAGTAATTACAGAGGAGTAAGTATCTTCCTGAACTCCAGAGTCTGAGCTCTATTACTAGTTGTATGCTTTTGATCTGGCATTTACATTTGTGAAGATTAACTGATTTAGAAACAATATGAAGTTGCACAGTCTTGTTTCATAAATACTTTAAACCCAACGATTTTTGTATTTAGAATGCTCGGTGCACTTCAATGAGAAGTTTAATGTTATTTTAAATTTCACCACTGCCAAGAGTGCAAAACAGAAAAGTCAAGTAAATAACAAAGACATGCTACAATACAAAAGCAGAAACCTATTATATTTAGTACTTAAAGAAATGATTATTTGTCCACTTCTAAAAACTCATCTAAAATGCTAAAAAAAACCCAAAAAACCAAAACCCCACAACCAAGAACAAACAAAAAAAAAAAAAACCCAAACAACCAATACTGTGTAGCCTTTTAGCATCTAGTACATAGTAATAATGCTGCTCCTATCCCTCCTATCAAGACATGAATGCTGGCCAAATTAAGAGATACTTACTGAGACAAAAGCATTTTTAAACTTTTAAAACTTAAAATAATTCTTAATTAAAAGTAACATCCTCAGCATTAAGACTATGTTCCTGTGAAATTTCCATTACTACTTTATTACGAGGAGCAGTGAAAGATTACAACTGTGACAAATACTTTGTTCATTTGACTGCATCTCATCTATAGTCACTTTACGACTTCACTTATTTCTCCTGTTCTACACCTCTTCACAGCTTTATTAGAAAAACAACCCCATTTTAAAAAAAAAACAACCCTGTGCTTTCAAAAAATCACTAAGGAAGAGACACGGCAGTTAGAGTACTACATTTCCAAAAGAACACTTGTGTTCATTTTTTCCCATTGATCCCAGGATTTTCGAGTATGCAACCCCCAGTGAAGTCAAGGGGAGTTTTATCACCAACTTCAGAGCAAAAATCACTCGGCTATCATAGGGAAATCTTGGTATGAGGGCTAAATCAAACATGCAGATGGATTCAACACCATATGCAGGTGTCCAACAGAAGTGATTTCTCATTTTCTTTCTGTGTTGATATATCATGGCCTAAATTCTGCTTTTATTCACACCTGGGTAAGTTCGAAGGAACTCCAAAAACTACTTCATAGCATTACTTATGACACAACAGCTCTTTACGTGACTGAAAGACATGCAGGAAGTGTTTCGCCCTCCAACCCTCTCGCAGTGGAGTACCATCAAGTTAAAGAAATGATTATTTGTCATGCACAGTACCTGTCTGAACTAAGATTTACAGCCGTATCATATGCTCTTGCTACCAGAATCATGGAAGACCGGTCTCCAGCTTCTGCTGCTCTCAGCAAGTAATCAAATCCTTTATTTCTGTTCTCCTTTGTGTCCTAGTAAAACAAACAAAACCTTTAAAATCCATGTTTCTAAGTAAAACCATCCCTTCCTTCCTCTAACACTAACTGCAGTTTCTCCAAGTCAGCTGCAAGTGTTTAGTATGCCTGAGAAACAGGCCCAGCCACAAGAAACTAAGAAGCCAAATAGTAAAGATCACTTCAAAAACTTCCTAACTGTATGCAGTAATTTGCTGGCAAAACCAGGAACAGGCAGCAATTTTTGCTGCTTTGTCTAAGTCCTAAATTAGAAAGTCATCTATTTTCTCTGAAGAGGCTATAGAACACCTAACTAGGGTTATTGCTTTGTCTCCATTTCCTGCTATTCTTATGTTACTTTTACAATGGACCACAGTTCTGCATTTTGGCATTTTTTTTTTATCTTTCTGCTTACCTCCAGAGTGACCTCAGAAAGAATGTGATGTGGCAGCTGAGAGTACATAAGTCCTAACCCAACGATGGCTTCCAGCTCCCCACAGTCTGCAGCGTGCTCCAGGTGAAACAGGGCTGACTCCTGATCCCATTCCTGGTCTTTCTCACAGAAACGCCCAGCTTCATGATAGCGAACCATGGCCAAATGAACCTAGAACACAATTGCACAGGGAAGACGCAAGCATTAAGGATAGATCTGATTCTTCAAAAGTCTTGTGCCATACTTTACTTAGGCACCAAAATATCTCTCTGAGGTGGCTACTTAAAGCTAATTGTGTACCTCTGTGTGACAGAGCAGAGGACTAGTTTGGTAACACACAGACTTGGAGCCCGAGTTGTGCATGAACGTATTAAACAGGCAAAAAGTGATGATTATACACAGTGCAGCTGCCTCTCCAGTTCTGTAAGCTTAGACACATACAGCTTTACAAACTTGACTATTAGTGATAAAAGACCTAATTCAGCAAGACAGTAGCTGCCATGACATCTTCCCACATCAATACTAAGTAGTATCCCAGCAGGTTGCCACACCAGAGCACCAGGTCTTAGGGGCGTATCCCAAAATATCTGTTAGGGCCTTGGAGACCTTTAGTAGGGAGTCGGAGTCAAAGGCACCCAGCCTCCAACTGCCTAACATGCCAGCCAGCAGGGCAAACGGCAGTGACTGTGAGTCACAGACTTATGTACAGCAAAGGCCCTCACAGGAAAGGAATTAACCTGAGGCACAGAAAAATCAAGGTTACCCAGGGTAAAATCCTCATACCGCTGAAGCCTTTACTGTCAGTGGCGGCAGGATTTAATTCCAAACATGCCATGGGATTTTGAGGGGTTTTTTTTTTCCCCTCTCTTCCCCAATGGAAAGGCAGGTTTCTTTTAAAATCTTTCAGTTTGAGAAGATCTGATGCTCTCAGGACATTCAGGAAGGTCTACGCCACATGTTTTGTGTGGGCTTAAGCCCGCGCATAAACCCGAACTTTATTCACATTTGCACTGCTTGGGATAGTCTGGAGTAAAAAGAGTTGGTCCATGCTACCATTCTTCAGGAGCCCAACTTTGCCTATTTGCAAGGTATGTGAATCAGGCACACTATGTCTATCCCACTGTACCTTCTCTGCGTGATGCCTCTGGAAAGGCAGACAAACCAAGAGCAGAGTCCTTCCCAAAGGAGCCCAGATGTTGCAAGTCCAAAAGCAGATAGAATGCGTGGGTTCCTGAGCTTAGATGTCCCTTATAAAATATAGTTAGGTAACAGAAAGCTACAGATGTGTTATTTTCACCTGTATAAATAACTCATGCAGGACATCTCTATGTAAGTAATAAATACAAGATGTTTCTTTCCAGTTGGAAAGAACAGTATTACTAGACCAATCCTACCTTCCCAAGGACTGACTTCCCAATTTTCTTCTCAAGTTCTAGTGCATTGAGCCTCTGAATTTCTTGGGCAACACAGGATGGTCTGTGGATGTGGACTCTGGAAGAGTTGTAGAGATTCCATTTCTCCACACTGACCTGAAATAGGGAAGGTACTATTATTTCTATCTAAAATTAAAATTTCCATACTCTTCATATGGATTACAATCCAGAAATTAAAGCCTCCATTAATATTATGTATTAGTAAATACTGTAATTTAAGACGTGGCTTTCAGAAGTCATGTTAGTAGCTGAATAAATGGTTATTATTCTTCACTAAAGAAACAGAGTAAAGTCCTCTACTTCTAATCCCAACATCAAATTATCTTCCATAAATGACAACAGCGAAGCAAAGCATTATCTTGAAGTTCTGAATCAGAACAAGGTACTTAAAATAAGCACTTGAAAAGTCACACTGCAAGCACAGAGGTTATCCATACATAAAAAATTAAACCCATACTTTTCTCGTCAGAATTTCAGGTCAAAACATTTGAAATGCTGCTTGCATTCTACAGCTCTAGAAAAATGCAAAGTAACAATGCAGATGATGATAGCCGGATACATGCACTGGTGTTTCTCAGGTTGTCCAACACAAACGAGAACAAACAGCTTTTCAACATAATGGGTGGATGGGAAACAGCAGCCAAAAACAATCCTATCAAAATGAAAGCCTTTGGAGGTACACAGGGGAAACACAACAGGCAAGGTTACTGGCACAGAACTTCAGTCTGTTAAAGCCGTTTCAACTTCCTGAAACAGCAATATATAATCATCACAAAGAAATTATGAAAAATTTATCTAATTAAGTTATTTATCATTGTCAAAGCTCTGTTTTTCTTTCCCTGCAGATTAGAGTTATTTGTTTAAGTTTATAGCCACAGAAACTAATTATCAGAGATGCTATATTTTGTAAAAACATACAAGAAGGTCTGGTCTTCCCTAGCTCAGATACATATTAGAGAGAGCTACTGTCACGTATTTAAAACCCTGCATGTTTTAAAAAAAAAAAAAAAATCATCCAACCATGTATGGGACA